>OY987311.1:9004673-9083689 GCA_963920655.1 Geranium rotundifolium | reverse complement strand
GAATCGGAGAAACGAAGAAGAAGAAGAAGAATCTGTGCGTTTTCCAGATAGCGAAGGAAAATTCGTCATTATCGTGTGGTTTGTCCTTGGTTGAGGGACCAAGCGAAGCGAGTGCAGGAAGAGCTGTAGGCTGTAGCAGCATCCACTGAGTCTGAGTCTGAGTTTGAGTCTCTGTGCGGAGGAGGAGGAAAGTAATGGCACCAGCGCGATTATGGCCTACAAGGTTTTATTGGGCCAACCCATTTCCATTCTTATCGGCCTCTTCTTAATTCACCTACTATACTCAATTACCCATCCCCAAAAGAGACCATTCCTCACCAAATCATGCTTTAAATACAAATTTAAGAATCATTATTATTTAGGAAAAATTTCATATAACACTCTTAACTAGACGTGAGCTTTACTGAACCTCTTAAGTACAAAATTAATTTGAAAGGTGTCTTAAGTATCAAAAATTCTCACATTCCCCTTTTCATAAACTTTTAAAAAAATTATACTAAATTTTTTGTAAAATGACGAAAATACATTTGATCTGAAAAATTAAAATAAATAAATAAAAATGATTTTGAACATCTTTTTTTCAAAAAAAATTTTACAAAAACAAAGAGTAAAAAATATATTGTAGTATTAATTTTTATAAAAAATATATTAATAAAAATAAAAAAACGAAGTTTAAAAATAAATTTTTATTTAAAATTTTTTTTTACTATTGACATAATTTTATTCTTTATTTTGTACAATGAGAAAATTAGAAAAAAAAAATTTTAATCATTTTTACTTGTTTATTTTAATTTTTCATATACAAGGGTATTTTCGTCATTTCACAAAAAATTAACGGAAAAGGGTAAATTGAGACTTTTTGATACTTAGGGCACCTCTCACATTGACTTTGTACTTAAAAGGGTTCATGTGAGACTCGCGTATAATTAAGGGGGATTATATGTAATTTTCCCTACTTTTTATCGGGCGATAATGATCTACGACTGTCATTAATGATTAATTTTAACTTACAAATCATTTATTTAAAATAATAAAGGGTAAAATAGTCAATTGAAACCTACCTCTCCCACTGTGATTTCGCTCCAAGCATCAATCGTGACTGTGATTTTGTTCCAAGCATCAACCAACGGCAAGACTTTTTCTCCGACGATTTTTCTCGACCTAACAATCTAGTGATAACGCAATTTGAATCAAAAGATCGATATATCGAGTAATCGTAAAATTAAATGATTAATCTATCGATAGATCAATGGTCGTGTGATCCACGATTTCAACATTTGACAAATCACTCTTTTTGTGATTTCGTACTGTCAAAAAATCGTGCCAATACAATGTGAGACCGTGCCTATACAATTTGAAACCATGCCATTTGTTAGATGCTCAACCCACCTAAAAGCTCAAACTTCTCTCATATGTGGTACTCTAACACCTCTTCTCACGTGCAACCTGTATTTAAAGGCACGTGGAAACAACGAGCGAGGATGCATGAACGACCTTTAATCCATGGGCTTTAAGCCCACAAAAAATGGCATGAAGGTCACGTCCAAATCTAACATGTTATGATATACCATGTTAGAAACTCAACTCATCTAAAAGTTCAACCTCCTAGGTGGAGGCCCAGATTGTTTTTTAAGTTGGTGAATTGATTCACATCTTTTGTATTATTTAAACTGGTTAACGAATTCACATCTTTCAGATGTTGTAATCTAACACCCTGTTTACGTGCAAGCCAAATTTAAATGCACGTGTAAAAAATGAGCGGTGATACAACGACGACCTCTTATCTTTGGGCCTTAATCCCAAAACAAATGGCATGAAGGTCATGTCCAAATCTAACCAGCCTCTGATACAATGTTAGAAGTTCAACCCACCTAAAAGCTTCACTTGAGAAGTGGAGGCCCAAAATATTATTTAAGTTGTTGAGCGGATTCACATCTTTTAGACGACCTTTGATCTATGAGCGTTAAGCTTGAAACAAATGCATGGAGGTCACGTCCAAATCCAATCAAGTACTGATACCATGACATAAATAATAAAAGAAATATTATTGATTTTTATGTTGTGTATAGATCATACAAGATACTCTATTTATAGAAAATGTAGGAAACCCTACTACACAAACATAAACCCTAATGGACCTAACATAATATTATCAAACACCATTCAAAAACAACTTTATATCATTGTAACAATAGTGTAGTCATTTATTTAATTCCAACCTTTACCCTATGGTGAACCCTGTTGGGGGAGGAGTGTAATGAGGGTTTCGAGTTACAAACTATACCCTATCGGTGAATTCTGTTAGGGGAGAAGTGTAACAAGGATCCCGAGTTTCAAACTATACTATAAGGGTAAACCCTATCGGGGGAGATGTGTAATGAGGGTCATGGGTTCCAAACTATATCATGTGGGTGAACATTTTTGGAGAGATGTTTAACGAGGGTCTCGGGTTGCATATTATACCCTATGGGTGAACCCTGTCGAGAGAGAGGTGTAACGAGGGTCCCGGGTTTCATACTATACTCTATGGGTGAACTCTATCGACGATCCAGGTTTTACGCGTTACCGACTGTGACATGGGTCGCGAATTCTTGAAATGATTTTGGGCTATGTGACACCAATATAATGTGAACCTGTTTCAATACAGTGTCATAAAACACTGATACTTGGTGCACTAATGTGAAAATCGTGCAAATACAATGTGAAACCGTGTCCATACAATACAAAATCGCAATTCATGACTGATCGTAAGAAATTGCAAAAAAAACAATGATTTGTTTTGTCAAATATTGAAATTATGGATCACACCATCATTGATCTATCGATCAATAAACCATTTAATTGTACAATTACTAGATATGTCGATTGTTTAATTCGAATTACGCTATTACTAAATTGTTAGGTTGAGAAAAAGTTGCAAGAAAAGATGGCCTCTCGTCGGTCAACATCGCCACAAAAGAAGGCTTACCGTCGGTGAACGTCGTCGGAGAAGAAGGGTTGTCGTCGATGAATGTCGCCAGAGAAGAAGGTTTGTCGTCGATGAATGTCGCCAGAGAAGAAGGTTTGTCGTCGATGAATGTCGCCAGAGAAGAAGGTTTGTCGTCGATTGATGCTGGGAGCAAAATCACAATTGTGATTGAGTCTTGGAACAATTGACCATGAAACATGAGATGCAAAGACGATCTATCCCCACATACCAGTGAAAAGACAAAAATAAAATCAAACGCCGTGAATATTACACATTGTTGCCACTACTTCAATCGTAGTCGTAGACATCTTCATCATGTGGCCGCGAAAGGTTCACAAATTTGTATTCTAAGACATGGTTTGTACGCGAATATGTCCCTTATCTATAATTAGATACTAACTTATGACCTATTATCATCCAAATGATCAATGATCCACATTTATGATCTAATTTAATAATTAAATAAATAAAAATAATATCATAAGAAATGATATTGTATATTGGCATTTGGGACAATATCTTCCCTCGCAATTATGACTTGAACTCCAATTAACCAGATCACAAATTCAAATATTTGCCGGCCGGATAAGCCCTGTTACCTACCTATAAGGTTGATAAGAACATTTAACACGTATATTATGCAAGTAATACTTGTTTAGTTATAGTTATAAGAAAAATCTTATAAATATAGAGTGTAACGAGAATCCATTTCAGATTGAAAACTGTAGGCACTAACCTAAGCTCTCTGTCACATCTACAGTAATAGAATACAACAATTCTTCTTACTACCAGCCTCGTTTCGGCGAAAATTTGTCAAGTCTCATTGTTTCCTACCAACTGCTGATATGGTAAATCAGTAAAATGTATGACCCTTTAACTGTTTTCATGTAATAACAGCCTCAAACTTACACACCATATTCAATCAAGCTCGATACCGATTCTACTTGCTGATGCCTTCCTTCCTCCCACGCAACCTTTTCATTGGATCCGATCTTGCAGGATCGTGCCTGCTCACGATTCTTAAAGGGTGGGCTTCGGTGTTGAAAACCCACTCGTCCAACGGGATCACCGATGTCGGGGAAAATAGAAGATAAAGGTACTTGAGTGTCTCCGCAAGAAAGAAGCTTTGCATCATATTGTCTTTAACTCCTGTGTTGACCTGAGAACAACAAAATCATTAGGGCAAATATAGAACCAGATAATAGGACTACTCTATGTTGGTTGTCTCACGTGATCCTCCTCTAAATATGGCGTTTAAGATAATACCCTAGACAGTGTTTGGTAGGTAGCATATGACCCAAAGCCTACCCAACATGTATATTTAGAGGTGTGTCCTACATCAAACTCCTACCAAGGGATCTGCCTAAAGTAGTCCGAATTCTTCACCATTCAATCAAGTGATTGATGATGCTGGAGTCAAGAACCATAAGCTTGTTATATTCATCAAAGTCACTCTTCTATTGGTCAACAGATGGCACATCACACATGTTAGAGGAATGCAACATCAGAGGCAATATTTCCAATTCATCAAAAGTAACCGCAAGTCATAAAAACTAGGTAATGAAAACAAGAAGCCAAGTTATTGTGGGTTTGGGGAATGCTTACATCCTTCAGTCCGACATAGCCAGATTCTATACGGGAGTTTTTTTCAAATGCTTGAAATATGTTCCAGCCCCACTCTTGGTATGTCTTGTTACCCGTAAAACGCCAGAGGTAAAAGAGTGATTCGACTGTCTCTGGTCTCAATATATTATATGATGTACCAACGCTCATGTCCTGATAATGTCAGATATATGGTCAGATCATACAACATATCCCAATTTGTATATGATAAATAAGAGAATATAAACTACCTGTCCTGCATGAAATAAATAATTCTCCCCTGCTAACTTAGTTGGTGTTGATTGGTAGAAGTTATAGCATGTCCAGGCAAGCTGTAAAGACAGGATTAAGGAAGTCAATAACAGGATACCATACGGTAGTACAGCTTCAGTTAAGGCATGATACATGGCGCAGAACAGAACATATTAATAGAGACATTAAGTTGAAAAAGTTCCCTGGGAACAAGTCAACATCAAACATAATTGATTAAAAGATTGGGCCTATGTTTTTTTACATACCTCTTCTGCAAGTGTAAGAGATTTCCGAGCATCATCTGGACCATAACCCGATGATCCTAAAGCCAGCATTCCCGGAACAAAGCAAGCCAGCTCATCCATCTGCATTTTTCAAAAAGAAGCAACCAGTTAGAACATCACTTTGGCTTTGTGTGTGTGGCTCCCTCTTCGTGATCTGGCTCACTTTTTTATACATGGTTTTGCTTACAAAAAAAAACTTAGAACATCACAATGTGACTATTGACTTGAGCACTTGAGGAACATTGAAATAAATAATCAAATATTACCTTGTCCTTTACAGACTCCCCATCCTTCTCACAAATATACGTAAAAGATGATGGCGTGGTTCTCCTAATCAATTTCGACAGTCCTTTCATTGATTTTTCCCACATATCTCTGTTTTCAAGATTCCACAAATGAACTTTGGCATCAGGAAGAATTCTATGAAAATCAACACATGTTTAAATTTCAACAGAAATTGAACGTTTCCAGGTATGAAAATGTCTTTTTCTCTTCTATACAACTCAGATTCAGCTCCACCACAAATTTTAAGTGGTAAAGATATTAAAGCTAATGAACTATAAATGCAACAAATTATGACAGTTATTATGGTGCATCCTGGTGGATGTGAAAAATTGATGATTCAGGCTTCTCACCTGTAAGGTTTCACAGCTGGTGTCTTACCCCCTTGTACCCATACTTTGAGCAGATATTCGTAAAAGCTGCAATTAAAAATTTCAGTAACTAAAAACTCAACTTAGTCAAGATAAAGCCAAGAAAAATGCATTACCATATGAAACTAAAGTCTACACGATGACAACAAATGGCTACCTGTCACCCATGGCACCGAATGTTACTGGTGCATATGATGCTGTCCCGCTGTCAGCATTAATGTAAATGGGAAGAAGACCATCATCAGGGAAGGTTTTATTAAGCTGCACTATAACATTTTCCACCTGAAAATATCAACATAAACACTATTATGCCTATGAAATATACAATCTTTGCATATAATTTAGTGTGAACTGGATAGAAATTTGTATGGCACAACTTTGGATCATTGTGCAATCATGCATAGCATAAACTATACCTTCTGTTGATATTTTGGGTCCCCTGTTCGTTGAGAAAGAGCGATAAATTCCAGCTGCTCAGTGCCAGAATCTGCCAGGATACTATCACCCTATGAAGAAAATTTGCATCATCCGTTACAAGCAATTACAATCCAAGATGGTAGGAATGCATATTAGACAAAGCATGTGTGTGTGTGCGGAGAGAGAGGGGAGGATAGGGTGATATTTGCAGAATTGCAGACCCTGAAAGTAGAGTCCCAAAAAAGTTCAGCATTACAAGCACTTAATGGTTAGAACAGTAAAAGCAGTAACCAAGTGCTACACAACTCCTGTGAGTTGGTCAAATGGCATTCGAGGCTTCCAGGAAAACAGAAAATGTGCGAGCCAGAGCTATATACACTCTCCATGAAGAGTTGGCGTAAAATATATCTTCCTGGATTTGTCCTCAAAGCAGTAACAAAGGGGTGTAATTTGTTTTTTTGATCAACTTGAATGTAACAAGACATGGACTCAAGGCCACCCTTATAAAGAAAGGGGAACTGTATTTGTCACTTGACACAACAGAAGTTGGTTAGAGGCCGAAGGGGTGTGTCATTGATGTTCTCTTCAAATAAAACATGCAGCTATTGATCTCTGCATTTAGTATGATGCATATTCCAATGGACAGCTGAGATGTTGCCCCCTCGACATAAGCAACAGAGAGAGCATTGAGGTCATGCACATGGTTAAGAATCATTGCTTATTATAAATATTTGGAATGCATTCTCTCTACATGTATAAAATTGAGTTCTTACTCCAGTCCATCCAGGATTATGCGCATTCCCGTGTTGCAAGTTAATAAAGTTAAAAGGGATTCCAGAATGTGTATTCCATGCAGGCAACAGCCTATCTGCAATGTCTTTAGCCTTTTCCAGGAAAAGTTTATCTCCTGAGAGATCATATGAACTGAGAAGTCCACCTACAACTCTGAATTTAAACAGAAAAGGATATGACAAGTCAGTGAATCAGTAAAGCTACTGCTCACTCGATATAGAATCAAATACCAGGAAAGAAATCATAGACATACAATTCTTTTATAAATAAGAAATCAAATCAACTACACAATAAACCTTACAACGCCACCTTATGGTTGTCTCGAAAACGCTAGCCTCGTAATTCTTGTTAAAATCCAATGAACTTGCTACCCACCTGTCAAAAGCAGCAAATTAACATCAAACATCTAGTTATAGAGCTATAACCAAACAAAATATTCGGACATAAGATGACCCAAATTTCATCATAAATGCTATAGAAGGATAAAAATTAACACATGTGGCACCCCTTCCACGCTAGTATGTAGGAAATTTCTCATTTATTATATTTATAAAGGGTTCCCTTGCAATAGACATTGAAGTACCAGGAAAAAGAAGAATTAATTAATCCTAATCATAGCATGAATATTTCTACTTCAGATCACCGAACTGAATTATAGTATAAGCTTTCAAACTTATTGGTGGGCATGATCAGCTTGGGAATGTCATTGGACTCAAGCAAATCACCACATCCCATAAAAATAGAAACAAGTCTACCAACAATCATGTCATAATATAAAATCATACAAATATTGATCAATAGCAATATCTAGTTTGAGTTCATAGACCACCAAAAGTTCAACTGGTAAGCTTGAGTTTTGGATGGAATTGCAAGAAAAAAATAGGGAATGGATAATAGGAGCATAGAAGGAAAAACACATACTGGAAATTGTACACGAATAAATATGAAGCTACTCACTCTCTAGCCTTTTGGAACTGCTCATCAAGACCCATTATGTATAGTGTATCAAGGGCATCTATAAGGGTTGCTCCAAGACCACCAAAGCTGTTGACACCATTCTTTGTTTGTGGCTGGTAACATAAGACAATAGATTAGTTGTAGAAAAGTGTGCATGTCATGAAATATCATCATCAGTAATGGGGTAAGCTAAAGACCACAAACCTACAACTTTTAAACAGTAAACCTTATGCTTCATATCTCAATATAAGCAGCCGTTTAGTCTTATAGTGGTTGCTGTAAGTCTTTAGCTATTCATTTTTCACTCATAAATCATGCACATTTCATGGGGAGCTTTAAAAGCATTTGTAATAAACAAAAAGTTCTAGCCAAGGGAGGAATAATTTAAAACTAACAAAGTTCAGTGATCCAATATCTGCTAACTCCATCTCAGACATAAAATGGCCATCTATTATCTTAAATCTCAGGTTGAGAACTTTGGGGGGGGGGGGGGGGGGGGGGTGTTCTATTGGGCTCATGACAAACCTGTAGACCAAGATCAGAATTTAATGCCTCTTAAAAACAACAAACTCAATACAAATTATAACCCCACAGATTATGTTAGTATGACAGATCTAATGCCCTTTTTCATCTACAGTTGACACCTAAAAACGAAATATTAAACTAGAGATGAGGATCCATAAGAAGGCTCATCATACCTGAAGCTCATCCTGGCCCCATGCATATTTCTCGTATGAATTCCATGCATGAAGCATAGCTTCTTTTACTTTCTCTCTTCGCTGGACGTCAATGGGATCATCTGGATCAACGGTTCTCTTGGAAGATCCATTAACTTGACCACGTGAACGAAACTTTCCAACAACATCACCATGAGTGCTTTTTATTTCTTCAACCTGAAATTACAAAACCAACATTCGGTAAAAAGATAAGTTCAATCGGATATCTGAATTAGCAGCTCAACATACACAAGTTCAGGCAGAATATAGCACAAACAACAAACAAATGGCCGGCAACTTAAATTCTCTTACCAAATCTTGCAGATGGGTCACTTCTTTACTCAACTTGGCAACTTCTTCCTGCAAGTGACAAATCCATCAAAAACTAAGAAACACTTCCGATAGGGAATAAGCCACAGAACCCTATTCACATAATTGTGCTTAAAAGAAAATAAGCATCAGACGGCCTTACATACTTACAGCAAATAAAAAAATCATACTGTATCGGGGAGGGAAATGAAAGTTAAATGATATCACTCTCCGACCCGACATTCCATATCGACATCAAGAACACAAAAGCATCAAGGAAATTGATCACAAGAAAAAATGGCAAATTATGTCTCAGCCTAACCATCACAACACCATATCACACAACACACATAGCACAAGTTGGTGCAGTGAGTATAGCTATCAATTCCTAACAGTATATGGATCCAATCACATAACAAATCAACAAAAAAAACTGGATGAACAAATAAATTCCTCTATATGGTTACAGATTCCCATTTCCAATATGCACACACTCTCAATAAAATTGGAAAATTAAGATACAAAAAAATTGAAATTGATAGATGCGTAGACAACAAAGCATTACCTGGTGCTCTCTGACGAGAGTCTGGCGATCCCAAACGAGCAGAGTAGCAGAAACAAAGGCAATGAAAAGGAGAGCTAATCGTTTCGGCCTCTTGAGGTAATAGGAAGGGTGACAGTAGCGCCATTTTCCGGACGACGATCTGCTCCTCGCCATCTCCTTCAAAGATCTACACTTTCCCTTCAGATTCAGAACAAAAACATGGAAATAGAAGCAGAGAAGACACTTTATTTTCCTTGATCGAGAAAATTGGAATTTGAAACGCAGAGCAGGATCGAGAGAGAAGAGAATTGAACAAGTGTAGGCAATGGTGGCGCAAAAGACGGAGGCAAGAAATCAAGCACAGGTTCTGAGAGGAAATGAGATTTGGGAGGAGCGGAGAGAGAGAGAGAGAGAGAGAGAGAGAGGACGACTGACTTATAAAACTGACCTCACCTTTGTGTTTAATTTCCATTAATTCATTCTGTGATTTTTCAATAATCTTCTGCTATTGCAATTTTATCTCCTCGATCCTTTTTTATTCACTGACAAATTACAAGCCAATCACTAATTTAATTCAGCGGGAATCATAAAAATAACTTTTGCAAAATCATAATGTGATTTTTTTTTAAATATATATATTTTTATAAAAATAACGAAATTACTCTTAAAATCAAATTTCTATGCAAGTTTTTAAAAAATAATTTAAATTATTAATAATATAGTCACAAAATTTTGTCATACAAATTATAGTTAAAAGTTAAAACTAAATTTTATTTAAATTATATATTTTTTAAATTTTATTTTCAAGAATAGTTTTTTCATTTTATAAAAATATACAAATTTTGCGAAAAAGTCACCTCTTGCAAAAGTATTGTACAAAATATTTTGTTGGAATTTTCTTTTTAAGTGATGATACATTTTGTTTAAAGAAAATTATGTTTAATTATGTAAACAACAAACCTATTTCTTCTAAGAATAAAATTTATATTACTTATATGACTTTTTTTAGAAACCATATGACTTTCCTTACCATTACATAACTTAGGATTCTCCTAAGTTAATTGGGTATGATTTACAATTTACAACAAATTATGTTTAATATTTATAGTATTACTAGATCACAATTATTAATTTTGTCCGTTTTGCACCATTCCAAATCTACTAAACTTTCTGTAAATTGACTTAAATAAGCCTCAAAATTGTATAATTATGAAAGAGGCGAAAGTCAAGCACTTTCTTCGTAGAATTGTAGCAGCCGACCTCCACACTTTAGTGCGTTGCAATCAATGTTAGAGAACGGTTAGTTCATGAACGAGAATACAATTATTATGAAAATAATATTAAGGACAATTTATACACGTTACAATTTGTACTGTTAATGTCTGAAAGGTATGACAAAAATTTAAGATATCCAAAAATTTTAATTTTATTATCGTTGGATTTGTTGTTTCGTTCTCTATAACTCTGGTGTTTTGGCTAAGACTCAATTCTCAATATATAAAATTTGTTTGGAGCGAAATATATTTGTAAATAATACTACTGATGTCTGTATAGTATAACAAGATACGTACCTCCAAGAATTATGATTTCACACACGAACATTTCTACCAGTCTGGACAATATTGTCTGACATTTTTCATGTTAAAGTCATGAAATTAACCAACCCCATTATGCACGGATCTGTCATTTTCCCCGCTCTCAAGTCTCATCTATCTTTTATCTTTGGTCCATTGTCTAAATCACTAATAAAGTATAACACAAAAACTAATAAAAATGTTAAGAACCAAGTATACACCTATTCGAACTTGTACGCAACTACAAATTATATTGGACTATTTTATATGTATATAATACACAAAACACGCCAATTTAAATATGATTACATATTACAAGAGAATCAACATATTATACATAAAACATATAATTAAACAAATTACACAACTAAACTCTCTCTACAAAACCACTCAAGCCTTCTTCTTCGTAGGGTCGCCAGAGGTGCGGCCGGTCTCCGGCGAAGTACTTCAACGACCTATCCTTACTTAGCCGGCCGGTCTTATGGTAGAGGGCCGAACGAAGCAGTGAGGGCTGAGAGTGTCGGAGGTCGCACCTCCAGTTATGGCGGGAGGATTGAACCGACGATGGCAGGAGTTCCAGAACCAAATCTTGTTTTTGCAGATTTGGGTTTTCTTCCGGAATCTCTTCTTCGTAACAGAGCTCCAAAGGTGAGGTGGTGGTCAACATGATAGTGGAGGAAGGCAGCTCGAGGGACGGGGTCGATGGGTGGCATAGTCGACAGTGTCTGGTGGGTTTTCGGCAACGCAAAGGAGAGAAAGCAAGTGTGGCCTGGTTTCTGTGACGGTGATTGAGGTGGGGCGACGTTTGGCCGGCGACGGTATGGAGGGTGTTGGGGGTAAAAAGTTGGCTCGTGCGGCGCACCCTTCTAGAGTGGGTGCTCTTCACCTCACGTCTTTCCCCACACGCGCAACAACACGAGGTCTAACAAGTACATTTATATTCCGGCCTAAGTCCGGGTCGAATCCACAGGGACCAAAATGAGGTCTCTCGATTGGACATTTCGTGCTCTCTTTCCCGACACGACTCGATAAAGTAAATTGCACATGAAGAGAAATTAATCTAGAGTAAGTACACAACTACAACTACACTACAACTAATGCAATAAATTAAATGGGGGAGACGGATGATAGATGGTTGGTTAGAAGTCAAGGATTCGAGCACCGAAGGTGCTAAACATGCATGGTCTTGACTCACGATATCGAAATACTAGTTCAATTGGTTGATGTCTATGTTTAAACTATGTCTTGGATACCGTTCTCGCCTCTCGGCATTAAAAACGGCCTAATCCCGGAATGACACTTGCTCTCTCGAGTTCGTATCAATCCCGGGACTGCATTGGTCCGACAATATTAGGATAAGTGCTAATCTGGGGCGTCTAGGCACAGCTTTGAACCCCTAGCACTTTGTGATACCTATTTCTGCGACTATCCGTCTCTCTCAAGCTCGACTTAATCGCCTACACATGCATTCTATGCGGTGCTAATCACGATGCAAGTATTAAATTGAGGCAAACACACAACATAATCATTCAACACAACGGTAATTAGGAAATAAACCTATGTCATAATTACCAACCTCGCCTCTCGGCATTGAGATTGGCCTAATTCCAAGTCAACTATTGCCCTCTCGGGTATCGAACCAGCTCGGAACCGCATCAACCCGACAATCTTAGGCTAAGGGTTGATTCGAGGTGTCAAGACCCGACCTCGAGCCTCCAACCCTCGGTAGTTCCTAGGTCCGGTCCTATCCGTCCCTCTCGGGATCGGCTTAGCCCCTAAACAAGCATACTAAGTTAGGCTAAGTGTTACGTCGAGGTGTCAAAACCCGGTTTCGAGCCCCTCACACTTAATGATATCTAGATTTATGGAACACCGTCTCCCTCTCGAGCCCGGATTAGCCCTAATCATACATTCTACGTGGCCCACAAAGCATACATGGATTATAGCAAGGTAAACCCACACATAACCATCATCATCCTAAAACTAATACCTCAAATAACAATAAATCAATGCATACAATGTCTAGCTCCCATGACCTCGGGGTTCTGCCCCAAATCATGGTGCTCAAGCATTCACATACAAGAAATAGTTAGATTCAAGACAAGGAAAGAAAATTACAAACCCAAACCCAAACCCAAAAACATGGGTGTTGGGAAGCTCAAAACCTTCCAATCTAGCTCATTCTTGCATCCTCTTGCCTCCTCTTCTTCTTCCCATGGTGGTAGCGGTGGAAACCCTCCCTTAGAGCACCAAAAATGGCCTCCAAGGGAGGTTCTTGGAGCCCTTTCCCTCTAGGAACCCTTGGGAGGTCGAAAATCCTCTCAAAACTAAGTGTGTGGCTGAAATGTGGGTGTTAGATGCTGAAAAATGAGGGTTTTTGCACTTTAAATCATTGTTCTGGCACTTAGGCACGATCTTGCCTATGGAGTGACGATCGTGCCTCTCACAGTGACGATCGTGCATCGCTACGGCATATCCGAGCAAAATTTGGCCAAAATATTCATTAAGGAACGATCGTGCCTCACCTAGGCACGATCGTGACTCCTTTAAAACCTTCTCAATGTGTTAGATCTTCACAATTCATTCAAATCGATATATTATGGGCCCCAATCGAACATCGGATGAGAAATCTACACCACCGGGAAGTTTCAGCTATTGTGCAGAATTTTATTAACCGACTTTCAGCTCCAATTATGCTCTAATTGTGCCTTCCACCTATAAAATGTCAAAATTCCACCAAATATCAAAAAGTACAAAATAATGGCACTTGAAAGCCGAAACGATGACAATTTGGTGCTCAATTGCGGGACAGAAGTATAATTGCAAGGTCACATCGGACCCGCAACAGATGGCAGGCTGGCCTCACTGGCGACCTCGGGCGCTAGGTCGACGTCGCTGACGAGTGGGTCGGCGAGACTGAACGACAAGGGGCACGACGCAGTTTGCGTACCAGTGACGCTTCGTCACCCATTTGTTTGACCAATTGGTCTGTTTACCAATTAGACCGGATCGATCCACTACTGGTAATTTGAGCTGGCTCAATTCTGGTCTATTCTAATTGATCCGATTCACTTAGGGTTTTCGGGTTTTTCTTCGTTTTCGTGATGTAATTTTCCCGACCACTCACCGGTTTGTTTTTCTCTATTTGTCATTATAAAATTTCTCGCGAATAAAATAAAATAATTAAAATGCGCAATTGACATATTTGGTACACCTTTGGTCGATCTCAATTTCATTTAGATATTTTTGAAAAATGAACAGTAAATCAAGTTAATTCGGATGAAAAAATAATAACGTGTAATTTTTTTGTCACTAGGTAAGTCAAAACGAAATCTTTTAAAATAGGTATAGTAGTTTGTAAAAGGGCTCCAACAAAATATAATAAAGTGTATTTAGCCATATATAGTACTTATAGATGCATTGACATGTTGTTTCCATGTTTGCTATTTGTCCACTCACAATTACACGTTTGCAAGACTTTTTGCCTCAAATAAGTTAAATGAGAATACACTTTTCAATCATACAATTAATAACATTGATGTGTATGCATCTTTGCATGTTTTTTTATCTTTTCCCCGTACTTAAGCTTGTTTTGCTCATATGTAGTGTTATGAATATCGGAATATATCGCCGATATCACAGCGAAATCACGAAAATATCCACATGTCCACGACGATACGGCAGATATCACCCCAAATACCGGTCAACCCTGGTCAAACCGGACAACTTTAAATTAATTCCGATTTAATACAATTATTTATGGTTTACTCTGGTTTATTCCGGTCCAACATATTTTATTACTGGTTTGACATTTAGGTTTTAATTTTATAAACAAAACCAGAATCAGAAAGTCAAACCCTCCATCTTCATTTACGCTTCAAGTGAAATTCTCCCTTTTGGCGTTTTTCGTTCTTGCTGTTCTTCACCGTTGGTCGCTGGTCATACCAAGTTGTCGGTCGCCGGAGGTCGTCATCGGTCGTCGCGGCTCAGGTAAGAAATAATCTATAATTTTATATTTTGTCTTTTATTTCCTTTGTAACTTTATTTGATAAATTGTTTTATGTAGTTTTTGTTTTGTTTTGTTTGTAAATCAAACTTTATGTTCAGAGCATCATGGATGTGCATCACACTTGGGTGCAAGCATCTTTAAATATATTTAATTTGACAAGAAAAACTGATTAAATTTAGATTTGAAGACCTCCATAAACAGATGTTATATTAACAGCTTGTTCCATCTCTTATATAAGAGAGCCAAGAGAGAACTTCTTTTAAGTCTCATCAGAACTGTAAAGACAAGATTAAGTTCAACAATCAATATATGTGAAATTATATATTTTATTTTATGGTGCTAATGTGGCTTTGTGGCTCAAAGTACTATTATTCTAGATTGGCATGATAAACTTTAGTGAGTAAACTAGCTTAATAATTTGATCCACGAGTGGTTTGTAATAATTTGATATTGGCTTGCAGGTGTGAAGAGGGGTTATTATTCAGCATCCATGGATTCCAATTCTACTTCGTCGACTGTTGGGAGAAAAAGCAGTCTCCCCTCTCTCGCGCAACAACACGCAGTCGCGGCAAGTACAAATAAACCGGTAAGATACCGAGTCGAATCCACAGGGACTAATGAGGGTCGTAGGTTGTTTTGAGTGTTTGTATTTATTTTAATAAACTACCAACAAGTAAATAGCAACAACATGATAACAATGGAAGTAAAGCGTCTAGGGTGCTAGACAAATAGCAATGTAAATAAGTTTGTGAGTTTTAATTCCTTCGGATCAAAATTAATGTTGAGCATATGTCTTAAATGCTGACCCCGCCTTTCGGTAATGAGGTTAGTCTAATCCCGAGTCTCCTCGTGCCCTTTCAGTATTGAGAACAACTCGAGACCGCATTAGATCAACAATAATAAGCTAAGGGTTATTACGAGGTGCCAAGACACGGTCTTGAGCCTACAACCCTCGGTGGATGCTAGGTCCGGATTCTATTCCTTCCCTTTCGGTATCGGATAGAACTCCTCAAACACATATTGTAAAGCGTCAATTAAACAATACATGCATTCAAACAACAATTCACACAACAAAGTCTTCAATTCTAGAACTAATACCTCAATAAACTCAATAATCACATCACAAATGTCTAGCACCCATGGCAAAGGGATTTAGCCCTCAACCATGGTGCTCAATCCAACTATCAGCATACCATCAACAAAATTAAACAACAACATCAAAATAAACTAGTAAATAGGGATAGAAATTGCTCTTGGTGTTCTTGAGCAAGATGGATCTTCAAGCTTGGTGGATTTGATGGTGGGAATCTCTCCAAAGCTTCATTTCCTAGCTCCAAATGTTGAGTCTATGGTGGAATCCACTTCAAAACTTCCAAAGTGTCAAGAAGAGATGAAGAAATCTTCAAGTTTTATGAAGAACAAGAGGTTGGAACTCTCAAACTAAGCTCTCTCCTCCTCAACTCGTTTTTGGTGTTTGCCCAACTCCTCCACCCAACAAAATATCCGATTTCTGCACTTTATTAGCAGTTTCGCGCCTTAGTCACGATCTTGCCTTGGTAGGCACGATCGTGCCTCACCTAGGCACGATCGTGACTCAAATCATGGGAGCCCACGGTAAGTTTCGAGCAAAATTCGGCCAAAAATTCATTTAGTCACGATCTTGCCTCCCTAGGCACGATCGTGACCCCTTGAAATCTTCACCACTGGATTAGATCTTCACAGTCCGCTCAAATCGACATATTATGGGCCCCAATCGGACTTCGGACGAGAAATCTACACCACCGGGAAGTTTCAGCTGTTGTGCAGAACTTTCTTAACCGATTTTCAGCTTCAATTATGCTCTAATTGTGTCTTGCACCTATAAAATGTCAAAAACACACAAAGGATTAAAAGTACCAAATTAATGGCTCTAGAAAGCCGAAATGAGGACAATTTGATGCTCAAATGCGGTTTAGAAGTGTAATTGCGAGGTCACATTCAGACCCGCAACATCGACCGCTGGCGCTAGTAGTAGTGCTAGTTTCAAACCTGAAATCAGTGATACTGGTTGGGAATACGGAGTAATGGTCAGTCCACCAAGTACGCGAATTCTGAAGTGCATCGCATGTGGTAAACAAATTACGGGGGGTATCACTCGATTGAAAGAACACATTACCCATATTTCCGGAAATGTAAGGCCATGTCTTAAGGCTACTGTTGAAGCTAAAGCAAAATGTTTGAAAGCTATGAAGGATTCAAGAAACAATAAAGATCAAAAGAGAAAGCGTGAAAATGAAGTGGTAAATGAGGTGCAAGTTTTATTTTCCGGTACTAAAGAGTTTGAAGAATTAGAACATTTGTTGGTACCGGTAAAGAATTCAAACTCTTTTGGACCCGTGGATCAATTTGCTAGGGCGGTAAATCCCGATGTAAATACTAGTACACAACCGAGTGTTCAAATGGGTGTTCAAGATACATTACACAAACAAAGAGAAAGAAACGCTCATCAAATTTGGGCTCGGTGGGTGTACGAGATGGCATTCCTTTTAATTGCATCTCAAGCGAGACTTTCTTTCAAGCTTGTATAGCCACGGTATTGGTTGGAACGTCATTTAGACCTCCTACTCAACATCTTTTGAGAGAGAGTTTGTTAGAGAAAGAGGTCGAAAGAACAAAAGGTAATCTCAAGAAACTAGAAGACCAATGAAGACTTAATGGGTGTTCGGTGATGACTGATGCTTGGAGCGATAGAAAGAGGAGAAGTGTCATGAATTTATGTGTCAATTGCCTAGAGGGCACCTATTTTATTTCTTCAATGTAAGACTCAGCCTCTTCACATACGGGGAAATATATTTTTGATTATGTTGACAAACATATTGAAGAGATTGGCCCACAATATGTTGTTCAAGTAGTGACGAACAACGCTACAAATAATATGGATGTGGCGAATCTTTTAAAACAGAAGCGTCCGTCTTTATTTTGGACTTCTTGTGCCACTCACACGATAAACCTCATGCTCGAGGGAATTGGGAAACTACCTTACTTTAAAAGTTTGATTGCCAAAGCGAAGAGTTTAACTATTTTCATCTATGCTCATACAACCGTCTTGGCACTAATGAGAAAATATACAGATTCTGGTGAAATTGTTAGGTCAGGAGTTACTAGGTTTGCCACGGCTTTTCTCACTCTACAAAGTTTATATGAGAAAAAAGAAAAGTTGAGGCACATGTTCATTAGTAACGATTGGAGCGCAAACACATGGTCCAACAAAGATAAAGGAATAAACTTAACGGAGACCATTTTGAACATGAACTTTTGGAGTGGAATCCTCTTATGCTTGAAGGTATTTTATTAATTTTATTTGTAGTCAAAGTTTATGTTTCAAAATTTAAATTATAATTTACTAGATTTGCTTTTAATTTTTTCAATTGTTGTCTTTTAAGGTTTTTGAGCCTTTAGTCAAGGTTCTCCGACTTGTTGATAGGGACAATAAGCCATCAATGAGTTTTATATACGGCGAGTTACTAAAAGCGAGAGAAGAGATTAAAGAAGCATTCAACAATGTGGAGATTGATTACAACCCCGTTTTAGCTATCATAGAAGAAAAATCAAGAGGGAGGCTTGATACTCCACTACATTTGGCGGGTCATTTTTTAAATCCGTACTACCTATATAAGATTATAGATCCCTCTACGGAAAAGGCAAAGGCTATGGATGATTTTCTTGCTTGTGTTGAAAAGATGTATGTCGCCGACCCCGAACCGGACAAAGAAATGCAAATTGTCAACAAGGAGATTTTTGAATATCTAAGCAAGAAGGGAAATTTTGACGGTAAATATTCCAACCAAATGTTATCACAAGATATGGAGAAATTTGATCCGGGTACTTAATCTTGACTTCTATAAAAAAATATATAGATATTAAAAATATAATACACATCACATACTTTGATATATTGATTATTTTGAATGTTTTCTAAATGGTGCGTTGGTGGACTTTTTCCGGAAATGGAGTGCTTAATTTAAAAACAATGGCCTTGCGAGTTCTTTCATTGACCACTACCTCATCAGGGTGTGAACGGAATTGGAGTACATTTGAAAGCGTAAGTGGAACTATATTGTTTTATAATATATTAATATGTCACTTAGTTTATAAGTTCAATTTCAATTCTTATTTATTGATTTATTAGGTGCATACAAAGAAAAGAAATAGATTGCAATCATCAAGGTTAAACGACTTGGTATTTGTCAAGTTTAATAACAAACTTCTCAACAAAAGGAAAAGGAAAAAGGAGCAAGGAAAAGACGTATTGGCATCAGATGATTCTAATTATGCTCAAGAGTGGAAGGGAGAAAGTCGAGATAAAGACAATGCAAATGACGATGATTTTAATTTGGAGCCAGAAATTGAAGAAAATGTAAATGAGATGTAATATGACTTCAAGATGAAGTTTAAATATGTGTGCGCTCTTTTGAGTCGACGAATTTATTTTGCAAGTGATCGACTTTGTGTAAGAAAAATATTTAAGCGACTGTCTATTTAAGCGTTTTTAATTAAATATAAATTTATATGTATATAATTATTTATTTATTGCAAAACGCATTCTGCCGCGATCTTCTCGGGATCTTCACGCGATCTCCCCGAGTTTGTTAAATCTCCCTTTTTGTCATTTGGCCGATATATCTCCGCGATCCGATATTCATAACACTGCTCATATGCGACATTAAATTACCTATATTTATGATTTTCTGTGCTTCACAGTTGTTTTGAATGTGTACCTCGCAATTTATAAAATTTTCAGACATTTTTGGGCAAATTTGGAGCAAGAATAGAAATTGACTGTCAAACCCCTTGTGCTACGACATGCGGTTGTGTGCTACCCCATGTCATAGTTGAGAAGACACCTTTGTTGGGCCTCATGTACTACCACACGTAGTTGTGTCTTACTCCGTGTAGTGCCTTCAGAGTCGTATATGGTGAACCCCGTGTACTACCACACGGGGATGTGTACTATTTCGTGGACTATATGAAGAATCCTCACTGGCAGACTCTTTGGGCACCCACAAGGCGACGTGTGATAACCTATGTGGATTTTCCTAATGCAATTTCATAATTTTGTGATACCACAATAGGCCGCGTGCTAGACCACCAGGGCCTATGTGCGATAGATTTCAAAATTATATCTATTTAAACCCTAGCTGCATAATAGCTAATAGCTTAATCGTTATAGACCACAACCGTCTCCCCTTGGAGAGGACCCAAAGCCTCCATCAGTTAAGATAACTTAGTCTTGTTGGAAAAGGCTGACAGAGCCGAGGACATGACCTTCGCTGCCCTAGATGTAAACGACAAAGGTCACTTGTTGAACGGAGACCCGAGACTAAGCCATCGGGCATGCCTGGAAGGATCAAAATAGCTTGAGCCATGAGCATTAATTGACACTGTTGATGAGCCTGATTTGTATGTAGATGGAAAGAACATGTACGAAGAGAGAAATGGAATCCTAATAAATAGTAAGGCGTCATTTTTTTTCATAAGCGTGCTTAAAATTGATCTAATTGACTAGATTCTTAGTTTCTTCCATTGGCTTGTGCTCCCGAAAGAAAACAAAATTAAGTTCAATTTACATTGTTTTATAGCTAATTAATGAAGAAAAAACTAATTAATGAATATAGTTTATTTTAAAATTTGATTGGTTGACCATCTAATTAAGAGCTTGATCCTACTAAAGAACTTACACTTAAAAGTGGAAGGAAGAGGGAGTGGAGGAGAAAGAGGGGGGAGAGAAAAATAGAATTAAATCGCATAAGCTTAAATTTTTGCAGTATAGTAAAGTGTTTTTATCATTTCAAATTTAAAATTAACTAAAAGGGTTAATGAAATATAATAGAGTGAGAAAACATGATCTCAAAGTACTTATAACAAAAGAAAAAGAAACTCAATTATGGTTAACTAAGAAATGTGAATATTGAGTATGTTTTAATTAACAATAGTTGTCCAGCATGATGACCAGTTAATTACATTTTATTAAAAAATGTGTGCAAGTGAAATGTATAATTAGATATTATCCTCTGATCAATTGTATTTATTTATTTGAGGTTTTTCCTAAATAATAAAATGAATTGAAAAATATTTGTAAAATTAATATTATCGGTAGGAAAAACAAATCTGATTGCATAGCTGCTCACCGTTTACCCCACGAACAGAAATGAATCTCTCCTTTCATCGTCATCTTCTCCTTCTTCTTCCATTTAGGACCTACACTCTTCACAAACCCTAAACCAAGCCTAGCTACCAATCAATTTGGCCCCAAACTCTTGATTACACAACCCATCTCTTCTCTGCCTCAACCGCCGATCTGGACCGCCAAAACATCCCGCCTTTTTGGATCGGACAGCTACGGAGATTTTTCGTTGCAGGCTTCGATATTTTGGGGTTTGTTTCACCTATTGAGCTTTCTTATCATATATATGTCGATTCAAGTTTTGTGCTTTTTTTTCTTCTATGCCGTTGTTGATGTAATTGGAGTCCAAATAGTGTATATATACATACAGATGAGTCTTAATTGGTTCCAGAAGATGAAGTTTCAAGAAGCTTGTCATTTGCTGCTCTTGTGAATGATTTAAATTAAAATTTTTTTTTTATTTTTCTTATACGAATTGATAATTTGTGCATTTTTTGGTTGATTGTGAAGAAGGTGAAACAAGCCTATTTATTTGGTCTTTTAACCGGAAAACATCATGGATGGTATTGGTGGGAGTGATGCTGGTATGCATATGAGTGACGGGCAGCATCCAATGCATGTGCATTATGAACACCATGGGTTGCACCACATGAACAACGGCAATGGATTGGACGATGAGCACGATGACGGTGGAGGAGGCGGCAGAGGGAGTGAAGGGTTGGAGGGTGATGTCCCTTCTGATAATGGGAATCTGTCCGATAATCATAATGCTTTGGTGGATCATGGAGGTGATACTGGGGACCAGCTCACACTTTCTTTTCAGGGTCAGGTTTATGTGTTCGATTCTGTCTCTCCCGAAAAGGTAATTTGCTGAAATATCCATATTTTTAGGGGTGTGTGTGTTTTTCTGTTATGTTTCTATATTCATGTGGGGTTCAGCACCAGGAAAGTTGTGATTGACATTCTTAATCATAACCAATTGTGATTTCAGTGTTCTGCTCTAAACACTTGAGCAGGTGTAAATACAGTTAAGATGAGAATATCTCTTGTGAACTCGGGAGTGTAAAAGTAAATACGTTTTACCAGTAATTAAGAGGACAAAAGTAGAATAAAAGGTGAAAAACACCCGATTTTGAGTTTATCTTTATTAATCCTTCCTCAAATATTCTTTTTTGATAGGGAGCGTTTGGTATTAGCACCGTTATTTACTCATCATTTACATGACTATACTTCGTATGAGATGTAGGCTATGTATGCATGTGATTTTTTTTATAGCAGAATTGTTTTCCATATGGGAGTATTATAATGTTATTTGTTTGTGTGGATGATTCTTCTTCTTTGTCAGCTCATTTGCAAGAATTTCCTAATCCTTCCAGATGCCATATGCAGGTTCAAGCTGTTCTCTTATTATTAGGGGGGCGTGAAGTACCCTCGGGCATGCCTACTATCCCATTAGGTGCCCATCATAATAATAGGGTACGAAAATTAATATGATAACCTACTCAAAATAATGTTTCAGTTTCCTTTTCTGATGAAGTGTGTGACAGGGCTTAACTGGCACTCCACAAAGGTTAAATGTCCCTCAGAGATTGGCCTCGCTAATTAGATTCCGCGAAAAGCGAAAAGAGCGGAATTTTGACAAGAAAATTCGATACACTGTTCGTAAAGAGGTGGCACTCAGGTATTGGACTGACCCTGAGCATTGATTTTAACCTTTTGTCCTTATTTGGAAATCAGTGAATTGTTTTTCAGAAGCTACTTGCTTTCTGTTGTCACTGTGTTAAGAACTTGTATCATCAGATTGGGTATATTAAGTAGTAACTGATAAGTTAAAGTAGAAGATACAATGAATAAATATGTTGATTAGATTTATGTGGTGAATCAAAACATATAATCCATTTGTTGGTGCTGCTGTTGTAGGATGCAACGTAATAAAGGTCAGTTTACATCTTCAAAGTCCAATCAGGACGATTCTGCATCAGCAATAACGACTTGGGGCTCAAATCAGAACTGGGGCGCAGAAAATAATGGATCCCAACATCAAGAGATTGTGTAAGTTAGCTTACCATCTACAGTTTGCTATTGTATCATATATTGATGTATGAAATACCAAGTATGTGGAGACCTTTCCAGACTTCATTTCCATTTGCATTTGCATTTGTTATTTATTGATTTTGAAACAATAAGGGCATGAGAAAGTTGTGCTTGAAGGTTCGAAGAGAATCATTCCATTTTCTTGGTTGGAAAAGAATGCCTTAAAACACAAACTGTTCATGGGTTAAATTACTTTACTTAAGCCATGAGGTTTACATAATTATTTTCTGTGCTGCTAAGTTAGTTTCAGAACCTCTTATTTGTCATCTATGTATAAGCAAAGGACCATAAAGATCGAGGTTTTATGAGGATGAAAAAAGTTATGATGTGCAATTAATGGCACAGTACAAGTGTTAAGCTTTTGTATATTTTATTTTGTTGTCTACATGTGTGCTTCACTTCTTTTTATCATTTTCCTCTTTTCAGTTAGAGGCCTTAACATTTTCTGGATTTTATATGGATTTTGCATTTTTCTGTTTGTTTATCGCAGCTATTTATTTTGTTTGCCCTTCACAGAAAATTTTAGTGTATTGCTAGCTCCTGTTTTGCTTTCTTTCATTTTGTTTTGTTTCTAACATCTAGAAAGGTATCTCAGCTGTCGGCATTGCGGCATCAGTGAAAAGAATACACCAATGATGAGGCGTGGGCCGGAAGGACCAAGGACCCTTTGCAATGCCTGTGGACTTATGTGGGCAAACAAGGTGCAATTTATGTCTTCTCTATACTATCAATATGTGTGTTGGTTTGCACTCTTTACTATATACGTAAAATCTGATTGCTCAATTTACTAAGCATTCTGAAGGGGTCGGATATGAAGCTCTCCCTACTGAAGTAAGATTATTATTGTCTTTCTCTGTTGCTATCAGTTAACACTTTCATGGATTTCAGGGAACTCTGAGGGATCTGTCTAAAGCTGCCGCTCCACAGGCTGGACCAAATTCTTCCCTAAATAGGAACGAAGAGGTGACTAAAGCATGATGGGCTTATCTGTTTTTGAGACTACAATTTCATGGTCTTGAACTCCTACCCTTCTATTTGCATTGTGTGCAGAATGGGAATTTTGAGGGTGAGCAAATGGTTGCAATTACAGGGAACGAAAATGACGCTTGAAGATAGCTTTTCCTGGCTTGGACGCAGCATCTGGTCGAGCTCATTAGGATTGGTTTCAACTACCTAATGAATTTTATGGTGACATGAATTCTAGCAATCCCCGGTCTATTATGGCACGGCTATCTGTTTTCTTGAGGCAAGCAGCAGGTGCCACAGTCGTATTGTTGTACTAAAGATTGAGAGTTAATCATTGTATCTGCCTTATTTGATACCTGGTGGCGGAGACCTGTATGTAACTTGACATTGTGCATTAGGCATTCTCTGGAATTTCAATGCATCAACGAACCATCATAATTATTATCCTTTTCACAATCCAAGTGTTACAAATGAAAAATGAATTGTTTGCTGAAAACTATGTTGCAGTAGTGTTGAACTGGGGCTGTCCTGCTGAAAATGGATTAAATTTACAGAAAACATTTTCTACTTTCTCTGAGGCGCATGCTTCAGACACAACAAACCACTAGTTCTTCACTAATTCAAACACTCAAAGCATTGAAATATGAACCAACCTGGCGGATGTGAGGAATCACAACTTCAGATGTTGATTGTTTCATAAACATGGCTTAGCAACAAATGAGGAATCACAACTTCAACAGTTGAGGTTGAGCCTGTCTATGCGATCAGCAGAATATATAAGAATATTGTCCCTCAAGATTCAGCATATAGTTACTTCTCCTCCTCCCAGTAACCACAAGGCAAATATAAAACCCAAAGGGGAAATTGTCTTCAAATATTTTCAAAACTGTCATCGAGATGGTCTTAGCATCATAAATTATTGCACACTCGAACAGTGAAATGTAATCACTTTCCACGATGAGACTTATTTCTAGGAATGAAATGAAACTCAAAAAATAACGGGCTCTAAGTGAAATAGACGTGTATCACTAGTCTAAAAATAAGTGTCATGGGAAAATTCCACTTAGCTACCCTGTAGTTTACCACTTTTTCACTTACCTACCCCAGCTTTTCATTTTAGCTTCTAAACCCCCTGAAGTTTACAAGTTTTTCACTTACATACCCCAGCTTTTCATTTTAGCTTCTAAACCCCCTCAAGTTTACCACTTTTTCACTTACCCACCCATCTTTTCATTTTAGCTTATAAACCCCCTAAACTTTACAAAATTGGCACTTCAGGCTACGACATCAAAATTATAGAAGAAGATGGGTCACGCGTTGATCACGAGTAGGGATGACAACAGGGCGGATTTGGGGCGAATTTAGCAATCCCCGTCCCCATTAGAATTAGATCGGGGATTCCCCATTTCTAATAGGGACGAGGATTCCCCGTCGGATTCGGGGATTCCCAATTCTCCGTTTCCAACCTAAAAAAATGTTAAAATATATTTATTTTTAATAAACTTTGTATTTAAAATTATTATTTTAATAAAATATATACTTAAAATATTTTTAACATTTTTTTAGGTTGGAAACGGAGAATTGAGAATCCCCGAATCCGACGGGGAATCCTCGTCCCTATTAGAAATGGGGAATCCCCGATCTAATTCTAATGGGACGGGGATTGCCAAATTCGCCCCAAATCCGCCCTGTTGTCATCTCTACTCGTGATCAATGCGTGACCCATCTTCCTCTATAATTTTGATGTCGTAGCCTGAAGTGCCAATTTTGTAAAGTTTAGGGGGTTTATAAGCTAAAATGAAAAGATGGGTGGGTAAGTGAAAAAGTGGTAAACTTCAGGGGGTTTAGAAGCTAAAATGAAAAGCTGGGGTATGTAAGTGAAAAAGTTGTAAACTTCATGGGGTTTAGAAGCTAAAATGAAAAGTTGGGGTAGGTAAGTGAAAAAGTGGTAAACTACGGGGTAGCTAAGTGGAATTTTCCCAAGGGAAAATGACATTTTCTTACAGGTAATTATAGTCAATTTTACTTTACTATTTTAACAAAAAAAAATTCTGGTACCCCAAGGCTACCTGCAATAGAGAGTCTCTCTGACGGCTTGTATGTCAGCTTTTGAACTGCCACATGAACACACTCACTCCTTAAAAAAACTTGCATTTTGAAAGGCACAACAAAAAACCTTTGTTTACATTATTTAGTTCAACAATACTATTTATGTATCATTAATTATTTGAACATATACTTATATATAATTATATAACTAATTAATTATTGAAATATATTTATGTGAATAATTAATCATTTATGCATATATTTAATTAATCACATGTTATAATATTCATCAACTCTATTTTCTCTTCTACCCTTTGCATCCACTCTTTTCTCTCTCATACCCTCTCGTCACGTCAACCAATTTTTCTTCCACCTCCTGTTGTAACCTCCACGGTGGCAGCCACCAGAGTGGGCACTCCCTCCCCACTCCTTGATTTGGCTAGTCTAACTTCCATTTTTTCATTCCGTTAATGTCATTAAATCATACGTTAAAATCAAACAAAATGACAGTTTTACCTCCAAAATTTCATTAAATTTAAGGGAAAAGACAGATAGTCATCCCCAACTAACCACACTGAGAGATTCGAAATGGACACATAATAAATATTTGGATAGAAACTGTTAATTTTTAATGTGAAAAGACAAAAATACTCATGGTCAGACTTCAAATTTTCAAACCATACCATTGTTTGGATTTTGGGTGAATTATCTCCTCGTAACTTATTGTAAATCAGTATAAGCTACTCTAGATTTCCACTTGCACACAAATTCATCGAAATTTCACCGGAAAGTTGATTATAGGAAACATCAAGATAGAGTAGTTGAGAGTTATTATCTATATCGGTTGATTTGATCTATGTTGTCGACATCTCTACTTCTCAATTCTTCAACAGATCCACTCAGGTGCCAAATTTTGCTTTCCTTTCCTTCAACCCTAATCTCTCTCTCTCTCTCTCTCCCTCTCCCTCTCTCTCTCTCAACAAACTCAAGTTGAAAAATCCTATAAAATTCCTTTATAACTTTGTCATTTTGAGATTTTAGGGGTTTTTATCACTATTTTGGGTTTTGGGTGTTTCTCCGGCTTCTCTTACATTTTTCGGCGAGTTCTCATGATGTTGTTCTCATAGAGCTCTTCTAATCCCCTAACAGTGTGCTTAAATGGGACGGAATTAAATTTATATTCAATACTTATTGAAGAAAGTCATTTTAAATAGTTAGAAGCTCGCACGCGTGCTTCGCGCACATATCTTTGTCACTAAATTTCCTAATAGTTCGTTTTCAAGAAATCAGGTGATGATCTCTCTTTAGTTTTCGGTAATTTTTCTCAGAAAAATCGGAGCTCATTTCCTGGTAAAATGGAGCAAGACGTCTTGTGTGATCAGAAACAATCGCATTGGAGCACATGTATCAGAATCACTAAGACATGACAATGGTATTTCAGTCTCAAGAATCTACGCCAACAAAGGCAAACACACCGGCAATTTCAAAATAAATTATTTGTATAACCAAATATTTATGACAAAGTTATAATGAATCTATATATGTTGTTTGAAAATAATTAAAATATTCTTAGTTGATAACAAAAAAAACCCACTTATTCATGTACTTCGGTGAAGGATTCAAATCTTAATGATATATAAACACGTTTTCGAAAAGGAAGTAAAAAAATTGAACTAACTAATCCAACTCAAGAATGGTTTTATTCAAAAATCGCCATGTGTCAAAGAAGGAGAAGATGGTTACTAGAATAGTGGGGAGCCGAGTTTTTGTAGATACCAAACTAGACAACCTAGTTTGGTATTTACTTTATTAAAAGTGAATTTTTAGTAAAAAAAACTCATTTTAGTTGCAATATACTTCATAGGATTACCATATATATTTTATAGGATTATATTCAGACGCGAATGCATATGAATGTTCGAACGGTGCGAACGAGAGTGTGAGCGTGTGAGCCACTCATTTAGGAGATTAAAATGAGTGGTATGAGCGCATTGTACACTTAAGTGATGGACAATTCCATATTTTTGCATGCGCGTGAATAGTAACACTTTTAGTTTTTTCGGTATAACTTTGCATTTCAGTAACATTATACTCCCAAATTTAAACATTCTACTCTGCATGTTAAACATTCTACTCCGAATGTTAAACATTATACGCCTGAATGTTGAACATTTGACTCCCAATTGAACATTCTAGTGACAACATTGAACTTTTATTCTCAACACTGAACATTCTACTTCGAATGTTGAATATTTTACTCTCAATTTGAACATTTCACTCCCAATATTAAACATTCTATTCATAATAGTGAATATTCTACTCCCATCGTTGAATATTCTACTCAATTTTGAACGCAAAGTTATACCGAAAAAGTAAAAAATATTTTGTTCACGCGCGCGCAAAAATACAGAACTGCTCATCACTTAAGTGCGCAGTACACTCTTGCCACGTGTCATATGTTATTTTAATCTCGCAGATGAGCAACTCACATGCGTGCGTACAGTTCGGACAGAAGAGAATAGCATGCCCCCATGCTTATACACATAGTGAGAGATAGAGATTTCACTACACGTGTGTTAAAGGAACACATTATTTTATGACTTTTAATTCGCTACCTTGAAATCATTAATTCTCCGTACAATAATAGAAAATGGAATAATTTAAAAATGAATGAATACGGATAAAAGCATGAAGAAGCAAGAACACAAAAATGGTCAATAGGCAGCAATGATGTTTGGAAAAATAGAGTAGCGAAGTTGGGAGTACGAATTCAAATAGGGACATGTGTCAGTACTCGGTACGGCTTAACTTCTGTATGGCGAATCTAATGAACCTAGCTACTAATATTGCTCTTAAACCACACAACACAAATAATGAATCCACAATCCTACCGCCTGTCCCTATAATCTCTCGAGCCCTCCCTTTTCATTTTACATATATATTCACCACTTCTCTTCCTCATGCCCTCCACCATTTTACATATACATTCTCAGCTTCTTCTTTTTTTCCTCTCAATAATCTCTCCTAATTAATTACTCTTAATTTCCAGCTCCGATCTTGCTCTCTGAATTAGCCTCCGTTTCTGCGTCGATCGGTTGCTGGAATTTATTTACATATATTATTATTATTAATTAACTATGAAGACACTCTGTGAACTCTGTCATCAACAAGCCTCTGTTCACTGCCCTTCCGATTCTGCGTTTCTCTGTTTGGACTGCGATGCCAAGGTTCACGGCGCCAACTTCCTCGTCGCTCGCCATGTCCGCAGCCCTCTGATCTCCGGCGGCGACGAACAGGCCGGATCTGGATCGGACCTCGATTCTTCCTCCTCCGCCACCGGGAAATCGAGCGCCTCCGTCGCGCGATCCTCCCGATTTCGCGGCGTTGCGGTGCGAGTGGCGGGGACGGAGGCGGAGGGCATTTTCGTGAATTGGAGCGGGGAGGTTGGGGCGGACGGGAATGCGGTGGTTCCGTGGGCGACGCACGCGCTGGTGCGCTGTTTGGGGATGAGGACGGTGTCGCCGCCGCTGGGGGTGGCTCTGGCGGCGGCGTTTTGGTTCGGGTTGAGGGCGGGCTGGACTGAGGGCACAGCGTCGACGTGGCGGGAGCAGCTGACTAGGCTGGAGGAGGTGTCCGGAGTGCCACGTAAGCAAATCTTGGCAGCCGAGTCGAGGCTCTCACGCGCCCTCAGGGTCGGCACAGCGCCACGCGACTTGAAGGAAGGATGGGACGAATCTTGCACGTGACAGTTCACACGCGTGTATGTTTATTCAGAGATTTAAGTCCTTTCTTTTTCTTTAGAGTCTGAATAAATTTGTTGATTCTACAATTAGTGGGTTTGAACAGGTGGGTCCACTAGCCCATTCGTCCGTTAAATGGCTTTTCAACGAGGCCTTTTTATGGATTTTGGGCCCATTACGTGTGAGCTCATGCTACAGATAGACTTTTTTCATTTTATCAGTAGATAATTTGTTGATACCTATTACACAGCTTGAGCTCGGTTAGTTTGAGTCTTACTTAAATGAAAATATATAAATCGCAATAACTGAAAAAATCTGTAGTTGAAAAGGAAAAGAAAAGAGAAGAAAAAGAATCAATCAGGACATTGACATAACTCACTTTCTTTCTTCACCCTCCCTCAAAACCTCGCGCTTTTTAGTGTTTGCTTCTTCTACTTAAATCCCAAAAAACCTTGTTTTCACAAACCCTATTCGATCTCATTCACGTCTCAATCTCTGTGTGAGCATCTTCCATGGAGGCCCTCTCGAGCTCTGTAGTGCTATCCAGTTCGCCAGAAGTGTTCAATCCCCAATCTTCACTGATAAAGTTGCCTTTTAAGCGAACTGGGTTTCTCAGAATCGGCCAAGTCTCTCACTTTGATGGCCTTCGTGTTCTCTGTAAATCGCGAGGCGATTCGGGTGAAGGGTTTGAGGAGGAGAAGCCATTGGACGATGGGTTTGGCTTAGTTTCTGGAAATACCTTCTCCTTGTTTCAGGTACTTTCTTATTGCTACTTTTTTCGCTGCTTTTGCTGTTAGGAAATGTTTTCATGTAACCTTATGTTCCTAACCTTTGAAGAGCTAAAACGTTTACAAGTTAAGACCAACACTCTTTTCAGTATGGAACTTCGATAATGAGTAGCCAAATGATTCCCTAGTTTTGTCATGATTGCTGAAATTTGATTGGATAATGCTTACCATTGTATCAATCTATGAATTCGCTCTGCATTGATCTATGATTATTTTTGAGGCAAAGGGTTGATTTAATGATTTTAATCTAAGACACCAGGTTTTCTTGAGATTTGGACATCTACCATGATAAAATCCTAGGACTTGCCGCCTGGCTTACATGCATGTATGGTATATGAAGCATTTTCTTATGGTATAGAAGATTAGCTGATACATGAAAATGATATGGATACTTCATCTTAGTTTTGATGGCCTTTCTCCTGTTCTGAAGGGTAATTTGGATTACAACCCGAATGGTCAAAAGGGTGCCGGAGAAACTTTAAAGTTGGAGGGTCCTCCTCTGCCCTCTCTCGGGCCTAATGCCGGAGGAGGAACACGAGCTGGGCTTTTCAGAACTCCGATTTCAGGTGGAGTGCAGAGTGCAACCTCGGCTCATGGCTTACCTCGACCAGCCTTAGCTGTACGGAATCTGATGGAGCAGGTAAAGGCCGTCCAATTACTCATTTTCATAACTTGATTGCCATGCATTCTTTCTTCCTGAGATACAAGCTTCGTATGGAAATGGTTTCTGACATGGTCTCATTTTTAACTCATTCAATTGTTCTAATCTCGCCATGCTTTATCATTGAAGGCCAGATTTGCTCATTTGTGTACTGTAATGTCTCGGATGCACCATCGACGAGAAGGATATCCATTTGGCTCTCTGGTAGATTTTGCACCAGATCCAATGGGGCGTAAGTAATCTATCTTTTCTATTTGATCAATTAATTTGCACCCCTTTTAATTTAAAATCTATGTCGATTAGTAAGAATTAGCAAATGTGAAATATTGGTCTTATACCAATTGTTCGTGGAAAAGTCTAGCTACAACTGTCAATAGAATTTCACATTATGATGCATTATGTCATGTGTCTATGGTGTAATATAATGTTCTTACACGGTGCTTTCTATTTGTAGATCCGATATTCTCATTTTCGCCTCTGGCGATCCACACGAGGAATTTATTAGCTGATCCAAGATGCACACTTGTAGTTCAGGTTACTGATTTGACGCTTTATCTCCTTTAATGTTTGAGCTTGTTCTCCTTATCCATTTGTTTATTTTTGCTCAGCAATAAGATTGATTGTATATTAATGAGATGACTAAACTCTCCCAAGCCGGGAAAGAAAAGCCAACATATTACATCTATATAGTTGAGAATTGATTTGAGGCAATTGAAAGACAAAATGAAGTTTGAGATACAATGAATATAAGAGAAATTGTGAGACTACTCTGCTTCCGTCCAAAATTCCGACCATGAGTTTTTGGTTGATTGCTTGGCATTCTTGAGAGCCTTTTTGTATTGTAATTGACGGTAAAGGTTATGCAGATACCTGGATGGAGTGGCTTATCAAATGCAAGGGTAACGCTTTTTGGTGATGTGTACCCACTTCCAGAGGACCAACAGGTGTTTTGCCAACTTCTGTAAAATTTTATTTGGCTATCCTTGATGTAGTTTATCTGTTTCAGCTTCTATTTAATGCTAGAAAGCTCAGAATTCATCAAATAATAAAGCATGGAATTTTTAAATTAAGCATTAATGTTGTATGCCTAGACATACGCTATGTGGGGATTTGCCTGAAAATGGCCATGGGTAATTGGGCATGATTTTTGTATATCTCCAACTACTTCAGATAGAGCAACATATTATTGTCATGAGGGATGTGCTGTATTCGATCATAATCGAAAAATTGAACCGAACTTGAATCTAAAATTTAAATGAATCGATTACTTTGATTGGTAAGATTAGGTTAGTTGATTAGTTTCAAAAGTTTGGTTTGACTTGGATTAGTAATACTAGATGATCAAATTAATCGAAATATAATTATATACTAATAATGATACATAATTCTCAAAACCTGCACTCTACATCTAATTTTTGTTCCATTCTTAGTTTTCCTCTCTTAACTCTTTCATTTTTCAATATCACGATAAAAATTCACCTAGCTTTCTCATACACACGCTCACCGTACGTGCATCCACTCGTCTCGAGCCACAACTGCTGTGGTTGCATAATTAATTATAATATTTGATTGCATTGCCAGGAATGGGCTCACAAGCAGTACATAGCAAAGCATCAACAAGGGCCTTCCCAACAGTGGGGCAACTTCTACTACTTTAGGATGCAAAATATAAGGTTTGTTTTTCAATTATTGTGACCTTATTGTAAATGTAGTTTTGAATTTTCCATGACCAGACAATTTAGCATGCCCATTACCCTACAGCTCTTTTGTCTCGGCTTTCATGTAAAATTTCAAGAACTTGGTGGCGGTAAATCAAATCAGTAAAATGAAGTCAATTTGTGTTATGTTTTGGCTGTAGTGACATATATTTCATCGGAGGCTTTGGCACCGTTGCATGGGTTGATGTGAAGGAATATGAAACTCTACTACCAGATAAAATTGCAGTTGATGGAGGCGAACAGAATCTGAAGGTGACTTCTTAGTTCTTGCTTTTACCTGAACAGGGAATTATAGTATGTGGAGGCCTACATTACTTCAAAGCCCTTTTTGGCCATTATGCATATTTGCTGTTGCTTTTCCCTTTATCATTGAAACAAATACTTGTCATTCTGTACCTAGAATGTTCTGGTGGGGCAGTGGTTGGAGTTTCACTAAGGATGGCACTTGGGGCTTGACCGACTATTTTATATGTGCAGGAACTTAATTCAATCTTCTCAAAGCCCCTGAAAGAAGTCATGTCCTCTGAAACCGAGGTTGATGATGCTGCCCTTATATCGATAGACAGTAAGGGGGTTGATGTTCGGGTTCGTCAAGGTGCTCAGGTAGTTTATTTACTTATAAGCATCTAAGGTCCCTTGTTGGTTCTTGTTGATTAAGATTTCTGTTAAAACACATTTGCAGTTCAACATTCAGAGGATATCATTTGAAGAAGGGCATGGTGTTGAAACACTGGAGGAAGCAAAGGCTGCTCTCCACAAGCTCCTAAAGAAAGGGAAATTATACAACCTGCATAAGTAATTTTCTGTTGCGAGATGATACTTCAACTTTTGATTTCAGAAACAAACAATAATGTTAAACTTAAATGTATGAATCCGAGTTCCTTCATTGTCAGGCTAAAAGTTCCGCAGCTAACATACACTTTTAACATGTATTCAGTCCTGTGTGAACTGTGATATCAGATGGTGGTATTGGGATATGTATGTAGTGAAGGTACATACATATAAATAAGAGGGATAATCTCACCTGGTTACAACTAGTTTGACAGATTTCTGACATAACTATAATTAACATATTTTCTCACCTTAATTTTTCAGTTAATTTTAAATGTAAAATGACTAAAATACCTTTTACGATATTTAAATTTTAAATTGTGCCTTTTGACCTTTTATCCTCTCTCTCCTCCAGCGGCCTCACTCTCTCCTCTCCTCTCCAATTCGGTGTTGACCAAGTGAGACCAACAAAAAAATTGCAATTCTCACGTTCGAATTTAGAATCAAGAAATGACCCATCACTATTTTAAGTTTAGAACTCCAACAAAACTTCCTCGATTCAAAAGTGGCCTATCACTCCCAACCTCCAATTCACATTTCAAAACAAAAGTAATACATTTCATTCAACAAATGAAGCCTAAATCACACAGTTCTTATCCATTGAGAGTGAATGAGTGCATAAATGACCCATCACTACGCTAAAGAACACAAAACCTTCAATCAACATTTCAACTGGAATACAAAACAATACATTTTTCACTTAATCAACGCAGCACAAATTACACAATTCTTATCCAGTAAGAGTGAGTGAGAGAGCAAGCTCACAGTCACAGGTCGATTTCCCAGGTTCTCTGGCTCGCGCTCAGAACCTTCTTCGGACCACTCGTCGCTGTCACAAGCAAAATCGAACAACATATCATTGTTGTTGCTCCAATCACGCTCCGATTTTTTTCGCTGTAAAATAAAGAATAAAATTATATTAATAGTAAAAGTAATCTTAAAAAAGCTTTTTTACGATAAAAAATAATTTTTAAACATCGTTTTCTTATTTTTATTAATTTTTATAAAACAAAATTGTTTTTTTTAAAAAATAATAATATTCAAATATTGTTTTTATCATGTGTTTACAACAATTTTTTTAAAGAAAAAGTTCAAAATCATATTTATTTATTTTATTATTTTTAATGCAAGAGTATTTTCGTCATTTCGCAAAAAAGTTGACGGAAAAGGGTTGAATGAAACTATTTCAAACTTAAGGACTCCACAAGTTGATTTTGAAATTAAAAGGATTTAAGTGAAACTCATGTATAATTAATAGAGGTCATGTAGAATTTTTCATTTAATTTAATAATATAAGAGATTAAATAGAAATATAATAAATGGAAGAAAGAACAGTGGAGAGAATATAGACAAGGAGATTTAAATAGGAGAAGGAGAATAAGACAAAATAAGAGATAAAGACAAAAATTTTGAAGGAGCACTTTGCATTGGTGGGGTGAAGGAGAAAATTGGGAGAGGAAAAAAGACAAAAAAGAGAAGAGAACAAAAGTAAAAGGTTATAAGAGTTGGATTTAGGAGAAATACGAAATAGAAAATATAGTTGAACTAAGGATCGAGGGTTTTTTAGAGAATCTCTTATATATGATTGCGGTGAATGAGTAAAAAGGGAAGAGAGTAAACACAAAAAAGAAAAGTAGACAAAAGCGAGAGGTTATAAGAGTTGAATTTGAGAGAAATACAAAATAGAAAATAGAGAAGAAATAACATGATAAGGTATAAAAAACACAAGCGGAAAACTTGGCGGGGTATACGGCCAAGAGAGGAGAGATGGATTGATAGAAAAAGAGACCTAAAGAGCATCATTTAAAAGTTTGAAACACAATTGCAGATATTTTAATATTTTTTTAACCTCAAATTTTAACATAAACCGACGGAACCAAATGGCAAAAACCAAAGTGAGAGAAACCGAAAACGTCAATCTAAACCGGCGTCGGTGAGAAGAAAAATTATAAAGGTAGTTAAGTGAGAAACACTCAATTCTAGATGCAGTCATGTGAAGCTTTCCCCATTTTATACTAACTTTGAAGACTAATTTGAAATATGCAAATATTTAATTTAAAACTGATTGAAAAAAATATAATTTAAAAAGTTATTAGAGGGTTATTAAATCCCCCTGAGACACTCCAATAACTAAAATTTCAGTGAAGCTAAATTTTCAGGTAGTATAGGTAGAGGAAAATGTAATGTAATTCTTAAAAAGTAGAGGGTTTCAGTGAAGCTAAAATTCTGAACTAGACGACGAGTAATTTGCCCTAATTAATATAGCATTGAAAACTAATTTGCAAATGATAAAAAGAAGGCGTAACCGTAAAATTAAACAGTTGTCACAGATTTAAGGCAGGTCATGAAGCTGATCTTCACACGGAAAAATCTCTGCTGTATCAGAATTGCATATGGAAACAAAATATTAGCATAAATAGACGATGAAAGTGATGCACAATATAAGGAAATGCATATCACATTAACAATACCAATTGCAACTGCATCTTTCAGTTATAATACAAATAGACTAAACTGAAGTCCCATAAAAGATTATCACACTTTTTTTAAGGTAAGAAAAACAAGAAACAAAGAATCAAGTCCTGCTCCTGCTCGTGCATCCTCTCTTTATAATAACATAATCACAAACCCCTTACAAAAGCTTTCAAACCCTAGACGACGACAAGACGGAAAAAATGGAAAGAAATCACTAAACGCTATACACCAAGTTAATAGGGAAAACGACCATCACATTACGCATTCATACTATTAGAGAGAACTAAATATTCATATTCTTCAACAGTGTAATAATACCCGTTAAGGTTTTTGGTGCACATCCTACTACACGGGTATCACATCGATCTTGGACGCGTCTTCACATCTCAGAACAACACCGTCGAGACTAGCTGGGAAGATGCACCTCCCCCATTGACATCCAGTTGTTAACGGTTCAGGAGGCGGGACTATCATAAGCACGTTGTCGTTTCTCTGAACAACTCCCATCACGCTCACTGTGCTACCTTCTTTTATGTACCTGCAGAAGCACCAAGATCCAATTCACAAGACGTAGCAATTTCAGCTGACTATACCAGTAACTACGCTATTATACACAACTTCAACGCGGCGCAGTTTCTTACCCTTCCTTCAAACGCATCACGCGGTCATCACTTGAAAGGTTCCTCTCTCCGAGCCACCTGATAAACTCTGGGGACATGTCTTTGTTCTCTGGGTTGACATCGATGACAACAGAATCATCAACGTAAGGGGTCACCCTTGCCCCATAGCCAGTCTTAACCAATGCTCTCAGTCCAGATTGGAAATCAGAGATATAGAAGTCAACCACATGCCTCTGTCATAGAGCATCAAAAGAAAATATCAGTGAGATGAATGAGATCTGGAATCTAAAGGACGGGATGGCAAACCGCAAATTAAAACAACAAAACATAACACTTGAGTTAATAACCTCGGATGATCTGAGCCCCCACGTAAAACGACGATGTGTAGGGTTGGCAGCTTTGGAATCCCATCCCCGATACTCATATAAACTTGTTGATGTGTAGACACATCTTGGAACTCTTCGAAAGGATGACTCAAGAGGCACATTACCACAAGTAACCACCTTCAAAATTAAGGCGAGACAGTGTAAACTATTCCAGTAAATGACATTTTAGCATGGCAAAAGAGGTGAATTATAACAAAAGAATGAACTTTGAAACAGATATTTTGATATTCAAGCCACCAAAACATCTTACAAGAGTCCAGTTAACAATTTCTTCTAATAACTTCTTGTTCATACAAATGACTAATAACTTTGTTAAAGCAGTGTTTTCTATGTTCCAATAAATATGAAATACATGGTAATTCTTACTGCAATTTTCTCATTGCAGGTTAACATTGTTAATGTTTATGCTCACCCGGGGTCTATAATACCCATTTATGTTCGAGGACAATGCTATGTCCAGTCATAGCTGACTTGTCTGGCACATCAGTGACATTTACATTAGTGTGTGCACGTGGATGGTTTATAACATTACTCTTAACCCCCAACAACAGCTACTAATCTCTGGTCCATAGTTCTTCCTTTTGATACTTATAAATGCATGTAATCAATTTGGTGAGGCTAAATCAAGAATCCCACTTAATTGGCAACTAAATATAAACTAACCAGCTGGTTGTCAGTGTGATTATATAATAAAAACCTTGCTTGTGGAGATAATCAACACTTTCCAACCCAAGACAAGTATAAGAAATATTGAATCCAAAATGAGTAAAGTGGTGCATTCTGGAGAAACAAGAACCAAAATGCAATCATATATCTCAATTCAGAAACAATGTAACATAACCGTGAAACAGTTTTCGTGAAGTTACATACCCCAGAGACCTTCACGTATTGCCCATTCTTCGCAGTTCTGAGCTCAGCGTCCGGATAATGAGATATGAAATTTGTGATGGCTTTTCTTCCCCAACATGTATTCCAAACAAACAATGCAGCCACTGCACCAAAAAGGACTACCACGAGAATGAGGAGAATGGCATTGTGGACTGCTCCGAGGATAAAACCACCTGCTATGAACCCCATCACAAATATCAGAATCACCGACCACATCACTGGTTTTGGGAAGTTCCTCTTGAAGGAAAAGTCGTCATCTAGGCTAAGAGTAGTCACAGCCTGGTTGTGAGCAATGGCTGAACCTTGCAGTTTCATTGATCCCATAGAATCCAGGGGACCTGATACTTTCCTAGGGGCCCCGGAAGCATTAAGTGGGCCTGAAGAAATGGGCCCAGATGTAATAAGACCAGTAACAGGAAGAACTGGCGGGATAGGACCAGAATTTTGCCGTGTTGCGCCACCAGATTGCGGCCCAGATGACTTCTTTATTGGTTCCCCGTGTCGATTTAGTGGCCCAGAATTTGACTTCTTCATTGAAGCGGAACCAGGCATTCCTCCAGAAGATACACCACCACCTGATGTGGTATACATGGCCCGAGCGGCAGCATTTGGCATGATCGGCCCTGAATGTGAAGCAGCCCCACCGAAAGAACCAGTCCTTGAAGGAGCACCAGTTATGGGCCCGGATTTCCTAGACTTGGAGCCATCCATGGGAATATCAAACATTTTCCCCAGTTCTCCTGACTTCTTGATATCACCGCCAGTATATGGCATGGCTACTGAGCTCATTGTAGGAGGCTTTTCTTTGGGCTGCTCAGGCCGGCCTGAGACATAAAGCCCATTGCCGAGCTGGTGAGAGGGAAATCTGGACCCCATTAAGCCTGTGTTCTCAGAGAATTCCCTCAGTGAAGACCGCTTGTAGGAAGCAAAAGCTACTGCAAGTAAAAATAACTTTGTTCAGAACAACTAAATTAACTAAAACAAAGTAACATTTTAGCTTTAGAACAACTACTGTAAGCAGTAACAGAATAAAATATACTCATCATTAGTGATATGATGGATCAACATATTGAACCCAAAGAGAATTTACGCATATCTCGTGGAGCGGGAGATTTAAGTACAGGTTGCAGAACCTTCTATCTATATGTAGACCCCCAGAAGCCATAACCCTTTTCCATACTTCTATCTCCAAAGAACAACAGCAGACCTCATTGTGAAATGAGAGCAGACTCAATGAGATTACAGAATCTTACGTTGATTTATAGATTTTCCACAAGCTTTACAATTTGCATCAGTTCTGCCTTCGAAGAAACAAACCTTACTATCAGCTTCCAGCAGAAAGATAAAGCAAATATCTTCTGTGAAAACTTTGGTTCGAAGCTGCCAGATGAGATTCTAATTTCCAGGTTTATGTTTTGTTCTTACTTCCGTACGTCTTCTAAGTAACAACTAGGGAAGGTATTAATGTACAAAGTGAAAATACCGTTACAATATTCCTTGTTTAAAAAAGGCTCCAAAAGCAACTGTGAAGTTCAGAAATAAATTTATGAAGAAAGTAACCAAAGTCTATCCTAAATTCCTAATGCAGAAAAGCACAGTGACCTAGATCACGATTTTGCTCCCATAAACAGAAACCAAACAAGATCTGTAACAAAGAGCAAGAGTTTCTTATCATCATATTGCTGGATCACAATCACATTACGGATTTAAAGGAACAAAAGTTCTCAATAGCAGTTAGATATGACTGACTTCTGGGACCATTTCCTTTCCCTTCTCAGACAATTCCTGAGATCCAAAGGGAGCCTGAAAATTCAGGTAAGCTAAGATTTATAAAAATACCAATCACCACTGTAAAAATTTAGGGAGCCTGGAAATTCCTCAAGGTCCAAAGCAATTCAATCCAAGATTGAAAATCTAAAATATATTACTTAAATATATTGACAGAAATAAGAACATCAAAGTAATCTTCCAATATTTGAAAGGCACCATATAAAAAAAATACCATTTCATATGCACAAAACCAGTTATCCAAGGACAAAAACTACCCCTATCACCACTATGGACAAAGATCAAATCCATGGAAGATCTAACTGAAAAAACAAGTATCCAAACAATTGAAGGCATAGCAGAAAAGGATCAATGTTCGAAATAATGAAAAATTAACAGCAAAAAGCATCCCCATTTGAGAACACATAGGAGCATTATCACAAATCTTATCACTTCACACACAGTAAGGCCAAAAGGCCACAATCCATACTCGAACAAGAGAAACAAAGCACACCCACATCACCAAATCGAACAAAACTCAAGAAAACGGGGAAGATCTGGAGAAATAAGCAGAGATTCCAAATGGGTAGTTCGAGGAGAGGTGGGGAAAGAAGAGAAAATAAAGTGAACCATCCAGGGCAAAATGGGAAGAGAGAAAAGAGCTGATGGGAAGCAGAAGAGAGATTATACCTGAAGATTGAGGAAGAAGAAGGGCAAGGGAGTGAAGGATCTGGAAAATAAGAATGTGGGTTGGATCAAACGGAGCAACAGAAGATGTTGTTGCAGTAGTGATTGATGAGCTTGTGCTGGGGCTGGTGGTGAGAGCTAGATCCCATCACCATTGCAGAGAGTTTGTCTCTCAGGTGTGAGTGATTTGGTGTATGGGTTGAGAGAGAGAGAGAGAGAGAGAGAGAGGCGCAACAACTGGTGGGTTGTCTCCGGCATAAACCACCAAACTACGGAGAAAAATAATATTAAGGAAATCGGAAATTATCAGTAATTGCTGAAAACAAACCTCCACCTTCTCTCTCCTACCTGTCTTCGACATTCACTCTTTTTTTTAATTCATTTAATTACTCTACTCCCAATTATTTTTCTATTTCCTATTTTAACGCCCCTCACACTCTCCTCTATTTTAAACGCCACCACTGGACTTTTAAGTAATTCTACTTCCCCCCAGCTAGGGGTGTTCAAAAAACCGAACCGAACCGAAAAAATGGTCGGTTCGATTTTGGTCGATTTTAGTCATGGTTGGTTCGATTTCGGTTCAATTAACCAAAATGGATCAAAAACCGAATCGACCGATTCCGATTCAAATTATGATAAATCATCCGGTTTATGCTTCAATTTAGGGTGTTTTTCAATTGGATTTTTTTTTGGGCTTTATTAACGTTTTATTTTAATTAGTGTAAAATTATTATACATAATTTCTTTAAAAACCGACCGAAATCTAATATATTTTGCTTGATTTATGAAATTTTTTGGTTTTATGGCTGATTTTCAGTTTAATTCGGTTCAAATTGAAAACCGACCAAACCGATCAGTTCAGCTCGATTTCTTCAAGAACCGAACCAGTTGGTTTGGTTCGATTTTAATCTTTTTGGTTCAAAAACCGAACCCTTGAACACCCCTACCCCAGCTGTAGCTCTCCCGGATTTTAGGACTCAATCTTTCTCTTGGAATTATTTTCAAGTCACACAACACTATTTCTCTTAATTTTTGAACATTTTACTCTTTTTGGATTTTCTTGACAGACTGTGGTTTAAATCAATTTACCTCAAACATTTTGTGTTATAATTTGTTTAAATTTTTTCAATTTACCTTAATATTTCAATTGATAAGATTAACAATATTCAAATCAATCTATTTTATTTAATTATTGTTATTTATACCTAATTTATCACTATAAATAACATTAGGTAACTTTTAAATTTTCCTAAATTTAATCTTTCCTCAAAACTTAATTATCATTTAATTTGATTATTCTCTGATAAATTTTCGATAATTCTCCTAAATATTATCTATCAATGTTTAATTAATAATTCAATCTAATTATTCTCTTATTAAATCTTAAAAAAATCTGCTTGTTTATGGGATGGCATTGGAGCCGGTTTAGTAATTTAATATTCCGTCTTAAAATTAGATCTCATATTCCGAACTCGTTCTATTCTCCAATATTTTGCTTTGTAACATGCCCTAACGGGTGCTGATAATTTGTTATATATAGTAAAAGACTGTGTTATAATCAAATCAAAATAAATCAATCATAAACATTTTTAATTTAACTATTGTTCTCTATACCTAATTTATCACTACAAAATAGTATTGGGTAACCTTTTAAATTTACTAAAATTAATCTTTTCCTCGGATAGTAATTATCATTTAACTAAAAATCTTGGATTTGCTTTGATCGATTTTTTACTACCCTCCAACATATTATATCAATGTTTAATTATTTATTTAATCTAATTATTCTCTAAATAATTCTAAACAACCCTCTCTCTAACCAGCGTCAAATATGTTTTCGAAGATCGGTAATTACTACAAATAATACAATACATATAGTCAAAATCTAGGTCAATGTAGCAGAAAGACTATTGTATCCCTGATATACATATTGCAGCGAAAAAATATCACAAAATAAACGTGATGTCACGTTAAATTTAGGTGTTCAATCTAATGACTGTTATAACATATATGTTCTCACGTTTTTAATAAGGTATATGATTCTCACCTTATTTATGTTTTGTGAATTCGTACTGTTTGCACGCCGTCTATTGGTTTGCACGAGACTATTATTTATACATGTACGTATTAATTATTAAGCATTAACCATATAATTTTATAAAAAATTAATAAAACATCAAAACTGATTAAGTTTTTTAAAAATGTGAATAAATCAATTTTTGCCTGGTTCCGTGGTTTGGGCTAGCTAAACTCAACTAAATTGGTGGGTTTTACTTATAAATTTGTGAAATTATGAGCCAAAGCACGATTTTACTCAAGTTGGGGTTGGGTAGGGGCAGTGTTCTGGTGCGGGCATTCTGAGAGTGATGATGATGATGATGCAGTGGTTAGTTAACTTAAAATAAGATGATTAAGAAAGGGGCAAAACACAAGTAATCACGTTTCATGATTAACGTACTCAAGAGAAAAGCAATAATGATGGCGTGAAAGGCGGTGGAGCTTGTTGAATGTGACATATCAGGAGGATCATATCAATTTCATTTCATTTCATGGTCGTTGCGTTGCTTTGCTTTGCCATGCCTTTGTGAGTTTGGTGGTTATAACTTGCAATTCACATCATATATATTATAAATCATACTTATGAATCCAATCTTATTATTTCAATCAACATCACAATCTTTCCATTTGGACGGATCTCACCAATTTTTATTTTTCTCATCTATAAAAAAAAAAAATAATAATAATTTCAGCTTGAACGTGATTGGGTGGTTAATACTGATCGCTCCCTTATTTCAAACTAAAATTCAAGACTCGACAGAAACATTTGAATAGAATGAATTTATTGGTAGATTGGGAAAACAACGTAATATTAAAAAATTGAATAAGTAATCATATTCATATTTTATGAAATATTGTACATTAAAACATAAAAGGCTATGGATGGTCTTATCACTATAGAAGTAGCATAACTTCCCCAAAAAATAATTGCTTATTATTATTAAATTAATAAGTTAATTGTAAAATACTTAGTTAACAGTAAAAATCATACGTGAACTTACCATTTCTTATAAAATGCATGCATTTATTTTCTAAAAATGGTGAAAATTGTATTGGAATTTTTATTTATTTTTTTCAACTTAAGCTTGCCGCTTTTCTACATCTCCGGACAACCATCTGAAAAAGACCCCAGTGAACATTTTAGCAAAATTTTCCCCTAGCATATAAATTTTGTGATATGGAGCTGCAATTCGAAAATGGTCATTGAAAAAGAGAAAAACGTGTGAGTACGAGTTGGAAAAAATGAATTTAATTTTTATAATTTAATGTTAAGAGTAATTCTCTGAACATTTTCATTATTTTTCAAAAAATACAAGTGTTTTGTAGACAAATGGAAAATTTTTAATTACTTATTGCAATTATTGAACTGGTATACAACTTTCTTTTGCAATTGACACTACCCTACAAATTGAGTTTAAGTTTCTCCATCTCATTGTGATTAATTAATTTTTATTGAATTACAATGTCATTCCTAATTATTTATATATTCTTTCCTATCCGGCACCGAACAAGTAATTGAACCATCGAGCCATACTCAGTTATCAATTAACTTTTGACATATATCAACTCACTCAATCAAATTAAGGTTGTTATCTACTTATCTTATATATGAATATATCTAAATTTATACGTTCTAAATTATAAAATATGATTTGATACGCATTTACATGATGTATGCATTGTAAATAGTTGATTTGATTTTATATTTGAGCTGCCTAACCTATGGGTGAACAATGTCTGTTTGGATCTATCACTTTATATTCATCTCTTATGTGTATTCTATTTGAAAATTTTACTTTATGATTTTTGAATACTTATGTTTGAGTATTAGTACAAACAAATAGGTAAGAAATTTATGAAATATTATTTATCTATTGTTCTTTACCAATGATTGTGATCAAGATTCTGAAAAACGTTAGGCGCTAATTGGGCGGACAACACTACGAAATAATTAATTGAAAATTAATCGAATTAGTCGGGGATTAATCGGGGATTAATCGGATTTATATTTTTTATTATTTTTAATATAAAAATGAATTATACTATATAAAAAATAAACAATCTCACAAATAATTAGTTTAGAAGTAGAAATCAATTAAGAATAAACCAAACACATAAGACGTTTTAGGACTAATTGTGTAAATAGTAATTTTCAATTGAATTTTTTTCTTTAAATAATGGCCCGACTGGGTCGATTAATCGCCGCCTAGGCCGCCTGGGCCGATTAATCGGCCGCGTAGCCCGTTTTTTGACCTCCATCTTTTTTGAGCGTTCGACTAGTGAAAAACGGAACGACAAAGCCCAAATGAGCGCCTAGGCGCCGCCTAGACCGTTTTTTGGAACACTGGTTGTGATCCTTCGCAGGTTATACAGTAAATCAAATATAATTTCATAATTAATATATTTATATTTTCGTATTTTATTTGTTACATTAAATATTAAATATGAAATCTCTCATAATATATTACTGCTTATTTATGCTCACGCTTAAAATTAATAAAATAAGCAAGCAATTTTTTTTAAAGTAATAGCGAATTTTATTTATTAAGTGATAACTAACCCAGCATCACGACGCCGGAATAAGCAAGCAATTAAGTTTTCTTTCACAAATATTTATATTTGTATATATTAATGGTAATTAAATCCAAATAAATCAATCACAGCTTTTTCCAATTTTAATTTAAAGAGTAATAAATTTATAATATCATGTTTTTATTTGGCGCTTTTGTAACATTTTATTTTATGTTCAATAAAGCTTTTAAAAATTTTTCTATCCTATCGTATCGTATCGTATCAATTCAATATTTCTTTTATCCAGGTCGCGGTTTGTACCCTTCATTTCTAAGGTGATTAGGGGTTTTCACCAATTGGCGAGGTCTTGCAGCGGAAACGACTGCAAGTGAGTTGACTGGTCCGAAAAATTGTTCTGGGTGGTGCGGCGGTAGGCAGTGATGCCTGTTGGAAGTGCAAAACATATCGGTGGTTGCGTGGCATGACACGCGGAGTTCTAAGTAGAGCAGGCAGCGGTCGGCGTCGTTTGGGCTGCAGGCGTTCTGGAAAGGCTGGGGAGAGGGGTAGCGTGAGAGGGGTTGTTGTAGGTCGAATTTACGTAAGGGAGACATGCAATGTGGATTGGGGTTGTGGGGTGACTGGAGGCGAAACGGGACAGGGATGGTAACCGGGTCGGGAAAGGGACCGAGACAGGGACAGGGAGAGGGAAGCTGCGGAACATGGAGGGACGAAATGGTAAGATTAGGGGGCTATTTTTCGATATTATATGTGAGGGAAGACGGGTCAGAGAGTGGGTCACCAGTGGTTGGGCAGGGAAGTTCTGGCGGTTGGAATCTGATCGGGTTGAGTATACTTCCCCGGTGCCCAACCGATGTTGGATGACTCGATACTGGGAGGGTTCGGGAGTTCTCTGGCGCCAATGGACTGATCATGGTAAGCGAGAAAAAGTAGGAGAACTTGGACTAATTTGGATTCGTGACTTAAATCGCAGGGTTACTCGACAATGGTTTGAGTTTACTGGTTTCCGAAAACATCATGGAAGTATGGTTAATGCGTTATATAACAAGATCACTAGATTTCTCCATCCACGTGAGGTGGAGGCTGTGGCTCTATACGATGCTAAACAGACTGATGTTAACATCTTTAGAGGCATCATTATCTTTGGAGGCACCATTAGTGATAGTCTTTCGTATAATCTTGTGGTTCATAAATTAGCCAGGGTTGATCGAGGAAGCTAGTTTAAGACGGTCTGCAGCAAGATCACGAGGTTTCTCCTTCAGCATGAGTTGGAGGTTGTGGCTCTGTATGATGCTAAATGGTTCGAGTCGATTGGACTTCGGGGTTATCTTGAATATCTGTATAAAGTATGTTGAAGCGGGATCAAAAAGTTTTTACATTTGCATGAGGTGGAGGTCGTGGCTCTACATGATGTCAAACGGGTCGAGATGAACAACTTTAAAGAGACTATCATCGATAGTGTTCTTATTTATTTTGCTCGTAATCAAATGACTTGTGAATTGACCAATATTATTTTAACTAACATTAACTGAGATTACGATGGTGAGGGATCTGTCCCACTATATGTAATTTTAGTTGTTTAGCTTAGTGCTGAGTTAATTTTTATTTAATTAACAAAATACGTTTCTTCCTTTAAACAAAATTTTTATCAGGGAGAGAGGAAATTTTTATTAATAAACAAAAGGTAAGGAAATGAAGTACAAAATTCGCACAAGCGGATACAAATATTTAAAGACACTTATAGTTAGTATGAATAGTCCAACTACTGTAATAAAAAGACCTAAGATTTCAGTCAGACGAAGGAGCATTCTTGAAAATCTCAGCACTCCTGACCATTCAGATTTGTCACCACATCTTAGCTTTAATTTGGTTAAAATGAATTAAAAATAGGAAATATAAAAATGTTGGGTGCATCGTAGCAACTCTCTTGAAAACTATAACCCTCGAAAGTTATTCACATATATAATTAGAAAAAGACCGACTAATTCTCTGTTTAATTAAAATTCTTGAATGGTATTATGGTAATAAATAATCTCATTTATGTAATCGTCCTTTGTTTACAAGTGTGGAGTCAGTCGGTAAAGAGTCTTATCAAACTCTTAATCCTATATTATAGGGAATAAATTATTCCATAATATTAAGAGAAAAGGAAAGGGATGGCACGTGTAATGGAAATGGATGGAAAAGAGGCCACGTGACTACACGAGGTGTCAAGCCCACACTTGACGGTCCATCTTTCCGATCCATCTCTATCTATTTAAAGCCCACACTCTTTGGGCTCTCTCGCTCAAAATACACAAAGCTACAAAGGAAGTGATCGAGTGTTGGTGGTGTACGCGTGTTACTGTGCGGCTCAGAAGATCGATGGACAAGGTTATCACTTCAGGCATCATACTGGTCTCTTTGGTCACCACTGCCGTCATCGGAGCTGGAACTGGAACTGGTGATCGCGAAGCAGCTGATCGCGTCGTAAATACCGATAATACCCCTACGGAAACGGAGCAGCGAACGCCGTCGTCTTGGGATGTGCTGAAAAGCGCTTACACGGCGTACACGTCCTCTCCGACGAGCGGGGGCTATTTTGGTAAACTCAAGGCGTCGCTCAGCCGAGCTTACCTATATATGTTCCCACCAAATATAGAGTAGGTAGTTTTTGTTTTTATTTTTGATGAATAAAAAATGTTAGTGTTTGGGTGTGAAAAATTGGGGGTTAAAATCAGTTTCAGGGGGAGCAAGAAGGAAGGAGATGCGGTGAGCGAGAGTTTGGAGAAGGCGAAAGAGAGCGTGGAGGTGTCGGCGAGCAAAGCTGCGGAGTTAACAGCTGACGCGGCTCATAAACTGAAGAAAACGCTCTCTTCTACAAATATGCCTCATCATGGGTCGTCCGAGTCTTGTGAGCTCTAGGCTTTAGGGATTTGGTATTGATCCGTGTCAGTGTTTTATGTAGGTACAAGCTTTCGTGTTTCGAGAAAATTCTACCTAAAAATTCTAAACTTTAATTAGTAGGTGTAATTACAAACAACTATGCTTCATTTGGACCTAGCGAATTCTTAATTTAGTTAACAAATTTTGAAATGACTCAACTAACTCTCACGACATCCAAATTTTCAAGAATATGTCATATGTCATATGCTCCGATTTTAGAAGGGCCTCAAAATACCCAGACAACCAATTCAATATAAAAAAAATTAATTTATTATATATATATATATATATATATATATATCAAATTTTATTATTGTAGTATAATAATATTGAAGTCTAAATATTATTCAACATTGAAACTCGTATATACCAACTCTTACCTCTAATAGTATTGACAACTTAATAACAAAAGTTTTATACGTGATTTATCTTTCACGAAGTGAAGCGTTGAAATTAAAGCGATGGCACCAAAGAAGAATGGTAGTATAACATAAATTTTAAACGTGATTAATCTTTTACGAACAGAAGCTTCAAAATCGAAGCGATGGCGCCGAAAAAGAATAGTAGTATGGTATTACTTTTATTTTAAAGGCTTTGTTTCAAATTTTTACTTTAGGCCCTCGATTTTCTAGAAATAGCCCTGGAGTGAAAAGTCGAATTGAACCCATCTCGCCGGAGACCAAACTGAACGCACCTTATCGGCGATCGAATCAAACCGACTCACCTCTAATATTTGTTGAACTCACTTGAATGCGAATGATAGATGAATTGATGCGTATAATTTGATATTTATAACCTAAATTTGGTATCAAATAAAGTTTTGATTGAAGTATGACTAACTTAAAATTATGACATAAGACTCCAATTTAGGCAGAAATCCAGACTTCATTCTACAATAAGTTAGTAAATGGAGAATTGATTTACATTCGTTTCAAGTGAAACATTATCATTTTCTTTCATGCTAGTAATGCTTTTTCTTCCAAATCAGCTGTTTAAATTGATAGGGATTAGGGAAGACTACTGTTATACATAGTGTATCATGATGACTAGCAAAAACAAGAATAAGCCAAGTGGTTCTTCTTTGAGACATAAGGGGAGATGAAATCAGCTGCGGAAGCTGAGGAACTGGAAATGCGAGCAGGAACAAGTATTTGATTCATACCCGAAGCTATCCTCTTGCCGGCTACATTGGCATAGAATAAGCCGGAGATGGCCGGTACAAAAACATCACTCTCACCGCATACGTAGAAGTCTATCACCTTTTCCATTTCTGATTCAAGAAAATCTGCCTTTTTATCTTCTGCCATTATGCTCTCCTGCAGTAGTTCGTAACAGTAAACTAAATCAGTGATCTAACGGAAAGCTTCATACTTGCTTTTATCAGTTCTACTGCATGTAGAGGTTTTGTCGAAGACAAGCACATAAGAAATCCTTTATATTGATCCAAACGACTAATTAGGTTATATGTCTACTCCTTTAACATCACCACGTAGAAGACTAATTAATTATATCATAACTCTAAAACCCCACTTGGGCTGGCATAGGTGCACTCCTCAAATGAGATCCAATGTTCGAATTCTAGTAGATCACGAGCAGATAAAATAAAATAAAGAACATATAAGAAAGTTCATGTCATGGTCTTGATGTATACTAACTCTTTCTTAGTATCTTTGGGTCCTAACAATACAAGAAAGCTCAGAATATAAGTAATGGACACTACATTGATTCAAAATAATAGTGTTATAGGTTCAATGGTGTATACCAACTCTTTCTTGATATCATATTTATTCGACGTGGAAGCAACATCATATTCCTAACCAAGTAATGTATGATTTTGATGGAAGTTTAACAAAAAACAGAAAATGACATGAGCAGATACATTTAAGGCAGAGAAAAAAGTACCCATTACCTTTGTGTAAGTCTTGGGGAAGTACCCCTTGAGAGGGTCAAGGCTGTCATCCCATCTTGTTTGAGTCAAATATATAACTGTATCTTTGTCGAATCTGATCTTCCTCAAGAACTCGGCAATCTGTTCAGCATTGTAACAACTTTTTGTTCCCTGGCATCCCTTCTTCTCCAGTATATCATCCCTCAAGTCCACTGCTACAAATCGACCACTGGACTTACGGCTCAGAGCTCTTAGCCGCTCAACCATGGAGTCAACAACTTCCTGAACCTCTGGTCGCAACTCTAGAGTTCCAAACATGCCTAAACATGCAACTGAGTCGACGCTACTTTCTTCCTCTTTCCTTTTCATATTTACTGAAGGGAAATAAGTTGCTAGCCTTATGTTCCTATTTATCCTAAAAGCTGGTTCTACATGTTCCTTTATGTCATCCTCCGTTACCCGATTAGGGACTTTCACAACAGCAAGATTTCGTGCTGATATTTTACTTGGCAGCTTTTTTGCCACTCTGACCACGCCGTCCAGGCTTTGCATAAACTTCTCAACATCATATATCTCTTCAAAGTTCCTACAAGTTCCAATTTCATTTTCGAACCCATAAAACTTTTTAGAAACACTTCATTAAGAACTCTTCTTTAACATAGTTAATTTCATGAAATTACCTCTTATCTCCTGGTTTGCTTCCCCTGATATCGGGGATCACAAGAGTTGCTCCGAGATATCTTGCCACAACAACCGCATCAGCCACCTGAAAAACAAAATCGGACGAGGAAGAGGAAGAGGAAAAGGAAGAAAAATGAAGTCTTCATAATTTTGTGAGAAGGGAAAATACTAATAGCAACTCAAATCGTTAACAAGAAAAAGGAGGCTAGTACGAATAAGGAGGCTATATATTCACGGTAAAATTCTGTACTGGAAAAGCCAACATATCCCGACCAAATTGTTAAATTAGTTCCTAGCCTTGTTTAGTTTTGAAACATAAAGCGTGAGTCCAACAGATCAATCTTATCCACAAAGACGCGACATCATGGCGATTTAATAGCATGGTCATGATATATACTTCACTAAAACTAAAACAAGCTTGACCAGGTCTAGCATGCATGTGAGTTCGTCATAATGAAAATTCCAGACAAGCGGTGACATCAGAATAACTTCAATTGATGAAGAAAAGCAAGAGGTAGATAAAAAAGGGCTCAGTTTAAATACCTGCGAGACATGGTATTCAGGGCCATTAGTCAATGAGAATGTAATATATCCCTTTGATTGTACTATATCTTCTGCAAATCAAGTAATCAAATTAAAAGACATACAAAATAAGAAAGAAGCAACATAACTAATTTTGAGATAATATGAATGACTTCCCAAGCACACATCTATCAACCAACTCACCTGAAGCAGGATTAGTCCAACACTGTTTTAGCTCTTGGCCATCGCCTTTACCGTTCTTAGAGAGTGAAACATGACTAAACTTGGACACCTTGCTAGTATCATAGATACTTGTCCCAGGAAGCTTCTCCTATAGATAATGGGGGTAAGAAAGTGATAATAATATTAATCACAAAAAATTGATAGACTATGGAAATTATTGAAACACATACACAACACAAAGAATGCACCACGAATTCACACCCAAATAGGGAATGGCCATGGCCCATAGAACTATCAACTATCAAGTCATGTTTGGCATTATTAAATTTGCAGGTAAGTAAATACAGGGATTTAAGAAAATAAAAATTTTCCATTGAGGTCAATCCAATCTATCAAACCTAAGGACCTGGCATGTTGCCTATTTCTACAATACAAGCATAATGAATCAGTAACCATAGATTCAGCATAGAGAGCAAATGAAAAACTGAGAAAAAAAAGTGTTAACAGTGAAGTGAATAAAGAATATGGTCGACTGAACAATAATGCACAAACACAATGGAAAATGAGGAGTGAACTCACTTCAACGGAATCAAAATGGTCCCTCTTGATCATGTTCCCAAGCATAACGAACATGGTGATCGTCAATATTCCAGCCACCACCTGCCTCAAATCCACCCCCATCTTCTTCTTCTTCTTCTTCTGAATACGATTCGATCAGAGCTAAACTCTAAAACGAGCTTTGATGGAAATTGGGTTGCGGTGGATTTGGTCAATTTTGAGAGCTGCGAAGAAGAAGAAGAAGAAGATACAGAGCATATGCTGAAATGTCACTTCTTCAGATTTTGTTGACACACCGAGTCACCGACACCTTCCCAGAAATTTGATCCCTTGCTTGCATTCGTACCCTTCATCTGCTTTCATATTTGCAAAACTATCCTTATACTCTTAAGTATTTATGCAAATAGCACACATCATTTCAGTTTCATCACGGAACGGAACAGAACCAGCCATTTACGAGTGTCGTGGTAAAGTCACCCACAGAACTAACGTACCGTTTACCTTCTATTTTTATGAAGTTGATTTTATTTGAAAGTTGTTTTTGTTGAATATGGTTGTTGCTTATACATTATTTAATTCACGCCAATCACGAAAATATTTATATGAACGAGCCGTGCACAATTCAATTCAGACCCCACAAAAAATAAATTAACTCTATCAACTTCTTGAAATTTCTCTTACCTAAACTAGTGAGGAATCGAACCCATTGGTTCCCCATTTTTAAGAACTAGATTTAGACTTAATTCGGTTTTGGACTCGATTTTACTCGTTGAAAGTCGTTGGTTCTCAACTCAGAATTATTATGCAAAGAATTGATTTGAGTTTTGGACTCGATTTTACCTGCTGAAAGTCGTTGGTTCTCAATTTTTGTCAAATAATTAATTTATAAAAAATATTATTTTTTAAATTTTGTTTATAAAATAATGAGTGTGGGTTAGGGGTGTTCACGGTTCGAAAACCGAATCGAACTGATCGGAACCGAACCGAACCGACCGATTCGGTTCCGGAAAAAAATGAACCGAAACCGAATCGTGAGACGTCGGTCGATTTAGCAAACTGAACCGACAGCCTCGGTCGGTTCTCGGTTTGAACCGACCAGAACCGAAACCTGACATTTTTTCGACCAATTTTTCATACTGGACAGAAACCAAATTTTTTCTGCAATTCTGAGTCTACTCAACAAAATGTGTGCACTGTGTGTGCAGTAGCAAAACAAGCAAGCAACTGACAGTAGCAAAAAAATCAGTACTAGCAAGCAACAGTAGCAAAAAAATAAGTACCAACAAATTAAATTACAATAAATTCTAAAAGTATCAACTCTAAACAGCAACAACAAATTGCAGTCTGAAACACCAACAATCCAACACTGTCTGAAACAACAAAAGCAGCAACAAAAACACCAAGGAAACACTGCACAATGCACACACAGTGCACACTGCACACATTGACACAACAGGAAGCCAGCAACACACAGCAAGGCAGCAACTGAGCAACAGAACAGCAGCAAGCCAGCAACACTGCACATAATGCAAAATCATCTTTTGAACAACAGAACAACAACATTATTGATTTAATTTGAACTTACTGATTTGAACTTTTGAACTTAGTGTAAAATTACTCCAAATATGATCATCAATCAAAATATTTGAGGCACACCCTCAAGTGCAGCAGATTGATATATTTCTACAAATGGCAATATACATGTGTTAATTTCGAAGCATTATAAACCGAAAATGCAATAAATTAGACAAAATGTACCTTCTTCAACTTGTTCGACTTTATCATCGTCATCGTTCTCGTCATCACTACCATCAAGTGAATCTGGTGGTATATTCAACCAATTCTACGTACAGATTATGGCTTGGACCATCATGGGGCTTAAACTGCTTCTATGATCGGTAACCACTCGAACCCCGGTACTAAACGCCGATTCTGAAGATACCGTAGAGATTGGAATTGCTAGAATGTCTCTCGCCATTCTTGCAATCACTGGGAATCTGTGATAATTCTTGCTCCACCAACCCAAGATATCAAATGATGTTGACTAGTCTTCGGTTGGCTCATCCAAGTACTTTTGTAGCTCCGACTTAGGAAGTCCTTCTTTGGAGGTTTTTCGTTTTTGAAATTTAGCTCGAGCAAGAGCTATTGCATCTTCTTCATTCTCAACATCATCAACGGAAGTAGCAACTTCTAAACTTCCCACGGTGTGATTCCCATACAGTGTCATATTCAGTGAACATTGCATTCAAAGTTGCGTTCACTTTTTCCATGAAAAGTTCGGCTTGTGAAGGAGTATAGATATCGCGAACAATCATATCCACAAAATCCATCTTGTGTCGTGGATCAAATAGTGGTGCTAAATACATGAACATATTCACCTTATCTATGTTCCCGAAATATTTATCAAATTTCGCCTTCATTGTAGTAGCCATGTTCTTCATATCACTATTATCACTTGATTGACCTTTTGAATATTATGGAATATACTATAAACAATCTCCAATTGAATATTTGTTGTCACATGCTTTGAAGTGGATACTCTCTCGGTCATATCATTGAACTTCTTCAAAAAATCCATAAAAAAATTTAGCTCATACCAATCTCGATTAGTAAGATACCCTAAAGGTCCACTCTTATCTTTCCGGAGATTCATTTCCATCTCCATCCTTAGGCTTTGATGTTTCATAGTATACCTTTCAAATGCTTTCTCCAATGCACATGCTGCATGAAGCATGTGATATGTAGAATTCCATCGCGTGGCGACATCTTGAACTAAGCCTTGTTTTGTTTCAATACCCGCTTGTGCAATACAAGCCTTAAATCGAGCTTGTCTACCTGGAGACATCTTAAAATATTTCACTGCATATCTTATCCTTTCTATAGAGAGTCCCAACCTTGTTATCCCATCACTCACTATCAAATTTAGGATGTGAGCTATGCATCTCATGTGCATGAAATGACCACCCAAGCAATTAGTTGGAAATCTTTACCTAAGGAATGCAACTGCAACATCATTTTCTCTTGCATTGTCAACCGTAATTGCCATTACTTTATCTATTCCCCAAGCTTGGAGGCATGCTTGAACGCCTAATCCTATATCCTCCCCCTTGTGACTGGTAACTGGACAAAAATTCAATATGTATCTATGCAACACCCATTTCTCATCGATGAGATGAGCTGTCAATGTCATATAATTCGTGCCGGGTGTAGATGTCCATGTGTCAGTGGTGAAGGATATCCTAGAAGAGGTAGATCCAAAATAGGCATACAATCTTTCCTTTTCGGATTCATATAATTTGTGAACATCCCTAGTTGAAGTCACTCTAGAAGGGAGTTTGAACATAGGGCATATACCATGGATTAATCTTCTAAATTCGCGTTTCTTCACATGACTAAAGGGCAATTCATCTAGAATTAGCATTTATGTTACTAATTTTCGACCAAGATCTTGTTGAAAGTACCAAGATGAGACATTCTTACTATCACCACTACCCTTTAGAACCAAATGTTGTTGTTGTGGACCAACTACCTTCTTAGCAGGATTGTTTGGACATTTTTTCATATGAGTGTTCAGATTAGTTGTCCCATTCCCTTTAGATTGGGCCTTAAAAGTTTTGCCACAATCCCTACACTTAGCTTGAACTAAGACCCCCTCACTATCATATATCTTTTCAAAAACAGTCCAAGCCTCACTAACTTTACGAGTAGAAGTTGTTGATGTTAAGGGTTTCTTACCCTTCTTCGATGGACCAGCAACACCAGCTGATGGATCAGCTTGTGGCTCTGCATTAGAGGCACTCGCCGACGTTGCCGTAGCAGCCGTAGCTGTAGGACTAGGAGCAGTAGCATCATCAACAATGTCAACCATGTTGTCCCCAATTGCACTTGCATCAGTTGCCTATAAAGTATAAACAACAATTACTCAATTACTACTTATAAACAACAATTACAGATCATCAAACATTGCGAGACAAACCCAAAATGAAAAGACCAAACAGAAACTCGGCAAAAGCCAATTGCAAAACACACAATTAAATAGAAGATAACAGCCCAATTCCTAATCCACCAAAATCATATCCATTTCAAACAAAAACATAGAACCAATATCCATCCAAAACTCTATCAAATCCAATCCAGCAAAATCACATCCAATTCAAAACTCCCCAGCAAAATATCAACACACAAATACTGATCAGTGATTACCTTTGCTGCAGTTAACGTAGTCATCATCGGAGAAGTGACCCTTAACTCTGGGGTGGACAGAGATCGTTTTCTCTTGTTATCCATCACTACTCACTCACTGTCACAGTGTCACACTGTCACTGACTCACAGGCTCACTGTCAGGTAGACAAAAAAAAAAATTAAGTCCTGATTCTGTCAGTCACAAATTAACTCACTGTCTGTCACTAAATAGTCTGAATTCTGATTTTTTTTAATCAGAATTCAGTCCTAACTCCTATACGGCTATATGATATAACATATAACATATTCATGTTATATGTATTCACTACATATTCATATCCCGTACTGTATTTAAGCTCGGTCAGCTCCCAAAGTTGATATTCTGTATACATATAAATTATAATGCTACTTATTCTATATGATATAACATATAACATATTCATATACATATAACAATTCTGATTTTTTTTTAATCAGAATTCAGTCCTGTTGATAAATCAGTTGAACCAAATTGGCAAATTGGCTTCTATTATGTTGATAAATTAATAATGCTATACGGCTATACAGACTACACTACATTCATTATGTTGATCAACATGATCAATACAGTCATTCTATATGATCAATACAGTCATTATGTTGATAAATCAATAATGCTATACACTGTAATTCAGCAAGGCAGAGTCATAGTTTCATACAGAGAGAGAGACATTGCTATACATTGTGATTAAACAATCAGAATTTAATTTAGGGTTCAAACCAATTTAAATTTGGGTTTAGTGAAACTGTGAGTCAATTCTATACAATATACAATGTAATTAAATTAGGGTTTAGAAATTTATTCAAACTGTGAGTCAATAACCTAGAAATTAGGGTCCAAAATTATGAACCCAGAAATTAGGGTTCGAAATTAGGAACCCAGAAATTATGGTTCCAAATCGAAACCCCTAATTGTCTAATTCGAAACCAAAATCAGACGTCCATACCCTAATTGACTCTTCAGTCTTCACATGCTTCAAAATCAGAACCCTAATTGAGTCAGTTTGAGTCCATACCTTTCTGCAAGTCGAGATTCGGCCGAATCGAAGCTACTTGAAGAACAATCGAAGCTCTCTCTCCTCGAATCGTCGAAATCGGAGCTCTCTGCCTCTCTGTTTGGATGGAATCGGAGCTCCGAGCTCACTGCCTCTCGTCTCTCTCTCGCCTCTCAGTCTCGTCTCTGTGTCCGAAGACTGAAATCGACAAAGTGATTCGTGTGTGTGAGTGTGAAATACAAAACACACCGTTTGAATGGAGGGGGTCGGTCGGTTTGGTTTATTGGTCGGTTCTGAAGTTCCGAACCGAAACCGAACCGTGATTTTGTCGGTTCGCGCTAAAACCGAACCGACCAAAACCGAACCGATCAAAACCGACCAATTTTCAGTTCGGTTCGGTTTGGTTCGGTCGGTTTTGGTCGGTTCGGTTTTTTTTAACACCCCTAGTGTGGGGTGTTTAAAGTCAAGTAAAGTACACCAACATATACCTATCCTAATTTGATTGGTAGTTTAGGGGTGGGCATGAGTCTAGAGTTGGAACGAATTGGACCACCAATACTAAGTTAAACAATCTACCAATACTAAATTAAGCAAGTAATGACAAAAAATAAAAAACGAGATTTAACGTGGTTCGGCAAAGTCTACATCCGCAAGGGTCTAGAAAATCCACTATAACAAGAACTTGACAACTTGTACAACCCACTAGTTTGTCACGACGAAGAGGTTTACAATGATTCAAAAAAATAAGGTCTTTGTTCAATTTCACTCTCTCAATATTTCTCCACTCACTCAAGATTTATTTCACCACAAATCTATCTAAATGAGTTTTCTACGTAATCTCAAAATAGCTCAAACTCAAACAGAAACCTAAAGCAATACCTCAACCTAAATAGCAACATTTTACCTCTATCTCCACTTAATGCTCTCAAAGGAATACACCGTCCTTGTCTTTTCCTTGTTTGGATAGCAACTTCAAAAGAGCAGCAGCTCTTCTTTTTTTTCTTGTTGTTTCTAACGGGCAACAACTCTCTCGCCTCATCTATCTTGTTCTCAGGCAGCCACCAAGAACACACATCAACAAGCAAAAGCTTGTTGTTGTTTGGTTAAAAGACAATCCTAGAGAACTAAGAGATGGGCTCATAAGTGGACCTACAAAATTAGGCTTTAGTACTACAATTCTCCGCCTCGTATATTATTTGATCAACCTCAAATTTTGGACGAACACATGTGCATCTCGCACATCAAAGATATGTTGTACAACCTGGCTGCACCACTATACAATGGTTGCTTACATTCCAAAAGCCGACATCAAACCTCCGTTGTTCATAATACCGGGTGAAGTCCCCAACTCACCCCAACACCGCCCCATAGGTCTGCAAACAACACAGACTAATATGAAACAAGTCCAAGGATGCTGAAACTTGCTACATGTCACCACCTTGGTTAACATGTCCGTTGGATTCTTATCCGAGTGCACCCTCAATAGAGAAATATCACCTTCCTTTCCGACTTCCCGCACAAAAGAATAATCTTGATTCTTGTACATTCACTTACAACAACTAGCTCTCTTTCCAATAGACAATGAGGTAACCTCCCATGTTTGGTTCTTCCGAAAAGACTCCATCTCTTCTTCCACCGCGGTCAACCATTTCTCATTATTTATGTCTCGAATAGCTAGATCTTGAAACACAATTGATACTAGAGCTCTGGTTGCAATTTGGGTGTTGAAATTCAAATTTAGATGATTGGTTGATAAATTCTTAAGAGAGTCTATTCTTTGAAACAAGTGGAACTATGGCATCTACAGGGGATACGGTGAAAGCTGGAAGTACACGGTAGAGAAAAAAATACACATAATAATAGATAAATTAGTAGCCACCATACAGACTCGGAAACACAAAACACGACATAAACTTCAAAGCATATATCATGAGCCACAATACAAACTCGAAACAACCATAACTAAAACTAACACATATACTAGAAACTTAAAAGCATATATAGAGCCACAAAACATACTCGAAACCACCACAACAAACCCACATCACCCTCACCCTTAGTGGCGTCTCTAATATTAAATAAGTGAAGTCACTATTTAAGACCCCTGGTAAAAATTGGCCTTAAACATATACAAATATATAATAAAATTGAATGAATGACTTTTAGAAAAAAATATTTTTTTGGATGACTCTTTTTTATTAAAAAAATGGACGCAAACCTCTTTTCATTATTGTATTTCTCATTACAATAATATATATATATGTATATATATATATATATATATATATATATATATATATATATATATATGTGTGTGTGTGTGTGTGTGCGCGTGTGTGTATATAGAACTGTCCGAACCTTTATTAACTGTTAAATCGCTAAAAATTTACGCGCAACACGTGATAACAAATAACTACTGCAATCATTGTTAATTGCAGATAAAAGATAAGAGTCAATCGATATGTCTTTCACCATTTGATCGAGTCCTTTAAACTTCTTCTTTATTAATGACTTCTTTTTATTCTTATGTGCCCCAAACCTTACTGTACATGTCTTTGACCATTTGTTGTTTTGAATGTAACAAATATTACAATTTTATACCATAAATATTCATCATTATATGTATATATAGGAATAGGTACGGGATGCACTCCTTAACAAATGGTCTCTTATATACAAATATAAGAATATATATCATCTATAAGATGGTTTAAAATCAATGGTCTACATTTATTGCCAAAATTATTAGTAAAATAAATGAAAAATACCCGTAAGTGTATATTGGTAAACATAAAACTCTATATTCATGATTCCCATATTTAGCAATTTCAATCATGCATACTTTTCATGAAAAGCTCGTCGCACCGCTTTGCAAAACTCCCCGGATCGAAGCCTCGCCTTGCTGTTCCGCCGCCTCCCCAGATCAAAGTCCATGGCCTCCGCTCCGTCGCCTCCCCAGATCGAAACTCCATAGATCGAAGTCAATGGTCTTTCCTCTATCGCCCATGGCCTCTGCTCCACCGCCTCCTGGGATCGAACCTCCACATATCGAAGTCCATGCCCTCCGCTCCGCCGCTTTCCCCGGATCGAGACTCCACATATCGAAGTTCATGGCTTCCGCTTGGCCGCCTTCCCGGATCGAATCTCCACAGATCGAAGCTACATAGATTTAAGGTTTGTGTAATATTTCCATTGTTCCATTGGATGGCCATTATGTTCCATTATTCCATACAAGATAAATGTATTCCCATTTTGTTCCGATACCCAGTTTTACTAGTTTCGAATTTATGAATCTTTGGTCAACTGATAAGGGTGTCGGCTCCTTTTGAATTGTAGTTTTCATTCGTCATTCTGTACCTATGGTACAATAAAACAAAAGTGATTTTCAATACTAGAATCAATGTGTGCTGTTAAAATGGAACAATGGAATTTGAAAATACGTATAAGGCACATTGGAACCATATTACAATTCACATGGAACAATGGAAATAATAATCATTCACATGAAACAAATCAATAACTTGACACTACAAATGGAGCAATGGGATCACAAATAGTTTTTATGTAATAATGAAATCATATGCAACAACTAATGGAACACTATATTATGGGCGCCAATGGAAACATGGAAATATTGCACACAATCGTTTAACGCCGAAATATGGAAATAATCAACGCCAAAAAGTCCTTCATAATCGTGAAAGGAAAGATTCATAATTATGGAAGTAAAACATTATTAGTTTATTAGTGTTAAATGTAAATTAAATGAGATGTTTAAAAATAAATTGTATACAAATACGGATTTACCCTCTCATTAATGTTAAATGACAAAAAGAAAATGTCAGTTATGAATAATTACAACTAATGTCATTTGATGAGTCATCACGTATCTACACCATCAATTTTTTTATCTAGCGGCTATAAATTATTCTTATATTTGTACCTAAAATAAGCATTTGTAGCCAAATACGCCTCATGTTTATGTAATGTTTAACACATATTTATCTAAGTTTGTGTTCACCTCCCCTTATCCCCCCACGCCAATTAATTATATTTTAAATTATTACTTAATTTTTTTCCCTCTTATGTTACTTAACAGGTTGAATGAGATTTGTGTGCATGCCTACCCCTGCTAAATGAGAGGATACCAAATGATACGATGACGAGCCTCAAAAGCTACCGCCAAATCTGCGCGACTAAAGTCATTAACCTCGTATGGATATGTGAAATTCAATCAAGGCTCAGAGACGATTTGAGAAATCGGATCTTGGAGCCCTCAAAGATAGTCACTGATTATGAGACTTTCCACAACGATCTTTATATGTGTAGATGCCCGTCCAAAACTTGTGTGTGGGGGTAGATTGGTGTATGTGTGCACGCGCGCACGTGTGTATGATCCCAATTGGGCAGCTGTGGTAATAAAATTGATCAAATTCATTTATTATAATTTTAACATTAGTAAATGACTGACGTGGATATCGTCTCTCTAAAGCTTCGAGTACTCTGTTTTTAACCTTTTAAATCACAAATCATCTCATCCATACATTATGTGTATCCTTTTGATCACAACCGTCACAAATATCTTACTAATTATTTTGCGTTGTTTGATAAATGAACCTTGACCGTTTAAGTATTATGAAAAAAATGAATGATTGAGATTTAACGTGAGTTTTTAAGGAAACTATTGACATTAAATATTTTAGGGAAAATGACACTTTTGTGCACCTAAATATACACTTTTGACACTTTTATACCCTAACTTTTTTTCTTCTCTTTTTTTCATACCTGAATTTCATTTTTGGACAATTGACCATTTATTTACTGGAAATGGCCCTGAATTTTGGTTCAATTCATTAGTATTTGGTTCAATTCATGAGTATTTTATTTCAATTCATTGGTATTTTGGAAAAATAATCCAGAAGTACCCTGAATTTTGGTTCAATTCATGAGTATTTTGGAATTATTGTCCCAAAATGAAATTCAGATATGACAAAAAAAGAAAAAAAAATAAGTTAAGGTATGAAAATGTCAAAAGTGTATATTTAGGTGCACAAAAGTGTCATTCTCTCAATATGCTATGAATCATAGCCTATGATGTTATAAATTTATGTTCTTCTCCCTGTACAAGACATTAATTCTAAACATGAGATTTAAATTGGAAATAAATATTTTAAAATGTTGGCACTCACATCATTCTGTGTTAACTTAAATTTATAATTAATAAAATAATAAACAAACAATCTTATCTAGACTTCCTTCAAAAAAAACAATTTTATCTAGACTGACTATTATTTTAGGAAACCATATTCTATTTTGCAAATATGCGGAGCAACGAGGGACGGCGGATTATTGTTTTGATGGTGTAGATTGTGTCGTAATTTTCATAAGATTTGCCACGTAATTTTAGACAAGCATATATCATTCATGAAATACAAAACATAGCAAAAATAGAGCCTATATGGCTGATTCTAATCTAAAAAAATTATGACATGCAATAATAAGCCTCACATATCCAATAGTTGACATAAAAGTGATCGATTGTAAATTATAAATGACATTTACTATAATTTTAGTGACCATGGTTATGGACAGGGTTGGTCCTTCCATAAAGTAGGAAAGGCAACCACTTTAGGCTCCCAAAAATATAAAGCCCATTACTACCACGTCTTGTTTGATTATTAGCCGAGAAGATGAGGCATCACTGAATAAAAGACGAACAAATATTGCATTCGAGTATTGACAAGACTTACAAAAATAACTTCTTGGATATGTCTTCGCTTCTCTACGATCAATTGCATTTGAAATGCACGCCAATTGCATTATTATTACACATAAATTTCATTTCAATTGCATTCTTCTTTATAAATCAAATTTAAGGAATTAATGAGTAGATTTAGTATTTGATATTAATTGTTCACTTTATTTTTATTTACATAAATTTCATTCCAATTGCATTCTTCTTTATAAATCAAATTTAAGGAATTAATCAGTAGATTTAGTATTTGATATTAATTGTTCACTTTATTTTTATTTACATTTAACTTGAATAGTTTAATGTTTTTTTAAAAAGAATAGTTTATAAATATGCATCATTTAAAATCTAGCTTTATGCACCTAATATGTTGGGGACGGCCTTCGTTTTGGATATATGTGATATATATTTTGTAGTTTTGGTATTGAATTTTATATACACACATAATATATAAAATTCAAATTTTGATATGGACTTGAATGAGTTACTGTCCTGGAAGCTTAGGGCTTCTCCAACTTATCTCCAAACATGCAAAAACTTACATATTTGGAGACTTTTTTCTTCCACTCATGTATATAAATATCAATATGCATATGTAAAAATGCATATTTCCTACATGATGTCTCCAAATTTGGAGACGCACTGTAGCAATCTCCAAATAAACTTGTTTAAAGAAAAAATAAATATAAATTGATATATTTTTATAAATAGTAATATATTTATATGAACGGGTATAAATATATTTGTTTCCATTTGAATGTATTAAACAAGTTTCTTCAAAACAAATGTATTATACAAGTAGTAATATATTGTTATATATGCAATTGATTATAAAATATGTTTTCAAAAAAATTATAAAATTTTATATATCAAATATTAATTAGATATTGTTTTTCTTTTATCTCTTTTATAATAAACCAATCTACCCTATAAATTACTACGATAAATAAACTAATTAACTCTAATTTAGTGATTAGTGATTTTTTTCAAAAACAATTTTTCTAAATTTAATTTTAATTCAAACTTAATGATCTATTAGGAGATTTTCAACCGGTTTCAATTTTTCCGTTTAACCATAGTTTTTCAATACAAAAAATTATTAATTAATTATAAATAATCAATAATTAATATTTCCGTTAACATATAATTTTTACAACACGTTATCAGCACGAATTGCTTAATTATTCTGACGTTTTTAATTCTCAACTAAATTTAATTTAGTTCTTGAATTTACGTTTATTTATTTACTTATGTTATTTATTTTCATAAGTATACTCTGCGATCGCCAATCTTGAATTGGATTTTTCGCATCAGAAAATTATATGTTGTTATTATACATGTAGTGTATTTATGTACAATATTAGCAACTCGGAGTTTGTTAAATTACGACATCTTGAACCGAAAGTTTCAAGAAAGTCCGAAAGAATATTGAACTCGATGTTCATGTAAACCCGAAGTTTACGGCCGTTCGAATTTATAGAACCTGAAGTTCTAAAATTGTCGAGAAAATTATTGGACTTGACATATTTGTAAATCGGAAGTTTGCAGTTGGAATTTGCAGAACCTGAAGTTCTAATCATGGATTAATATTGAAATTAAAACTTGCAGTTTTAATATTTAGAACTCGAGGTTTTAAAAATCCATATTGGATAAATCAAGAATATTATATTGCTCCTGAAGTAGCAACATTGGGAGAATTTTGAGAAATATTAAAGTGCATGTATTGCTAAAATAAAATGAATCATCGAACTTGTCCTGTCGACAGTTAACCATTCCCATAAGTGAATGTGAAAATTTATGATGGTTATTATAAAGTTCATAGAAAACTAAGGCCCCAGAAGCAGTCGAATTTTGAAGTAGGACAATAAAATTGATAAGATAAGCCACGATATGGGTCCCAGAAGTGATTCATATATCTGTGGAGATAAGAATGATATATGTATTGTTGATTGTGCTACTACACATACTATCCTAAAAGATAAGAAATATATCTCATGCCTAAGTTTGGTGGAGGCAAAAGTGAACACCATTATGGGTTCAGCAAATTTAGTAGAAAGCTCCAGAAGAACTATTATAATATTGAGAAATGAAACAAAATTAAGCATTGGGAATACTTTGTCTGCTAGTAGATACATAAGAAATCTACTCAGCATTAAAAATATTTGCAGAAATTGATATTATGTTGAGACCACAAATGAAAATGAAACTGAATTTTTATGTATCACGTTTGTGGTAAAAAGCGGGTACTATATCTGTTCTATCATCTGGGTTGTATTTTGCAATAATAAGAATAGTTGAGGCATACGCGACTTTGAACCAGAAGTTCAATAATCCGAATATATTTATGCTTTGACATAATCGTCTTGGTCATCCATGATCAATGATGATGCGTAGGATTGTTGAAAATTCATGTGGACATCCACTGAAAAACCAGAAGTTTTTTCAGTCCAATGAAATAATTTGTACCGCTTGTTCACATGAAAAATTAGTGGTCCGGCCATCAAAAACCAAGGTTAGTGTCAAATCTCCATCACTCATGCAGAGAATTCATGGAGATATATGTGGTCCTATTAATCCATCAAGTAGACCATTTAATTATTTTATAATTTTGATTGACGCATCCAGCAGATGGTCACATGTGTGCTTATTGCAAACTCGCAATGTTGCATTTGTTAAATTGTTAGCACAAATTATTAAATTTAAGGGCACATTTTCCTTATTATCCAATAAAGTCTATTCGTCTTGATAATGTCGGTGAATTCACGTTTAAGACGTTTGATGATTATTGCATGTCATTGGATATTGATATTGAGCATATTGTTCCGCATGTGCATACCCAAAATGGTTTAGCATAATCTTTTATTAAACGTATACATATAATTGCATGTACATTATTGTTACAATCACAATTATCAGTTTCTGCTTGGGGACATGATGTATTACATGATGCTTCTTTAGTTCGTTTAAGACCTAGTGCATATCACCAATATTCTCATGTAATAATTTCATGTGGACATGAACCTGATATTTCCCATTTACGAATTTTTGGTGTGTTGTACAAGTGCCTGTAGTACCCCCTTTACGCACAAAAATGGGACCCCAACGACGATTGGGTATTTATGTTGGTTTTGACTCACCATCTATTATCAGGTATCTGAAGCCTTTGACAAGTGACCTATTTACTGCAAGATTTGTAGATTGTCATTTTGATGAGACAACGTTCCCAGTTTTGGGTGAAAAGAAACCGCCTCCTGAAGTTAGGCATGAAATTGAATGAAAAGTAAATTTCATGTCTCATATGGATCCCCGTACATCACAATGTGATAAAGAAGTACAAAAGATAATACATTTGCAAAATGTTGCAAATCAAATGCCCGAAGCATTTGCTGATACATAAAAATGACAATGTCATATATACATGATGCGAACACACATGTGAGAATTAAAGTTAATGGTGATAAGGCGAAAGCCGCAATTGATTTCTCTTGGACACGCTAGAAGCGTGGGAGGCCATTGGGAGCAAAAGATAGCGTCCATCGAAAACAAAAGAAGCATGTAGTTCCTGAAGAACTATCGGTTCCAAAAGAACCGTTGATCATGTGTGTAGTTCCAGAAGAACTACCGGTTCCAGAAGAACCATCAGATAGACATATAGTTACAGCAGAATTATCGATTCTAGAAGAACCGTCGATTCCAAAATGTAGCATGAGATGTTGATAGCAGAAAATATAGCATGAGATGTTGATAGCAGAAAATCCACCTCAAGCTATTTAATGACATTTGCAGGTGGAGCAGTTTCTTGGAAGTCAAGGCTACAAAAGTGTGTTGCACTTTCTTCTACATAAGCTGAATATATCACAACAACTGAAGCATGTACAGAGTTGTTGTGGATGAAGAGATTCATAGAGGAGCTCGGTTTCAAGAAGCAGCGCTATTTGGTTTACTGTGATAACCAAAGCGCAATTCACTTGAGTAAGAATTCTACGTTTCATGCAAAGTCGAAACATATTGATGTGAGATACTATTGGCTTAGAGATGCACTTGAAGACAAGTTATTTGAGATTGAGAAAATCCACACAGATGATAATGGTTCCGATATGTTCACGAAGGCCTTACCAAGGGAGAAACTTGATGTTTGTCGTAAGATCGTCGGGATGGCGATACCCTCCACTTAGTTGAATAAGGGGGAGATTTGTTGGGCCTATATTAAATAAGTGGAGGCCTCAAACCCATGTAGTTAGTATCCTACATGGAAAAGGAAACCCTAATTGCTTGCCTATAAATAGGAGGCAATAGAGAGAAGGAAGGAAGACCAATTCAAGAGAGAAATATAGTGAAATTCGTGAAGAATTTTCTGCTATTTTCTGGGGCGACCAGCAAGGTTCTCGAGTCCGATCGGAGGTCGATCCACCGTTGGATCGTGCTGATTTTTGGACAGGGTGTTCGGAAGACGTGGTACTACGTTCTGACCGTTGAAATTTGCGTTTGGAGGTCCGAGTGATTTGATACGATTTTTTGATCGTGCGCCATCGATTCGGTGAAGTTTCTCTACTCTTTCTTGTAATTGTAGTTTGAGCCAAGATTAGTTAATCTTGAGATATTGTGATCCTCTAATTGTATTTAGAGAGAACTCGTTGTACCCATTATATTGATAGTGGAGATTAAGCGGCCTCGAGGGTCCCGTGGTTTTTCCTTTCTCGCCTTGAGGAGGTTTTCCACGCTAAAATTGTGCGTGCCTATTGTGTTCTTGTTTGCTATATTTTATTAGCTTGCTTGATTTGCTCTGCTTGATAAATTCCTACAAGATTTACACAGGTGGGGAGAATTATTTAATTCCGCTGCATCTAATTATTCTATTAGATTCGTTTTTCCTCCCAACAGACTGCTCATTAGTACATATAGACACTAGCCTTTGATTGACTAATTAAGCAAAAGGATCAAAATTCTATTTTTTTATTATACATAATAGATTCTTATATATTTTCATTATACATAATAGATTATTATTATTACTTTGGATTTTATATTTTTTTGAAAGACTTTGGATATTATATTTTGATTCAACTCTACCATCTACAATTATTTCATAATTGGTTTATCAAATAATTCATATGCTCTTCAATTTTTTGTTTAGCGATTTAATATCAGGAGTTAAGTAATAATACCATATATATATATATATATAACAATACCATATGTATTAAAGTTTATATATATATATATAAACTTTAATACACTTCACCGATAAAAAAATTGTTCCTCAAGGGTAATAAGGTATGTTTACCATTCATACTTAAAATGTCAAATTATTTACAATTTTTATATGAACTCTAGTATATTACCTTTTGTCTCTTCCAGTGCATCAATGTTGCTTATTTATTTTTTTTTGATATAAACAAACTTTATTTGTTAAAATGCAACTAACCCGGCATCATGCTGGATAACTGAGAGTACAAATGGTGGGACATACCCCTCCCTATAATCCCAACTATTGTCAGTTAACGCATACTTGGCCAATTCGTGAGTCACTTTATTGCATGACAAAAGATAGAGAGACATTAGATCACGGTGCTGAGAGAAAACGCTTGCAATTGTTGATAATACCTCCAAACATATTCTTTAAATGTTGTCCTTTGAAGGCCTGATTGACCACCCGAAGGCAATATGTCTCAATCTCAACCGCAATCCAGTACTTACCCTTTGCCCAAGATAACGCTTCCCTGACTACTACGGCCTCCACCTCTTCGGGTTGAAGATGACCCGTAAACCGTCTGCACAATGCATCCATAATTCGCCTACCGAATCCCTGCAGATAATCCCTATGCTCCAATGACCACCCTCTGCATCTATCCCCCCATCCGCATTTATCTTTAACATTCTTGGCCGTGGGGAAACCCAGACCTTTGATGATGATACTAGTTGTTCAGGATTAGTACCCGATACTCCTCCCTTCTGGATTGTATAGCAATGTTGCTTATTAGTTGACTAATTAAGTGGACAAAATATATTTTCAAAAATTCCATACAAATAAGAGACTTGACAGGCTACCATATTTCACTTCAAATTCTTCCACCCACAACCATTTGTAAAGGAATATTTACTTATTAAATAAATATCCACTTTTTAAAGTTGAAATATAAATAAATTCTTATTCTATCACAAAATATTAGAAATATCGCCCTCCACACCAGTACATATAATAAGTCTAACAAATTGAATTTTCATTCATAAGTTTTAATTCTATACATTTGTTTACAAAAAGTAATTGTGATCGTGAAATTAGAGTTGGATTTTTTAAATAGTTAAGTTTTGTAATGTCACAAGATTAGAGTACAAAATCCTATAAAAAATACTAAATGTACTTTTAACGTTAGATGATACATAAACCAGTCCAACAGTTAGGGGCTCAAATGAAAATATATTAACCTAACGGTAGAGATGCGGTTAGCACTTTAGCTGACCCGTTAACCGCTAAAAGTAGAGCGAGTCTGATATACTAAAAACCACACGAGTTCGTAGTTGGATTGGTTGATGACCCGCATCACCCGCCTAAATTTTCACAATAATATAAAATTTCAAAAAAGAAAATTTAATTTCACATTAGGCTTGAAAACCATTAAAACAATACATATTGATTGCAAATATTTTTGGTTGATGAAATATTCAAAGTGAGAAAACGTAAACTTAGTAGAGAGAATAACTATATAGAAAAGAAGATTAGGTGGCCACTAGTCACTAAGTTCAGTTTGTGAATGCGGAGAGTAGTTTCAATGAACCTCCTACATTAAATGGGTTACCTTACTTATTGGGTTAAATTAATTAAATGGACTGTAAGATGTGTAGTGACTGGCGGGATGGTTAACCATGGTTTTGATGTATTCAACCCGCAACATGTCTATTCTCGTGTGGGTTAGGTCTTTTTTATATGCTGCCCGCCCCTAAACCCGCAGGTGAAGCCCAACTGGCCACGGGCCAATTTGGGTGCACAGGTGGAACGGTTTTTTGTTGGGGGATGAACTAGAATACAAACATTGTATAGAGTACAAATATTAGAACGACTCCTAACCATTGGATAAAACTAATCAATGGTAACGATGCAACATCCAAAACGAAACAAATAACATAATGATTATAGTCAACAGGGGCAAGATGGTAACTCTCTTGATGGTTGTGCAAATCGTTTCCTAAAATCATGAGATCATTTATTCGGCAACTATTATAAATGATACTGCAACGCACAATCAAACAAATGGCTTCAATGAGAGACTCTTCATCATCTGAAGGTGAGTAATTATATATTGTATATACAAATGGTGCAGCAGAAGGGTACTTCGAAACGAAGTAAGAATAAAACCCTAACTTTAGGGAGAAGACGGAATTAATCCAAAATACTCAAGTTTATAATAATGATAATGATGATCATAATCTCTACACAAGCTAAGACTTATATAGGACAAATTCTCCAAAACTAACTCAAACTAGTAGACATAAACCAATAGAACTAATCAATCTAAACTAATTAGAGTTAGAAAACCTAACTTAATAGGAAAACCTAAAACTATCCAAAATCTAATATAATTAAGAATTCTAATCGAGATTGCCCTACATCAACAAATCTATATATATTAATGAACATAACATTGTCTCATACTCAACGATCTGTTGTAGGACGGAGATCAGTGATGACCGATTCAGCTGATTCACTCGATTTGTCAGGTAATGCTTCACTGCATCTGTAGATCTGTTTAGTAGCTTGGTTATTATTTGTCTAATACAGACCGATCAGAACGGGTACCATGACTGTAGTCGATGAAAGTACCAGACGGTCAGTGAACCCCGATGGTGGTTTCGTACCTCACTGCCCCAACAATATGAAACCAACGCTGGAAATGTCGTTTGCAACTCTTGAAGCGGATATCAATCACTAAAAAAATTATGGATGTGTCATGTGTCACTATCTATTGGATTAAACAATTGCCCAAACTCTTTGAATTCAGAAACACCATCTATTGGGTGGGATGATACGAAAGGTCCATGAAACCGTCCGATTCCCCATGACCTGCTAACTGCTCGACTATATATGTCAGACGTGTAACCCATGATCTACATAATTCATTTTGCTTCAGATATATATCATGGGTCACAAACGAAGCCGTTTCCCGTCTCCTACAGAAAAGCCAAGCAAAACCCAGAAAGTTGTTGGATCGTCAACACGCCCTGTCATGTTTACCCACCACCCGAAATTCATTTCGATTGGTCGGAGTATAGTGACCCCGATGAAGAAGCAAGTTTAAGTGGACAGCCATGAAAGATTCCAAAATCCCCATCAATAACAACTTCAGGATCTTCCAGTTCGAGTGAGTCCGACCCCGACCCACCATTGCCGAAGATGGATACTGAAGATCCAGATGATTCAAATAGAGAGAACTGATATCCTCCATGTGTGTGGACACCAGAGGCGACACAGAGTCAGAAAGCGAGTCCAACAAGTCCTCGGATGAATCAGGTGATGGACATGACGACTTAGATGACCATGATGATGACGGCAGTGGCGATGACACAAGTTCTGGTGGAGGGTTGCAAGATGAGAATGCCGGAGACCGTGGTTATATGGGTGATGAAGAAGATTAGTGAAGACAATATGTATCAATTTAATTTCCAGTATTTGTATTCCAAACTAAATTGAAGTAAAAGTAATTTCAATTCCAATGTTTATTTCAATTATTTTTGCAAATTGGTATAGTAACTAAATATGTGAAATACCAGATGACATATATGTATGTTGATGACACAAGTAATATTTTTCATTTGAACTGATGACATAAATTGAAAAAACTAAAAAATGTGGTAGAATGTATGACAGTTGATCCATACTATAAAACATGTCATCTGCATTGAAGACTAACTTATAGTACTTGTGAAAGTGTCAAATACAATTTAATCATGCATATGTGAAATTTTTTCTTAGAGCACACATTAGACTAAAAGTTTTTAAACAAAACAAACATGAATATGCAACAACTCACAAAGTCTGAGGGGGTGACAAGCACACAAAAGCATAAATGTATTCAAATCAAACACAGTGGTTCCAGTTTTAACAAAACATTAACTAAACGAAAATATAATCTGCTACCAACATAAAAGAGCTTAATGATGCAACGAAATTAAACATAACATAAGTCCACTAGATTTAGTGCACTATGATACCACTCATCGAGACGACGATCTTTTATCTTGAAGACGACTCCATTGTTCTGATAGAATTCAATAATAGTATCTTAGAGTCCATCCCAAGCGATATCACGTTGCCAAACCAAAATCTTGAATAACATTCGAATACAGAGCTTCTATATCTGTGAAACATGTGACGTACATTGATATTAACCAGTAGTTCTGACCTCTGATTCATTAAATTGAATGAGTGATAATATTAAACTTGTAAAACTTACCGTATTTGGTCGTAGCTCAACCTTCCAATGAGATAATCCCATATAATTCTCAGCATGCCACATAACAAACACACTAGAATAATGTCCATTAAGGATGCTTGACCATGGTACCTTCGCAAAATTGATACTACTCTGCATCAATGTATGTCGCTTACATATGACACTTTACATTTGACCAGACCCCACATGACACAATGACACAAAAACTTATTCATCGCGTGAAATTGCACAATGAAACATGCAAGTAGATGCATATTGTGATGACACTTTAACCAGATATAGATCAGAAATGACAGATTACATACAAATTCAGAGCTTTTAACTGTAAAGAGATATACTTTACCTCGCCTAAGATTCGGTTCGAAGAATCGTAGAAGATCGTCTTTCCTTCGAGTTGGAGATTAAGTTTCTAATCAGCTGTTGGACTGTCAAAGATTGCGCTCTAATTGATATTTAAAATTTTGAAAATCACAAAACATGCGTATTAATTATCTCATAGAATTAATCATGAATTGGGAAGTACCAAACTGCCCCTCGGACCAACTGGAATGACGTAATAAACATTCACATGACACAATATTTACTTTGACTTGCCATCACCAAAGCTGGCAAATCAGGACCGTCCATTATAAAAATGTGTGGTGATAGATACGTTTTGATGTTTGTATGCCAAGCCCCCGTTTATATTCTAGCGCGACCCTTTGGTTGGAACATGAACACTCATGTCAACGGTTTGGGCTTATCTGAGTCCAAACTAAGGCCCAAGGATATTGTAAGCTTAATGAACTGCGTTCTGATTCGGAGCAATAGTCTCTTTCCTTGAGTTGCTTGCTTCTTCTTCGTAACCTACCAGAGCCACACCGGTCCAGATCTGTCTCTTCTCTCTCACTCTCACACGCCCAATTCCAGATTCTTCAACCCCCAATTCCCCAGATCTCGATTCATTTCCGATCCATCTCCAGATCTCTGCATTTCATCGAGAGGGGAGCTCTCAGGCAATGGAGAAATCATGCTCGCTCCTCGTCCACTTCGACAAGGCAACGCCGGCTCTGGCCAACGAGATCAAGGAAGCCATGGAAGGAAGCGACGTCGAGGCCAAGATCGACGCTCTGAAGAAGGCCATAATGCTGCTCCTCAACGGCGAGACCATTCCACACCTCTTCATCACCATCATTCGCTACGTCCTCCCCTCCGAGGACCACACCGTCCAGAAGCTCCTCCTCTTCTACCTCGAGATCATCGACAAGACCGACTCTCGCGGCAAGGTCCTCCCTGAGATGATCCTCATCTGCCAGAACCTCCGCAACAATCTCCAGAGCCCCAACGAGTACATCCGCGGCGTCACGCTCCGCTTCCTCTGCCGCCTGAACGAGTCCGAGATCATCGAGCCGCTGATCCACTCCATCCTCGCCAATCTGGAGCACCGCCACCCTTTCGTCCGCCGGAACGCCATCCTCGCCGTCATGGCGGTCTACAAGCTCCCCCAGGGCGAGCAGCTCCTGGACAGCGCCCCCGAGATCATCGAGAAGGTTCTGTCCTCCGAGCAGGACGCTTCCAGTAAGAGAAATGCTTTTCTTATGCTTTTCAATTGCGCCCAAGAACGCGCTGTGAATTATCTGTTTACCCATATCGATAGAATCAACGATTGGAACGAGCAGCTTCAGTTGGTAGTTCTTGAATTGATTAGGAAGGTTTGCAGGACGAATAAGAATGAGAAGGGGAAGTACATTAAGATCATTGTATCGTTGCTTACTGCGCCGTCCACTGCTGTTGTGTATGAGTGTGCCAGCACACTCGTGTCACTGTCTTCGGCGCCCACGGCCATTAAGAATGCGGCAAATACTTACTGTCAACTTTTGCTATCCCAAAGTGACAACAACGTGAAGCTCATTGTGCTTGATAGGCTCAATGAACTTAAGGCTTTGCATAGAGAAATCATGGTTGAGATGGTCATGGACATACTTCGAGCACTTTCAAGCCCAAATGTTGACATTAGGAGGAAAACACTGGACATTGCACTTGATTTGATTACTCATAGGAATGTAGATGAGGTTGTTATGATGCTGAAGAAGGAAGTCATGAAGACGCAGGGTGGAGAGGTTGAGAAGAATGGGGAGTATAGGCAAATGCTGGTGCAAGCTATACATTCGTGTGCGATTAAGTTCCCTGAGGTGGCCAGCACGGTTGTGCACCTCCTTATGGATTTCTTGGGTGATAGCAATGTGGCTTCAGCCCTTGATGTGGTCGTTTTTGTGCGCGAGATCATTCAAACAAACCCGAAATTACGGGTTTCTATTATAACAAGGCTGTTGGATACATTTTATCAGATTCGTGCTGCGAGGGTATGTTCTTGTGCTCTTTGGATTATTGGTGAATACTGTCTCTCACTCTCAGAAGTTGAAAGTGGAATTGAAACTATCAAGCAGTGTCTGGGTGAGCTTCCTTTTTATTCAGCACCAGAGGAAGGGGAGGCTCAAGAGACTTCTAAAAGTTCTCAATCTGTGAATTCCATGGTTGCGTCCTCTAGAAGGCCTGCAGTTCTTGCCGATGGTACATATGCCAGCCAGAGTGCCGCATTGGAAACTGCCATGTCTCCGCCAACTGTTGTCAAAGGATCCTTGGTTACCATAGGAAACTTGAGATCGTTGATACTTTCTGGTGATTTCTTCCTTGGGGCAGTTGTGGCGTGTACTCTTACAAAGCTTGCTCTAAGATTGGAAGAGGTTCAACATTTGAAAGTTGAAGTGAACACAGCGTTTTCACAGGCATTATTGATTATGGTCTCCATGCTTCAACTGGGGCAGTCCTCTTTGCTTCCACAAACTATAGATAATGATTCTTATGATAGAATTATTCTTTGCATGAGGGTGTTGTGCAATACTGGTAATGAGAGTAGAAAGATATGGTTGCAGTCCTGCCGACAGAGCTTTGTCAAAATGCTTGCGGAGAAGCAACTCAGGGAAACTGAGGAAAGAAAAGCCAAGGCCCAGACATCTCATGCACAACCTGATGATCTGATTGATTTCTATCATTTGAAGAGCAGGAAGGTTAGGCAACATTTATACTCATGTTTGTATGTTACTTACCTGTCAGTTATCCTTACTACTAACTCTTACACGCTTCATGTGATTTGGAGCATCTTGTGAGGGTGCTCTAAATGAAAATCATACTTGGTACTTTTTAAATTTATGCTGGTCTTTAAATTGGTAGTTTTTATATTTGTAACAATGGTTAAGCACACCCTGAACTCCTTTCACGTATTCAATTATGCTTCTAAATGAAAATAAAATAGATAAATGAGTTGTTGAAGATTCTCTATCTCAATCCCTAATATTATGCAATTCATCAGAACCTGGAAATCATTTCTTTTTGGTAATATTCTGCGTTAGAGGATCTTTGGGATCAGATTTCTTATATTTATTCTTTCTTAATTTCCAAGGGTATGAGCCAGCTTGAGTTGGAAGATGAGGTCCAAGATGATCTCAAACGTGCTACTGGAGAGTTCATAAAGGATGGAGATGATGCAAATAAACTGAACCGCATTCTTCAGCTCACAGGATTCAGTGATCCAGTTTATGCCGAAGCATATGTAACAGTTAATCATTATGATATTGTCCTTGATGTGACCGTTATCAACCGGACAAAGGAGACCCTTCAAAATTTGTGTTTGGAATTGGCAACCATGGGCGATCTCAAATTGGTGGAGCGTCCACAGAACTATACACTTGCTCCAGAGTCAAGCAAGCAGATAAAAGCAAATATTAAGGTGTCCTCAACTGAAACAGGAGTGATATTTGGGAACATCGTGTATGAATCGTCTTCAAATGTGCTTGAGAGGAATGTTGTGGTTCTCAATGACATCCATATTGACATAATGGATTATATATCTCCTGCATCATGTTCTGATGTGGCATTCAGAGCCATGTGGGCTGAGTTTGAGTGGGAAAACAAGGTGATTCTCAATTACCACTTCTATTTCCAGATGTTCTAATATATATTCAACTCATCCATTATCTTCTTTTTCTAGTTAAAATGTCTTCGGTAAAAAAGAGGCTGTAAATGCACCTGAAGGATTTGGTTATCTTATGAAGTTTGTTATCGACAATATCTTATTTGAAAATTGTTCGCATGACTATTACGCTGTATTTGTTTATGAAACTAGTGAGGAGATTATGTTGCCTGTGGTGGCTATGATGACAATTATGGTTTCATATTTCAGGTTGCTGTGAATAGTGTGATCCAAGATGAGAAGGAGTTTTTAGATCACATTGTCAAGTCAACAAATATGAAGTGTCTGACTCCACCGTAAGTTCTATTCCTCCCCTCACCTTATATGTCGCACACTATTACTTCATCTTTTCTTAAATACAATATCCTTATTGAGTGTGTTGGCATCTATTTTTTTATTGGTGACATACTGACATGTATTGAAGAAGACTAGTGTGAATTTACATCTTTCGGAACAAAATAATCCATGATGGCTTATTGAAAATTTGCCTTGCTTCCTTCTATAGCCAAAACATAATAGCTGATACCTGGGAGAAACAAAGAAACTAGTAATTTAATAAATTTTCAGGGAAACTCATTTTATGAAGTTATATACTATGTTCTCTCAGTTACCCATGCATTGACAAACTCAAAATTCTGACCTACAAACAATGTTGGCAGAGAGTGCATTATTCAGAACCCCGTTATCAGTTTATACTTGTTGAATCTATCAAAGAATATTGAGTATATGCCAAGAATACGCATGTACTCAAAACTTACACTCCATATCTGAACATTTCTTACTATACTTGCTAGGGCAAGCTTTATTGGGATGTAGATGGCCAAGTAATGAGTTGAACATAATTTAGTTAATGCTGTATTTGTTTGTCTTGTTGCTAAATTAGCCTAGTTCAAGTTGATTTTGTTGTATCCTGTCTTTTGACCTTATCTGGTGATGAACTGACCACATTTTCCACGGTGCTATCAGATCTGCACTAGATGGAGAGTGCGGGTTTCTTGCTGCTAATTTGTATGCAAAGAGTGTATTCGGGGAGGATGCATTGGTTAATGTTAGTATTGAAAAACAAACAGATGGTAAGCTCAGTGGATACATTAGGATAAGGAGCAAAACCCAGGGGATTGCCCTCAGTCTTGGGGACAAAATCACTTTGAAACAAAAGGGAAGCTCTTGATTGCATGGAATGTCGACAGCTTTTTTTTGTAGTATCACTCATCCTTCTACTCCATCAAACCGTTGGTTATATTGTGTATTTCGGATCTCTTATATTTACATACCATCTTCTATGTCATGTTACAGAGATTCAATATGTTCTTGTTCCTATAGTAGAGTTACTGTTGTGCCATCGTCTATTGCCTTTGAGAGTGATACTATCTCAGTATTTCAATAAGCAGACAATCTCATTCTGCTCTGTACTTGACACTTCTTATTTTACAGTAAAGTTGTAAATGTTTTTCCTCATTGCAGTTGGTGATCGTGTCGGCAACCTTACCTAGTCCTTTGTTTGTCATTTAAGGTTTTTGGTTTCTGGTTTGGTACTATTGGCATGCTTGCTAGAATAAAAATATCTGAGGTCATGACCCTTGTTTGGAATCTCCACGAATTTATTATAAATGAATACGGCAGAAAGATTTTTTATCATGAATAGTAGAAATTGTTAGTTATATTTACCATTATTTGTATTTTTTTAAGGTAAAAGTGAGTTTTATTAATTAAATAGTAACTAACTCGACATCAAGCCGGACAGCTGAAGCTAAAGATGGTGGGACAGACCCCTCACCTTAATTCCAACAAACATGATTAATTCGTGAGCCATTTGATTACGGGCAATAATGGAAGTACGCAATACCGTTCGCTAAAGATTACTCCAAAGTTGTTCAGCTCGACCCGTTTAGCATCGTGTAAAGCCACGACCTCCAACTCATATGGATGGAGAAATCCCGTGATCTTGCTGTAGAATCCTTTACACAGGCATCCATGATAACCCCGGAGACCAATCGACTCGGACCAGTTAGCATCATGCAGAGCCACGACCTCCAACTCATACGGATGGAGAAACCCCGTGATCTTGCTGCATACCTACTTAAACCAGCTTCCTCGATCAACCCTAAGATCAATATGGGCATCGCAAAATTCAAATCCTCACAGCTCATTGGGTTTAACCGGATCAACCCTTCGACACCAGTGACCCCCGGTTTCCTTCCAGTACCGATCCCAATAGCTTACCCAAGTGACGTATTGAATCTTGAGCAAGTCGAGGCCCCCTAGTTCGGTATGCTTGCATGAGTCTGCTTACCGATGCCAGATAACTCTTGTTCCCTCCCAGTACCAGCCTACC
>OY987311.1:8716914-9004473 GCA_963920655.1 Geranium rotundifolium | reverse complement strand
CTCGTCGGCCTGCAATTCCGGCCTCAGCTCCCGCCTCGACTCCTCTCCCTTCGACCCTGTATCTGCCATCCCCTCAGATCTGCCTCCTCTCCACCAATTTCTGTCGCCGCAACTATCAGCGCAAGACCCGGAACAATTGTCGTACTAGAAGCCCTCACAGACGGAGTCAAGCCGCCGTGAGACGTCGTCGATTTTCGACGAACAACCCAAATCACCATAGGTGAAGGATACAAACCACTCTAGGATTTAGCGTCTGCAATTATTATTTGTATTAAATTAAGTTGTATTTAATCATCTTTATTTTTTTTTTCCTTTTGTATTCTTACCTACCTGCCGTTATTCTATTTAACCAACCTATTATAAATTTGTTGAGTAATATGAAAACTGCATAAACATTCATACAATCACATGGTATAAACAAATTTCTAAATATTTTATCTTTAATTTAACTTTTGTTTAAATATGGTTTTGCCTGATTGTTAATTATAATGTAACGGGTGCAGCTACACAGTCAATATAGTTGTTCTTGTACCCATCCCTCATCTCAATCTAAATTTCATCAAAATAGCAAACAATATATATCTCTTATATAAAAACTTCAAACTACTTATCTATATCTCTATTTCTATTCCGATTTCAAATTCTCATCTAAATCTCATCCCACCTCTTCCTTTATCTCCATTCATCTCTAGTTTATTTTTCACGTTGCATAATGACTCCACTACACATTGATCGTCTCCCTATTCTCCATTATGATTGTTTTTTTTTAAAGTCCAGTATTATTATTGTTGATTGTTTTAAATTCAAATACTATTATTTTATTTAGTCCCTAATGTCTCAATTTCACAAAATCTAAACCTATTTCTAAGTTTCCTTGCTCTCTCAATTCTCCGATTGCTATTCATCACCCTTTTTCCTATATCTTTTTAATCTCTTTCGAAATTAGTATTATTCTATCTATCATTATCTTGCTCTCAATCTCTCTCCAACTTTATTTGTTTCTCAAAACATTGATTTTAATATAATATTGCACTGTCGTTCTACAATATATAGTTGTTTTTATTGCACCGTCGTAGTTGCTTGAAATTATTTCGCACCGACGTAGTTGTCTAAATATTTAGTGGTATATCTTAAAACCACTTTTGCACCGTCCTTAAGAAACGTAGTTGTCACATTGTCATTATATGACATTGTTGCCCCCTTTATTCTCTTTTTTCCTTTTTATTTATTATTATGTTCTTGAATTCTTTATTATCATCTCTTAATTAATCTCTATTTCGGTCATTTTTCCTCTTTTTTATATTTCTCAACACCCTAAATTCTCGATTCCTCAAATTTTTTTTCTCATTCTCAGTCACTACATTAGGTCAAGTTCATGTGCCTCATGTACCATCATCTTTCAATTTCGCTGACATATTCACCAAAAGCTTCTCGACTGTTCCATTTGAAAACTTTTGCTCCAGTATGAGCATCCAACTTACTCATGCTCCGGCTGCGGGGGCACGTTAACATATTTACCATTATTTATATTAAATTGTATTTAATCTCTTTTATTATTTTTCTCTTTTGTAATCTTGCCGTTACACTATTATACCTACTACAAATTTGATGAGCAATATGAAAACTACATAAACATTCGTATGATTACAGAAATTATAAATGTTATTAATGGACTAAACACACAAATTGGACACAACTTATCTACATCTAGAATACACACTGCAACAATAGATGCATATGTTTGTATATTATTATTACTAACACAATAGCTGCATATGTTTGTAAATTAATATTTTGAAAAAATACGACAGTTATATGCAACTATATCTCATTTCCACATTGCCACATTTGATTAAGATTTGGGCAAAAGACGAAAATACATTTGAACAAACCATTGGAATCAATTTTATGCAACTCTCTCCTGTAACCACTTCACCGCCCGAGTTTTCTCTCTCATTCGACCACTCCTCGTCACCTCCCTCTTATTCCGGCCAGATTTTTTTGAGGTAAACATCACACACGACAAATAAATCTATAATTTATCACATTTCAATTCAATTTCCTCGCATACAATCAATATATTCACAACAAAATTAATATTTTTTATCCAAATATCTAATGGGTGATAATTTACTATAGCTTAAGAACCCAAATTTCAGTTACCTAGCAATAGAATACATTATTTTGTTTAGGAATAAAGTTCATTTTCCATCATGTTAAGTTATTTTTGTCTGAACCGCATATTACATAAAACGACATGTCGTATTTTGGAAAGGGACATGTTGAAAACAGTCCTCCTGGTCCCACCATTACCAACCACTATGGAATGGAGTGATTATGACCGTTGGATTGGCCCGCTCTTCGTTACTACGCAACTATTGGCACCATTGGTTCACTTCACTCCTCTTTCTGCTTCCCCTTTGATCACTTCACTTTCTGCACTAAATCTTGATTCTCTACTCGCGATCACTGAACTGAAGCACAGGACCAACCCTAGAGCTTTGATTTGGGGATGAAATCGGGCGTGGCTGCTTCTTCTCCGGCGGATAAGGGCAAGAGGGACGAGTGGAGCGAAGGAGGCGTGATGTGCTTATTAGACGAGTACGAATCGAAATGGGTGCTGCGCAATCGGGCCAAGCTCAAGGCCAACGATTGGGACGAGATCGCTCGCCATGTCTCCGTCCGCGACGCCTCCGCCAAATCCGCCAAATCTTCTACCCAGTGCAAGAACAAGATCGAGTCCTTGAAGAAACGCTACCGCCTCGAGTCTTCGGCTAACATCAACGGCTCCGCTTCTCCGTGGCGCTTCTTCCATAGAATGGAGGTCTTGGTCAAAGGTACACCTTGCCCACAATCTATGCTTGATGATGATGCTATTCCTGTTGCTATTCCTGCTGTTGATGTTAATGATGGGTTGGAGAAGAATCAGAAAATGGTCGGTGCTAATCACGTTGGTGATGATGGAATTGATGCACTAGAAGGTGAAAATCACGTTGCTGGTGGCAATTGTGATGAAGGGTCTAAGAGTGAATCTAGTAAACCAAAGAGAAAGATGGGTAATGTTGGAATTGAGTTGGGGAGCATTAATGGACTTAAGAGGAGGAATGGGTTTGGGAGTGGTGTGGCAGAGAGTATCAGATTGTTGGCTCACTCTATGCTGAAGATGGAGCAAGGGAGGATCGCAATGCATAAGGAATCAGAACGCTTGAGGACAGAGGCGGAGGTTAGGAGGGCAGAAATGGAGGTTAGGCGGACAGAGATCATTGCACAAACCCAATTGCAGATTGCCAAACTATTCGTCAAGACACTAAGTAGTCAAAGAGATGAAATTGAGAGCTCGTCCCTCAGGGCTGAACCTACTGATATGGAAGGTGACCACAAAAATGCTTAGGTAGCTGCTTCTTTGTCTTCAAATGATTGTGTTCGATTTTTTATTGCTTATGTTTTATCTGAAACTGTTAGCCATTGCTGCTTAACTTATAAGTCAGAAGTATCATCCAGTTATTTCCTTCGGCGTTGGTTGTTTCTGAGTGGTACTTCTATTTCTAGTTACTACATTTCAACTTCATCGTTCTTTATATTTTGAGAGAAATCGTTTTAGGGTTACTAACTCATTCACTGTGGTTTCTCTAGCTTCAGGGCTCTGAAATCTGTTCATGTCTCTCCACTTCTTGGCAACCTGATGGAGTTTTATATTCAAGATGCCTATAGTTTTTTTTAAAAATTTTGATTGCAATAGATTTATGGTAGACAGTAGTTGCTTTTGTTAAACATTCTGATTTTGTTTTAATGATAACAGCTCGTAACATAGACACTCTTTTGATGTATTTCAGGATGATCAGAGAAATATGTATTGATGCTTGGGTTGGAAGAAGGGATATGTAGAATCATCCTCATGACTGATATTGATGTATGTAGAATTATCTCATCTGAATTATGCTGTTGACAATGCTAATATTTGGAATTGTCAAGTCCTCTGTAAAAGTAATGTTTGTAACAGTCAGTGTGATGTAGTAGGTAAATAATGTGGATGAGAATTGTGTTGAATAAAACAGAGTTGATCTGCTTTAGAAAATTAAATCACTCAAACAGTACTTTGCTGCAAATTCTCTTTCATGCATAATGATTAGGCCTTGTTCTCAAGTATATAACATTTGAAATCGTTTGCCTCCACTACAAGGATAGCATTTTTGCCAAAATTTCAAATACAACACAAAAATGTCATTGGATACTTACTACACCTATAATGAAATTACAGTAGCTCTTTGATGAAGAATTTTTTTTAATGAAGAGATATGTTTGCTACTTTCATCATCCTTATGCAACCTGCTTCAATTGTCTCACCTTGTCAAAATCTGGAACTACGTAGTTCTTTTCCACCTCCCATGCGAGTTGGGACATACAATTAAAAGAAGATTTTGCACCCTTCTCATTTGTGACTTCCCTAGGGAAAGGAATTCTGGCCTCAAATACACCATTGCCGGGGGAACAGATTCGCATGTCAAACCCTAACCGATCAACCCATATCATCTTTGCTTCCGACACCTACAATGCCAAAAGGAAACCTTTGATATGAGAATGCCAAGCAAATCATTAATCCAGGTATTTAAAATATGCAAGGAACATGATACAAACTACTGAAGCATGTTCTCTTATTACGAAAATATGGGATTACAAGAAAACCCATGGCACAAGTGAGTGACCCAACCAAAATTGCATACACATTATCTAATAATAGTCACTTGGAAGACAAAGTTGTACATTTCATAATGGAAATTGATCGTATAAGATAGTATGATGAGTTAGTCGTCACACGTCTCTGCAATAATATACGACGTTGATTCAATCAAATTTGAATGTTCAGAGATGAGAGCAAACCTGAAAATCCAAATCAACATATATGTTGCAGAAGCGAAGTACATCTTCCATGTTATTGGTGTTTATTTCACTGACGAGCTTTTCAGCAAAGTCCCTGAGAGGATCGGGGCTTGCAAGCCTATAATCCGTTGAATTTACCCATACCCCACCCTGCATTTGTCCCAGACATATCCAAACAGAAAGTTAAAGACTATGCATGTTAGATGAGAAAGAGAGACCGAGAGACTAAATGTTAAAATCCATTGTACCTCCATGAAGTCTTCCATCTGAAGCACCTTATCTACAGCAACAATATATATAAGGTCTTCATCTACTTCACTTCCAAACCTATTCTCCCATACTGAATTAAGCCGCTGCGGAAAATGTATTAAGCCTCTCATTCAAAAAGAAGATTGAGCTCAAGCCTTGACATGATACTTAAGAACGCTCATAAGGAGATAACATACATTCAATTCCATCAATGACATAAGCCATACATATGTTTCACTAAGAAAATAGTATCTACACTCATGCAGGATACATATAACGGGCACGCTGATATAGAAAGCCAAGTGCAGTAGAACCAAGGCACACCTTGGAATTCCTAAACTAATCATGAGGCAGCCGAAGTCTGCAGCCCAAAGCTAAAGTTCAGCGTTCAACTTATGTTTCCACAAACAACGTTTATCATGATTATCACACTACCGAAAACATAAATACATAACAAGGCATCATCAAAGTTTCTTAAGTGTTCACTGATGAACCAAGTGGACTACCAGAATCCACAAGATGGCGGCAACAACCTGAGAGGGCTTATGTTATCATCAAACACTAATACCTATTTTCTCAACAAAAAAACTGTTAAACATTACAAGATTAGGTCCAGAATTGTTCTAAGATTCGCTTATAAACTAAAGCACTCAACCCTCTCCTATGCTCCTACCCACATTAACCATGGTCCAACATTCAAGATTGCAAGTTCAAAAATCAATCTCACTCAACAACTCATAAAAACAATCTGCTTATATTCAATCAATCCCTTACCTTCAAAAGCATCCTATCTTCTGGTTTCTCAAGGCTTCCTTGGATAGTACACTGAGGTGTCCGCAGCCCATTCTGCTCCAACTGCCAGAACAACATCACAAACCATCAACACCCAATGACCCACCACAGATCAAAACCGAACCCAGAAGAGGGCAAAAAAAAAACCATAGCACCTCAACATGGAGGCTAGACCTCCGATCGATGTCGAACTGGCCATTGGAGGCATTCAAGCACAAGACGGGAGTGCCTTGTTGGTCCACCGCGAATCGAATTCCGACGCTGAGAGGCCAACCTTCCTGTGTCAGCGTGGAGAGAGTGCCCACTGAAGACAACTCCATGATCGTTCTCGACACCTCAGCCGGAAAGGGCTTGCTGCCATTCACAGCCTGTGCCTCCGGCGGCTCCGACACCACGGAAAGCGAGCATCTTGGGGAAGATCGGCGAAATGGGTTCAGTCTCAGAGGAGCGAATCGTGTTTTGGCGATGGGTTTTGAGAAAGGACCAGTCAAGTGGGTCGCGATAGATTGGGTCTGGAGGAAAAGCATTTTCAGAGTCTCGAAACAATTGGGGAAATTGTCGACTCAATTAGGTCTTTCGATCCAGGAATTTGCCAATATTGAAGAGCGATTCAGAGAAATAAAGAATCGAAGATCAGCTGAGGTAGATTAGATGAAGATGACGATAAGAGTTTTAATCGTGTGCTTCGCGCAAAGTCACTGGTCAAAGCTCTGATTGGGCCAGTGGTCTCGAAACCCGGCCCATACAATAGTCCGACCCGTTTGAGACTCTTTTTTTAGGGCTTCTCTGAGAGCATTCGCAGAGAGGAAGTGAGATCGAGAGAGGTGAAGAAGATCGCATCACATCAATGGCGTCGAACGCAGCAGCACCGTTTTGGAGAGCAGCGGGGATGACGTATGTGACGTATTCGAACATATGCGCGAATCTGGTGAGGAAATGCCTCAAGGAGCCTCGCAGAACCGAAGTCCTTTCCCGTGAGAAGGTCCATTTCGCCGTCTCCAAATGGACCGATGGTGTTCCCGAGAAGCCCAGTATGTGTTTCCTCATCCACCGATCTGTTTTTGTACTGTAATTTTGGGTGTTTCCTTCTTCAATCTGAATCTGAATCTGGTGTGCTCTGTGTTGTACATGTGTGATCTGTTTGGATGATTAGAAAGCTGTTTGGTATTTGGCTGATAATTGATGTCATGGTTCAGGTCTTATGAAATTAGCTGACCATTTATATTTATGGCTGATTAGGGTTCATCATTTCCGTTTTAATGATGTGGATTTCATGAGATTCCTTGAATTTCATGTGGGCTATGTTGTTCAATTTTGATCCGTTTGGTTCAAACTTCAAATAGTAGATATTGGGAGTTAAAAGACTAGTGGGTATGAGTTTATTGGCTCTAGATGTTGGATCATTTGACCTGTTATGAACACAGTTCTCTTGGGGATATTTAGATAGTAATCTAATTTTGGATGGATATAGGATTGGACTGCAGATTTGAATAACATATTGCTACATTATATGCTAATGGATTTATTATATCAATAACAGTCAGTTTGTCATGTTATTTTTTGCTTTTGATGTTTCATAAACTTGCCTACATGCAATCGCCAGAAATAAATAGTTATGTCATCATTTTGCTTGAAAGCAAATTTTGGGCGAACTCCCCTTGTACATTCCCAACCTACCCCGGTAATCCAGACACCTCATGAATATATAATTAGCCAAACATTTGAATTGTGTGTAATAGTAGTTTCGGTGTGTGTGCTTGTGTATGCTCCTGCAATGGTAGACATTCTGTCGCTACCCATAAGCTTTCTACGGGGTCACTCAACTTTTTCCATAGCTTCAAATAAAAATGGCCAAGAGTTAATGAAAGTGCAATATTGGAACCTGTTAGATCTAATGAAACTAGGTTTGGTTGGCCAACCTGGTTGTTTTGGGATTTCTACGTACTAATGGGGAAGGTCTGTCCTATAAGATATGTTTTCCCACTTCGTTTTCAGACATATAAATTATAATACTTGTATACCATGTCTTCCAATTTTTAGAATGCTTTTTTGGATGTGTAACTTTGCATCATCAGACAAATTACATTGTGATGATATAATATTAATATGGTTGTTGTCATTTGCGCTTATTCTTGTTTAAAAATATAAACATTATATGTAAGAAATGTTCAGAACTGATTTTTATCGTACGGTATTAGAGTTTCACTTCTTATCAAGCTTACACTCCACTTTTTTGTTTAGATCATGATTTGTTTGTTTTCTTTTCAGCCCTGCGGTCTGATTCACCTGCATCATGAGCTAGATTGGTTCTTCTCAAATGCCCAAGTGAGAGTGAAGTCAGAGTCTGTTGAATTTTACTTCTGTTTGTGAATTGGATTTCGTTTGGATATGTAATATCCAAACCCCTTAGACAAATTTCCCGAGTTTTGCATGTTAAAGTGCATGTAATAATGTTATTGGCACCAGTCTACAGAACTATATTCTCTTGTTACTATCTTTGGATGATTATTTGAAGGTATGCCAGGTTTTCGGTGATTTTGGAAACATCATGGTTCTTAGTTTTAAACCTTGCACAAGTTATATATAAATAAGAACAGCAACCATGCTGTCTAGTTTCATACATTCTCTTGTTGTGTTGCGCAATGAATGGAACCAGCGACATTGAACTTGTTAATATCGAGATGGTGTTGTAGCTTCTAGGGTAACTTGATCTTATTGCCTTGAATTTGTCACTCATGGCATGTTACTGCACTGCTTTTAAACACGTTTCTCCATTGTTAGCTGAGTGTGTGAATGTGATGTTATTTCAGGTTAAATGGTCATTATCTCCATGTATTAATTTGGTGTAACTGTGCAGTTATAAAATTGATGTTGTGGGAAATGGAAAGTGTAAAGTTTAGTGAGTCTTGTCTTTGAAGGCAGGTCTCTTAGCCCATGTTAGCTTTCAAGTGTGAATCACCACAGTTCTATTTCTATATTATACACAATTCAACCCAGAGCTTGTTTGTGTTGCAATGCGGTGGCTACCACTATCTTATCTTTATATTCTGAATTCGGTACCATAAATATACAACTATAAATGTATTCTTTCCTGTAAATATTCAACCACTTCTCTCCCCATTTCGACCAAAACGTTCAACAACCCCCTTTTTTATAACTAATACTATATATGTATACGATTATGTTTCTTTGAAGGGTATATCTACCTCGGTTCGGTTGAATTAAAATTTAAAATTCTCTTAATAGTTACTCATTATTTTGTAATTGACTTCCATAGAGAAATAATCATTTGGTTGGTCCAATTATTGTTATGTATACATGGAATAGAAGCTGCATTTAAGAAAAAGAAAAATATTGAAGTTACAAAACAACAAATAAATAAATTTAGGGGAATGAATAATTCCCTTTTAATTAACAGAGGTCAAATCGGAGACACAAAATCTAGACTTGACTGAGACTCCGTTTACACAACACGGAGTCGCGCTGGTTTTCTCGACCCTCTCTCTCCCTCTCTACTTCTTCCATGGCTTAATTGAATTTTCTAGATCCAGCTAATCTCCAACCCTAATCTCCAACCTGATCATCGATCGAGGATCGGAGTCGGAGCTTCCTCAGTTATGGCCGCATCGAAGTCGTCTCGCTCGAGAGCCGTCCCCGTCAAGGAGAACGGCTTCAAGCTCGAGGAAGGCCTCACCGTCTTCAAGTCCGATAAATTTGACGCCGATACCTACATCAAGTCCAAATGCTCCCTCAGCGACAAGGTACTCTTTCATCATTCTTTGAATGCTTATAGGACGACTTGATGATCCTTTGAATTCGTGATTCTTGCAGAATCTCATGATTTTAGGGAGTTGAGACTTGTATATTATGTGAAATGGCTAATTTATCTAGTAATTTTCTGCGAGCTTCTCATATTGTTGTAGAATGTTCATTTGTTGGAATCATTTATGATTCTAATTGTCTTGATGCAATCACTGTAGAAGCAAGAATGCCATGAATATTTTCTCATGTTAATAGCTTTGGCTTTATATAGGATATAAGGCAGCTATGCTCGTACCTCTTAGATTTGAAGAAAGCTTCTGCCGAGGAAATGCGCAAAAGTGTCTATGCTAATTATGCTGCCTTTATTCGGTAAGTTGTCAACTGGTTATTTGGTGGCATATCTTTGAGGAGTTACTTTGCAATTCGTACAGTGTAACATTACAATTTCAAAAGTTATGCACTGAGCTGTATAATATTAGTAATATGGGTAAGTGTTGAGGCTTTTTAACTTAAGTTTTATCATTGATAATGTTGAATTTCCCAGCAAAATGCTTACAGATGATTGGATATTGGTCATGGTGGCAAAGCCCATGAAACTTCTCTCTTTCAAAGTATCATATTATATTAAATCAACATATGTGTTTGAGCACTTTCCTTGTATGAAAGCTGATTCGAGTCATCTATGCATCTTACTTACAGAACATCTAAAGAAATTTCAGATTTAGAGGGGGAGCTTTCATCCATGAGAAGCCTTCTCTCTACTCAGGCTGGTTTAATACACGGCCTGGCGGAAGGAGTGAACATTGATTCTCTGTCTACTGCCGTCCCTGAAGCTAATGGTATTCTAAATTCTGAAGATGGAGAGCAGACAGAATTGAAAGAATGGGTAGTAGAGTTTCCTGATCTCCTCGCTGTTCTGTTGGCTGAGAGGAGAGTGGATGAAGCTCTAGAAGCCCTTGATGAAGGAGAACGTGTAGCTTCTGAATCAAAAGAAACAAAAGTATTGAGTCCTGTTGTTATTATGTCCTTGGAGACTGCTATCATTGAATGTAAGCAAAAGTTAGCTGATCAACTAGTGGAGGCTGCCTGCCAACCTTCTACACGTGGTGGCGAGCTTCGTGCTGCTATATCAGCTCTTAAGAAGCTTGGAGATGGTCCTCGTGCTCATAGTTTGCTTCTCGATTCACATTTCCAAAAATATCAGTGTAGTATGCAAACCCTTCGTCCATCAAGCACCTCATACGGTGGAGCATACACTGCTGCCCTCTCACAGCTGGTGTTCTCTGCGATTGCTCAAGCAGCTACTGATTCTTTTTCTATTTTTGGCGATCAACCGTCTTACACGTCAGAGCTTGTGATGTGGGCCACAAAGCAGACTGAGGCTTTTGCTTCTCTTGTGAAAAGGCATGCATTAGCATCATCAGCAGCGGCAGGAGGTCTAAGAGCTGCTGCGGAGTGTGTTCAAATAGCTTTAGGTCATTGTTCATTATTGGAGGCTCGTGGCTTGACACTTTGTCCTGTTCTCCTAAAACTTTTCAGGCCTAGTGTTGAGCAAGCTTTAGAAGCTAACCTGAAACGAATAGAAGAGAGCACTGCCGCTTTGGCTGCTGCTGATGATTGGGTTCTTACATACCCTCCAGTGGCTACCCGTCAATCTGGCAGGCCTTCTAGTACTTCGACAGCTAATACAACGGCATTTCAACACAAGCTTTCCAGTAGTGCCCATCGATTTAATTCTATGGTCCAGGTGACAATTTTCCCCTCATAACATCAAATGTTGTTCATATGGATGCTTTATGTGTTTTGAATTGACGATAATTGTAACCCATATTGAGATGCTAGTTCTATTATGTCCATCCTTCTTTCGTTTTCTTCTTATAACATGTTCCACTCCCTACTGTTGACATAAACTATATACCTCCACTTTCTGTCTTCAGTCTGGGGTCATCGAATGTTTGTGCACAATTTTTTTCTCTTGTTTCAGTATTGGTGATTAAGGTGTACACTTCTTTGGTGCAGGATTTCTTTGAGGATGTTGGACCTCTTTTAAGCATGCAGTTGGGAGGTCAAACTCTGGAAGGTTTATTCCAGGTATTTGACTCGTATGTGAACATACTCATAAAAGCACTGCCGGGTTCAATGGAAGATGAAGCAGATTTTAAAATTGTTCAAATGGCTGAGACTGAAGAACAGCAAATTGCGTTGTTAGCAAATGCATCATTGTTAGCAGATGAACTACTTCCACGTGCAGCCATGAAGCTTTCCCCTGTGACTCAAGTTAACTACAAGGATGATCTCCGTAGAAGACCACTAGATAGACAAAATCGTAATCCCGAGCAAAGAGAATGGAAGAGGAGACTTGTCAGTTCAGTTGACAGACTAAAAGAGAAATTCTGTCAACAGCATGTTCTAGATCTCATTTTCACAGAGGAGGGTGATAGCAATCTCAGTGCAGATATGTATATATGCGTGGATGCGAATGCTGACGAGATTGAATGGTTTCCATCTCCAATATTTCAGGTGCATAAAATAAAATTGCACTCTTGTTTCGTTACTTTGACATTTTCAGACAAATCATAATTAGAATGGCCATGTTAGTCTCTAATTTGCATCTTTTTTAGAATAGTTTTTTTTATATATACTGCTTGTCATTCTAATATATATATTGTTTGGAGGGCATGTACTGTATAGATTGATCAATTTAAGAGCTTAGTGCATGTAGTATAGTGAGTTATCAACCTGCTATATTCTGGTGGAAGTTAAAGGACATGATTAAGCTTATCTTTAAGTCAATCACTCTTGAATTCGACGCTAAATTTTATTTTTTTTTGCTGAAATTATTTTCTACTGTCAGAAATTGAAAATTTCAAGATGTAGTTTTCACCCATGCATGTTACATATTTTAATATTAAAGGTTAATTACATTACTATCAATGAAAATATGATTTATATTCAAAAGAACACTTTTTTAAAATCTTATTCTGCCAAGACATGATAATCTTATGTGCTTGATTACATATCCTAATGTCTATTGTGACGAGTCCTTTAGCAACTCCAAATTTTGCGCCTAATGCTACCGAGTCCTTGCATTCTGTGTAGTAACTATTCTGCTATGATTCATAGGAAGAACAAAACAATAACTGGAGAGTGAGGATGTGGCCATTGATATAGCTGCTGCTAAGTAAGTTAGGTTTAACATATTTTGTTTGTTTCAGGAACTTTTTGCTAAATTGCACAGAATGGCCACAATAGCAGCCGATATGTTTGCAGGCAGGGAAAGAGTCGCTACATTGTTAATGATGAGACTTACAGAGACTGTCATCTTCTGGCTTTTAAAAGATCAGACCTTCTGGGAAGATATTGAGGAAGGTCCAAGGCCATTAGGGCCTCTTGGTCTACAACAGGTTTGCCAATCAACTGACCTTTCCAGTAGTTCTGCTCTGCATCTACCAGATTATTGAAAGATGACCTTTTATTCATTTGATTTATGTCATGTGCAGTTCTATTTAGATATGAAGTTTGTCACATGCTTTGCTTCCCAAGGTCGATACCTGTCTCGGAATTTGCATCGCGCTGTTAATGAGATCATATCTAAGGCGCTGGCAGCATTTGCCGCGACTGGAATTGATCCTTACAGGTATGCATCCTACTGCTGTGTCTCTCAAGCTATCGTCTAAAATCAAATATATACTTACACATTTTTAGACTTCAAATTGTTAGCCATGGGGTGGCGAATGTAGTATTTGTTCTAGATTAGGAAGGAGTGTAGTTTTGCTCTAACTCAAGCAATGGTTCTCTGTCCTTCATATTTCTGGATGTTTATTGGATGGAGGCTGTATGTTTATTGGATGGAGGTGGATTAACATGATTGATAGTTAGAGAAGAAAGAGGAAAATAGGTGGAACTGTGTAATAAGACCTACTGTTCCTAGCAATTAGAGAAATTTTGTTGTTGCCAGGAATCATCTCTAAGCGGGAACATGGCAAATCGTAGTTTGCATGATTGATTAAATTGTGGTACTCTTGTCATGATATTTTGCTAGAAGGTCAAAGTTTAGAAATTGAACATGATCTTATCAAATACTCACCAACATCGGTGCCTACTGCCAGATACTACTATAAAGTTACTTCTTTATTTAGTAAACCTGTCTGTCGATATGATATGCTTCAAGATAATTCCTCATCACAATATTATCCCACCAGTCAAGTTTGTATAAATGTAATTGTATTATAAGATAATCGGAAATTTGTATATTCTGGAAGTGTGATGTGCATTTTGTTGTTGTTGATATGAAATAAATTTGGGGTTTCATTTCAGTGTACTAGCGGGAGATGAGTGGTTTGATGACATATGCCAAGTAGCAATGGAAAGAGTGAGTGGAAGTGGAAAGACAAAGGGCATGAATGGAGAGCGGGAGCCGAACAGCCCAACTGCATCCGTCTCTGCACAATCAATTTCTTCTTCTGTCAGATCTCATGGCAGCTCCTAACTCATATTGGAATTCATTTCATTTCATTTCATTGTATGTGATTAAGTTTGTAAATGTTATTTCATCTGTTAACAAAACAACTTAACTATTCTTTTTTCACCATGTCCATGTTACAATACAGAAGTGGAAGTATCAAGTGGACATTTAGTTTTATATTGCTTTTGGGTGTTGGACTACCAATAATATCCACCAGACGTAGACAGACTTGTTAATTGCGTTGCTACGATTAGGCATTGCAGTAAAACTAATAAGGCGCTTAATTAAGTACTGCAATTGCAATTTGTTCACATTTTGCAATTCTTTCTTTTTGTTGCGAACGGAAATCAATGGGGGTTACTTACCAGTTAGCTTTAAGGCCCAGTATTGACGTTGAGACGATAATGAGCTGCTTAGATGTACATATATTCACTAATAAAGATCTAGTATTGACGTTGAGACGATAATGAGTTGCTTAGATATATTCACTAATAGATACTGCTTCTCACTCGCTTGAGTTCCATGTTAGCACTAACTCTGAGTGAGCAATATAATAAGGACAAATACGTCTAAGTCGAGTCTTTGTCAAGATACTATCAGTAGTGGTGTAATAATGATTACTAAGTGTGTTAATGGCTAACAAAGACTATATTCCTTGTGTATAAGACCAAAATAGGTAATGTAGATGTCTCGAGAATAGTCACTCTCGAAGTAGTATAAATATAGTTGCTTAGCATAATCATCACAGAGTTAAATGATAACAAGTTGTAACTGAAATCTTTTTAAGAGAAGTGTTCTCTCTACTCTCTAGAGCACTCTTGTAATTGTTTGTTAATCGTTTCAAGTGTTTATGAATAAAGCTTTCTCCTTTGTGCATACATCCTTGTTTGTATTCTATCCTAATGTTTCTTTGTGTCTATCTTGATTCTTAATACCTTATTTGTGGTTGTACCCACTATGAATCACAATGTGAGTGTAAATTCTGTTGTTAGTGAACGCACAGGATAGAATATTGAGTAGACTAGCAGGCATAAATTTTACCATTTTCTCCCCATTACATAATACCTATAAATTTCCAAAATAAAAAATGCCTATTTTCATCATCAGTACATGTTACAACATTATGTAGTGTATGTCAGTTAGTCGGAATGAATTAAATAAGAATCATCACAATATATCATCTTCAACTCTACCACAAACTCAGTCTCCAATCACAATCGTCCCTTCCCTTCCCTTGCTATCTCAGCTACGGCGCCACCCAACCTCAACAATAGAAGCTTTCCCATTTTCCAAAGTAAATCCTGCCAGAAAAGCAAATAATTGTCTCACATTCCTCCTATACTTAAAGGCTAGAATGTTAAAGCACATTCTTTGTTCAATCAGCTTAGATATGGACGACTGATTCAGTGTGTAAATGAACAAGGTTAAGGAGATGATTGAATGTCAATGGTAATGGTAAACGTGAGATATGTCGTGATTTCCAACGGTTAAAGTAACTTGCTCCTCATGACACGTATTGAAAATATATCTTACATGAATGGTTGATTTAGAAATAAAGAGAATAGGGTAAAGAGGTTAATGGAATGAAAATGGCGATGAAGATGGGCGTGAATGAAACAAGAACAATTGTGTAGTTTTCCCTCGCTCTGATCATCCAAGTAACTCGTGCTATGCGATTAATATGACAACATGATGTAATGTAATCAGTGTCTATTCAAACAATCGTTCCTAATGCAGCAAAGATACACGAGGTGAAAAGGCACACATCCAAGAAAACTACTACAAGCCCATGCAACATTTCCCAACAAATAGAACCACATCTGATACCCTAATTAAGTTTTCTAGGCATTAATATGCTGTTGACACATGCATGTCTCAGAATAAGTCAGTACAAGTATAAACATGCCAAAATGGTATGATGATGATGATACCAATAGGTTCATTAATAACATGAAAAAAATGCCAAATGCTGATGACTGGATGATGAAATGGATGCATGTAACTGCTGCATGATGCATCCTATCAGGTAGTATTTGTCGGAGGATAAGGAACAGAGTACATCCCCTGCAAGCTACTGGTAGGACATGGTGCCAGGGGCAGCACCCACATAGCTGCCGTCTTTCCTTCTCCCAAATGGGTTCTTCGAATATGTACTCAAGTGTTAAGAAAAACAAGTTCCTGGTTAAAAGGCAATGAACTAAAATTGAATTACCAGCGTTAACTATGAGGGCATTTAGTGAAAGTAAAATGAACAAAAAAGTGAATGCCACATTTCAACAACAAACAACAGTATGAACAATCACGTAAAACTGTACGAGGCACAAAAGGGAAATCCAGCACAAGCACAAATGATCACCATCACTAAAAAATAACACGTAGACCAAACAGGAACCATACAACTTATATATCCTGCAAATCATGAGGCAACTGTCATGAGAATATGAAAACCAAAAAAGGTAAAACCCGCCCAGGCTTATAGCTTGAAAAACATCATATTAACCTGAAATATGCTCAGATGTGATTCAAAGCATTGTGAGTCACCTAGGTGTGGTATATTCAATTATTACTCCACACATTGGATTACTTATAAACTCATGCTTGTAGTCCCAAAGAATAACAACATATGGTTGAACAAAATAACAAAACATAAACATTGATCCATTAGATAAACACAAAAGGATATTGTATCCGCATGCCAACAGAACCAGAACTTGGGATAACAGCTCCCTGCAAATTATGGTGAACACTGGTGGCACTGTTCAGATCCTACATGAGATATAATGCAAACATAAAGAATGGAACTTAGAAATATAAAATCAAAGTATCAGAACATTATGATATTGTACACAACAAATAAAGAATAGCTTACTTCGAATTCAATGAAACAAACTGTATGTCTTTCTTGCCTCAAGATTTTCATTTGTCGGAAGCCAGGTTGCCTGCATGATGGATGATTTTGAAAAAAAACAGACAATTGCATGATAGGAATATTGCCCAGGGATATACAAAATAAAAGGCAATACTATAATAAGGGATGAGGAATTCATACACACTGAAAAGGCCCCTCAGCTCCTCTTCGTTTATGTTTTCTCCGAGATTGCCAATAAATAGGGTATTGCATGGAGGGTTGTCCTTTGTGTTCTACAGGGAAAAGAATAAGAAATACAAAACTACTAAACATTTATATCTACTAAAATACTTTTATGAATAGCAAATACTTAAGAGATATGGTCCAGAAGAAAATACATAAAGTTATCGACATAAGGAAATAAGTTTGATTGCTTTGAGAAGTTGGTTAATTACCATATTACTATATTAGAAATGTCATTATCAAAAGCAAAGATGAAAGCTGAAACAAACACACTGCCAGTAAGTAATAATTTAGCTTTACTATTAAAATTATCTGCAGAGTTCAGTTGTGTATATTACCAAACAATGCAAACCATGAACCTCAACCAAATTGTTTAACAAGAAGTCAAGAATAGAAATCATTGTCTAGGCACCCAAATCCGTGAACACACAGAACACAAAAGGGTGTGAAGAAGATATGTTATTACCTGAACAGGTACATAACTGCTTGGTGCTGACACAGCAGCTGGAGCAGACATTTGTACTGGAGGGACAGGGTAACCTCCATATGGGTCAAACGGAGGAGGGGGTGGCGCCATATATCTAGCAGATGGTATCAAGCAATGCTTAGAGAAGTATGTAAAGATTAACAAAATGTAGATAAAAAGAAACTAATTGCTACACTGTGCCTTGCATGACTACAAGAGCAATAGCTTACCCATGTGGTCCCCAAACAGGTGGTGGAGGAGGGTGAAAAGGTGTTGGACTTGCATAGCCCGTGTGTGTATAATCACCACCAGTTCGTAAACGTTTACTCTGATCATAAGTACTTGAATCGGCAACTATTCCTACAGATTAACTAACAACATTAGCACAATTCACAAACAAGGTGCATAAATATCTAGAACAATCATATAATCACAGCCCTTCAATGCAGTTTCATTAAAGTTATGACAAAAAATGACATAATTTGTCAATGTAAAATGCACAAAGGTTCAGAGAAGAAGCACGTATACCTCTTTTGACAAAAAGATTTTTCTTTGCCATCTCTGTGTGCAACACTGCCTTTGACTCTGAATCAAAAATCATATCCTAGAAAACACAAGACACTTTAAATATTCATGACAAAAGCAATGATAACCAACATAAACAAGAACACGTCCACTGGACAGCTGATGAACCTGAAGAGCATCTCTGGCAGCAAGAGCCAGTGGAGGAGTGGAGAAGAGAGCAAAACCCATGGGCTTCTCTCCTTTGGAGTTCACTTGTGAGGCCTCGTAACCAGGTAACCATCTCAACAGATTCTGTAGCTCTCTCTCCTTCACATCCTCAGGAAGACCAGTAATGAAGATCGTCCGAACCTAAATTACACAAAATTATCATCTCCTCCCCTCGGATACAAACTGATTTACATCCCTAAATGACGACAGAAATATGCAGATCAAAACATTCCGGGTTCAAAATTGAAATTACATAAGCGAAATCGAAGGAAGTACCTCGTCGCCTGGAGGACGGTGACCGTTGTCGAGGAGGTGAGGAGAAGGAGGAAGCGCGGCGGCGGTGGCGGAGGGAGGAGGAGGCGGCCATTGCTGGTGGTAAGGGTGCATTCCAGCACCTGCCATGCTCACCTCACTAAGATTCGATTCCAAAACCCTAAATTCCAGAAGAAGAAGAAGCTCTCAATTCAGCGCGGATTTGGTTCCAAGCCACAAACGGTGATGGAACTACAACTTCACGTAAATTCACACGTAGTCCTTGTACTCGTATATAATTACACTTAAGCCTCCTTAATATTGGGTATAACTTAAAAGTAGGGATGTGCAAAATAAATCGGGAACTGAGAAACCGACCGGAACCGGGCAGAACCGAATTGAAAAAATCGAAACCGAGAAGAACCGGACTAATTTCGGTTGCTATCATCAAAAATTGAGGTGAACTGGTCAGGCCGCAATTTTCTGATTGATTAATCACAATTAACCGTTAAATCATTTAATTTTAATCTGAACCGTTGATGAGGCCACGTTGAAGGCTTCTCCTCTCCGCACACCTGTGTTTCAATCTGTATTTTCTCTCCCTTCTCACCGTCTCATTCATCCTCTCTTCTCACTATAAACATATGTAAATTAAAAACGTCTTTGCAAGAATCAATTTTGTAACCTCATGCGAATACAATCAATTTCTCAACCACTGCACCACTATCAAGATTTCAACATGTTATGTTCTTTTGCTTTGTTTATGAAGAAGTGAAATCAAAATCATAGAAGAAGAGGCGTCGCCGAAGACTGAAGAGCGGTAGGTGGCAAGGCACTGGATAAAACTAGGGTTTTGGAACACATCCCGCAAAAAAACCAAAGACATGAATCCCACCAACCCTCACATCGCCACCACCTTCTCTGACTGCTCTCTCCATTTCGGAGGGTCTCTCGAGTTCAGCATGTTCCTGTAGAGATCGGGCGAGATCAAGAAGAACGCGAGACTCATGTCGGTTTCGGGTACACCAAAAAACTAGTATAATTTTCCTGTTAACCGACGTTCCGGTTACTGGCCAAATTTCGATCAATTTTGATTCCTATTTTTGGAAACCGACCATGTCCGGTTCAGTTGTCAGTTTTCAACACCAATTCTGGTTAATCGAGAATGAGCACCCTCTACTTATAAGTATGTGGGAGAATCGTAAAAAAGTGATCTATTGTTTAACCCTTTTACAAGAAAGAGCCATAATATTTGTTAATTACGCAGAGTGTAATGTTGTTTACAATTTTTTGCAAAATAATTATATTTTTATAAAATTGACAAAATTGATCCTAAAAATAATAAGACTTATAACAATTTTAAAAATAACTCAACTTAAAAAATTACAAATTTTGATTATACAAAATTTAGTTAAAAGATAATTACATATTCTTTCCTCCAAAATTTCGTTTGAACCTCACCAACTTTTTAGCAATTTCTAAGGTCATTTATGTTGAATATAATGGAAGTTGTTGTAAAAGTAAAATGTCCTCAATATTTCTACTTTAAAGTCAGACCGGTCATATTAATTTAAATCCGGTCTGATTGATTCTTTTATTAAATTAATAATCATTATAAAAATTTTAATGATTAATAATAATATCATCAATTATTAATAATAGGGGTAATGACAGTTGACTATACCCAACTATGTCACGTTTCAAATTTAATACCCCAACTTCCAAATTTTTATTTGGATACCCAAAGATTAAATAAGCGACACTTAACCCAACGTCTGCTAAATCTAACTGAATTGATATGTTAAAAAGTCTAAAATTCCCTCGTTAAACTGATATGATTGGTTTAATTGTTATGATTATGAAATGACTATTTTACCCCTAATTGAACAACTAATTTAACTAATAGTTTGAGGGTAAAATTGACTTTTCAACTACACAAATAATAATTATAGTTATTTAATAATTAAATAAATATATTATCATTAATTATTAATATATCTCTTCTTCTTCTTCTTCTTCTTCTTCTTCACGTACATGGCTGCCAGAGGTCTAGAGCGCTGCCGGAGCTCCTCCACTGGCTCCGCTCCCACCCCTCCCCTCCCGATAGCATAATCTCTTATTACTCCCTCAGTTGGACCAATCTCCTCGGCCTCCCCCTCCATCTCCTTCCCCGTCTGGCGCGACCTCCCCAAACAAAATCGATTCCTCCGTCTCGTTTCCAACAATCCCGACTTCTCCGAGTTACGAATCTTGGGAGCTTCTACACCGCTACACTAGTTACAGTGGAGGCGACTTCGATTGGGATTTCGAGCTCGATTTTGATTTGAGTTTAAGGTCGATTTCGATTGGAGCTTGGCCAAGAGGAGGACGAAGAATAGGAGCCGGAGGAGAGCGACGACGACCCGCATAAGTCTAGGTCTTGATTGGGTTTAGATCTGGAAGTGGATCAATGAATCATTCTCGAAGTTGAATCCGAGACGCGTGAAACGATTCTGATTTTTTTCGAAGGAGGGAGTGCCTGGACGCGACTCCCGGACGAAGGGGATGGCCCCGGAAGCGCCGCCGTTCCGCCGTGATGACCGTGGACGTCTCCGCCGAGAAGAAGCAGAGACGTCTCCGCCGTTCCGCCTCCCATTTCTTTCTTTCTTTTTCAATTTTTCCATTTTTTTTTGTAATTTTTGTATTTTAAATAATAATGATAATTTTTAGTAAATGATTTAATAATTATATAATTATTTTGATATAATTATTTAATAATTATTACTGATATTATTGATTAATTATTATTATTAATATAATTATTAATAATTAATAATAATATATTTAATTAATTAATTATTAAAAAATTATAATTATTATTTGTATAATTCAAAAGTCAAATTTACCCTCAAACCATTAGTTAAATTAGTTTTCAATTAGGGGTAAAATAGTCATTTCATAATCATATCAATTGAACCAATCATACCAAATTAATAGACCAAAAATGTTGAGGGCATTTTAGACTTTTTAACAGATCAATTCAGTTAGATTTAACAGAAGTTGGGCTAAGTGTCGCTTATTTAATTTTTGGGTATTCCAAATGAAAATTTGGAAGTTGGGATATTAAATTTGAAACGTGACATAGTTCGGTATAGTCAACTGTCATTACCCCTTAATAATATACAGAAACTTTTGAATGTCATAATAACTCATGATTCTCTTATACAAGCTTCGTTTCGAGATCATAATATATCAAATCGAAAATTAATCTAAAGATCAACAACTTTTGAAAAAATAAGTTTTTGTCTATAAATTATTAATAATGAAATAATTATTAGATCTGAATGACAAAAATAACTATAAAGTAAAAATATTATTAATAATAAATATTATTATTAATAGAAGGGAAAATGACACTTTGATATGGTTAAGTATCAGTCATTTTTACTTTAGTATACATAGCTATCATTTTGACTTGTGTGGTGTCCTAAATCTTTTCAAAAAAAATTACTTTAGCAATATGCATCCAATTTTGTTAGATTTTTCATTGAAAAAATAAAATTGTCTTTCAACCCTAACTCATAATATCATTTGACATAGATTTTAGGGGTAATCTCTGACAAATGCATTTATATTCTCGTAAAATTATACATGATTTTAATTTATTCGTGAGAGGTCAGTTGAGAATTTTACTCAAATTGCTACATTTCAGTTAATTTTCACTTAACTCCGTTAGTTTTCATAGAAAAGACCAAAATACTTTTGATTGTCTTTAAAAAGATATTTTGAAAACATGTCATTGGTCTGTTGTTGTTTTTCTTTCTCATTCTCTGTTATACTCATTTACCCTTCGTCACTTCGATTCTGATATGAAGCCCTCGCTCCCTGCTCACGTACACGACCGAAAGATCAAGAAAGTCAAGGTCCGCGATGAAGACGATAGAGAAACAAGTCAAGGTTCAAATGAGCTAAACTTTTAACAAGTTATCTATTACATATTTGGTTTAAGTTCGTATCGAATTCGAACTAAAATTTAGACATAATAAATGAACCAAACTTGAGTTTATTATATTTCAAGGAAGAGAAGTGGGTAAATAATATATTTCAAGGAGGGGAAGTTGCACTTCCCCTGAACTCAGCTTAGCTTTGTCTCTAGCCATCTCTATTTCTTGCAACTTTTGGGGGTAAAATCATTATCTATTTCATCGTGAAGGAAGAACATTTTGTAGATCCACATATTGACATTTTTTTTATAATTCTACACATTATGATAAAACAATGTTAAGTTGTAAATTCACAACACACAATTGCCGTGTAGGAATTATTGATGGTTGGGACAAGAGCAATACATTCTTCAAGTTGTTGCATCTTCTCCAAATGTTTCCCCAATACAATTGTACATGGTGAAGTTAAGCACAAGTAATTAATTTGTTGAACATAATTAGCTCATGGGTTGGTGCCTGGTTAGTGACCTAAGGGGGTTGAGATTGAAAATATGTTTGGAGTTTTTTTTTTTCTCAATATCAAAAAATATCTCTTGCTATTGTCCATTTCGAGAGTATTTCAATGTTAGAAGAAGAATCGAACATAAACCTTTTGAAATCTTGTCCACCTATAAATGTGAAAGGCAATTAATCGATTATCAACGTCTTGGCTAAAACAATTCTACAAGTTTTTTGATCAAAATGTCAAGACGTGTGAGTATTCTCTTTATTTTTGTTGACGACATTAATCGATTGGGTTTGTTGCCTACCTCTTTCTTTGTTTACGTTTAATGTAGGTTAGGAGAGTTTCTGTGTCATTCTTATTTATGTCACCCTAATAAGGTTTATAGCACAATGTTCGCATTTAACTATTTTTACACCATCTACCAAAATTTTATTATAGCGCTTCCATGCAGAACTAGTGAATTTAACAGGTTTGGGAACATTACCTCGGGATGTAGTTGCATTCCTTCCTCCTGCTGCTCCAACAGCTTGTGTTGATCCCCTTGCTGCTATTACCGGAGATCCTGCTACTGAACACACGCCCCCTTAATCAACAAATTAAGATTATATAATGTTGGCAAACTTTAGCTTAAACAAAAACGTAATTCAGCTCAAAACACTAAAGCCAATTGCATGAGACGACCATTCTGTAAATTGAACAATTTAGTTATCAAACATTTAAGTCGGGGGGGGGGGGGGGGGGGGTGGGGGGGTGGGGGGTGGGGGCAAACGGGGACATTTAAGCCGTGTGAAAGAGGTTGTGACAAAAAACTGAGCACCGGATGGTGCACATTTGTGCACTATACTGGAAAGAAAATGATTGTACACCTAGGCGAACCAAATTGAGAACACGTGCACGCTTGGGCACCAAACGAGAGATGTCTGCACTCCAGGGCAAACTAGACACCAACCAAAGTCGAAACCTCCTCTGATACCATGTTAAAATAAGAACTCCATAATTTACTTTTATAGGGCGCACACACATATATGTACAATGATAATAGGTAATAGAATATACAAAATATAGGAAATCAAAACTAATATATTCTCTACACTACTGAACCTCTTTTACATAGAGAAGGGAAAAAGGTGAATGTGTTACCTCTGATAGCCAATTTTCCATGTGTTCAGATATTTGGAGATAGACTTGCAAGATTTTGAACCACAACACACCTAAACCATGAACCACCACCAGAAACCAACCTGATTGAAAATCAACACAATGACTAGCTTGCTACATCAAGACTCACAGGTACTATAAAGGGCACACACATTTCAGTAATAATTAGCACAGGACGTTCCCACAACTTCATCCAGTCAAGAGTAGCACTAACTCTGGGACTTCCATTGAGCGCCGTCCTGAATTTCAGGTTGAAGTTGGCAATGGCCACTATATACAAGGTGGGACAAGCTGCAGAAGTGGATTTAAGTGTTAGAGTATCACATAAAAAATAGGGAAAATTCCACTTAGCTACCTTGTAGTTTACCACTTTTTCACTTACCTACCCAACTTTTCATTTTAGCTTCTAAACCCCCTGAAGTTTACAACTTTTTCACTTATATACCTCAGCTTTTCATTTTAGCTTCTAAACCTCCTGAAGTTTACCACTTTTTCACTTACCCACCCATTTTTTCATTTTAGCTTATAAACCCCCCAAACCTTACAAAATTGGCACTTCAGGCTACGACATCAAAATTATAGAGGAAGATGGGTCACGCGTTGATCACGAGTAGGGATGACCACAGGGCGAATTTGGCAATCTCCGTCCCCATTAGAATCAGATCGGGGATTCCCCATTTTTAATAGGGACGAGGATTCCCCGTCGGATTCGGGGATTCCCAATTCTCCGTTTCCAACCCAAAAAAATGTTAAAACATATTTATTTTTTAATAAAATTTGTATTAAAAATTATTATTTTAATAAAATAATATTTCATAATACATGTTTAATGAAAAATAATATTATTATTGTTAAAATAATATTTCATAATACATGTTTAATGAAAAATAAAATATTTTAAGTATATATTTTATTAAAATAATAATTTTTAATACAAATTTTATTAAAAATAAATATGTTTTAACATTTTTTGGGTTGGAAACGGAGAATTGGGAATCCCCGAATCCGACGGGGAATCCTCGTCCCTGTTAGAAATGGGGAATCCCCGATCTGATTCTAATGGGGACGGGGATTGCCAAATTCGCCCTGTGGTCATCCCTGCTCGTGATCAACGCGTGACCCATCTTCCTCTATAATTTTGATGTCGTAGCCTGAAGTGTCAATTTTGTAAGGTTTGGGGGGTTTATAAGCTAAAATGAAAAAATGGGTGGGTAAGTGAAAAAGTGGTAAACTTCAGGGGGTTTAGAAGCTAAAATGAAAAGCTGGGGTATGTAAGTGAAAAAGTGGTAAACTTCAGGGTAGCTAAGGGAATTTTCCCTAAAAAATATGTTGTCGCTTGGTAAATATATTGGAGCACTCACTTATCATATAGAGCTTTTAAGTAGATTGGCTTTAACATGACATCTGAAAGGCTTATTTATTGAACTTCAAGAAGAGAAGCCAATGGTACAACCTGCACAAATCAAAACAGGGTGAGAATGATGGATACAAGAGGCATTGATGAGTATGACACCCTTAGCCCCTCAGCCACAGATGCACATACATTGCATATTACATGGTAAATGTTTGTCATTTTCTTGGCGAACAACTGTATCATTCTATGATATTGATGTTATGATATAAAATCCACGATGATTGCCTATTTTAACAAATCAAAGACGGAATCACAATAAATAAAACACGATTTACCTATGCATTTCCTTGCCATGATACTGGAAACTGAAAAGAAAGTAGCTTTCCTGAATAAAATATATGTGCAATTTGTCTTGTTAAAGAAAATTCTTGGTAGTTGGAGTTGACTTATATGGCAACAAATCCAAGAGTAGTTGTTAGTTAGTTAAATAGAATTTCTTAGGTTGCTTACAGCCATAACTCTGAGTTTCTTGAGAAAAACAATTGCAAATTGGCATTGATGCATTGGAAATATTCAGAATGTTGTCATTTCCTTGCTGATGAAGAAATGTGTTATTCACTTTCACGGATCTGATTCGCCTAGAGGGTCAGAATCAGCATTCCACGTACATTTTGTATATTATATACAGCTTCAGAGGAAAATTCAAGGAAATCAGAATGAACGGGCTTTTGAATCGGCTATTTTATCCTTGAAGAATTGGTATGGTGATAAGAAACTTCACAGTGATTTCTTATATTTGAACAAATCAATGAAAATATCATAAACAAATGATCTGAAGGTGCCCTTCTTTGTCATGCCAATGAAGACTGAAAACAACAAGACAATAAATATATGTTGCAACGTGAGTTCTATTTTCTCCTAGCAATTACTGGATGACTAACTATAAAAAAGCCTGAGAGCGAGGGATCTAAGAAATTCTTCTCCATCCTCAGAGTAACAACCTTTCTCTCTTTGAAACCAAATCAAGGCAAAGAAACAAAAGGATGGCAGAAATTCCAGTTGCCTTTTTACTCAATAAGCTTGACTCATTTGTCAATGAAAATGTCGGGCTCTTACAAGGAGTCCGGGGAGAACTCGAGGATGTAAAAGAGGAGTTGCAGCACATGCAGGCCTTCCTAAGAGTTGCAGATTCTATTGAAGACAGGCACCGACTAGGCGATCAAATCAAAGTGTGGGTTGATCAAGTAAGGGAAGTGGCTTATGACACGGAAGATGTGATTGATGAGTTTATGCTCCGCCTTGCACGTCATCACGGCCACGGGTTCTACGCCTCTCTAAGCAAGATTTCTTGCTTCATCAAGAACTTGAGAGCTCGCTATCGAATTGCTTGTGACATACAAGGGATCAAAATTAGAATTGGGCGCATTTCTGAAAAATATCAGAGATACAAGGATGAGAAGATAGCCGAACCAGGACCATCCTCTAGTGCAGCTGCCAACATGCGCCTTCTCCAGCCAGTGGAAGCTCTTGCACAAGATAAAGATGATCTCGTGGGCATTGATGAGCCAAAGAAGGATCTAGTCTCATTGCTTCTGGAGGGCAGTACTGGGCGTGATGTAATAGCAGTGTCTGGAATGGGAGGGATAGGGAAAACCACCTTGGTGAAGCAGGTCTACGAGCATGCAGCAGTGAAGAAACATTTCAAGACACATGTTTGGGCCATTGTTTCTCGCTCTTTTGATAAGGAGGACCTGCACGAGCTCTTCAACGACATGGTTCGGCAAATCTATACTGTCATCAGGAAGCCAGTTCCTAAAGATGTGAAACGCATGACAACAAATGATCTTATACAAACAATCAAACAGTTGCTGGAGGAAAGTCGATACCTTGTCGTTCTAGATGATGTATGCGAGACGGATGCATGGGAAGACATCAAACTTGCATTGCCAAACAACTGCCATGGCAGTCGAGTAATAATCACCACGCGTAATGCTAAAGTAGGATCATCTTCCAGCAAAGATCCACAGAGGGGAGTCTTTACCATGGATCCCTTAGCAGAAAATGATTGTTGGGATCTTTTTTGTCGCAAGACATTTCAAGGGCAACCATGTCCTGTCGAATTGGAAAGTACTTGTAGATCTATCTTAAGAAGATGTGGTGGATTGCCTCTTGCAGTCGTGGCAATAAGTGGAGTTTTGGCAACAAAAGATGTGGATAACATAGATGAATGGGCACATGTTTCAGAAAATCTTGGGTTTGAGATTCAAGAGAATGGGAAGCTGACAAAGGTACTTTCTCTCAGTTTCATTGATTTGCCATACCATTTAAAATCTTGTGTCTTGTACTTGAGCATTTTCCCTGAGGATCACTTGATCGAGCGTATGAGACTCGTTCGACTATGGATAGCAGAAGGATTCATTATGGTAAGCGAAGGCAATGGGAAGTCACCTGAAGAAGTTGCTGAGGACTACCTCAAGGAACTCTTGAACAGAAGCGTGATCCAGAAGGCAGAAATAAGTACTGATGGAAGGGTCAAAACATATCACATTCACGACCTTTTTCGGGAGATGATCATGTTAAAGTCGAGAGAACAAAAGTTTGCAGCAGTAGCAAAAGAAGATGTCAAATGGCCTGAAAAAGCTCGTCGCCTGTCAGCAATAAGCAATTTGGAGGGTGGAACACAAAATGGGCTTTTTCCTCGGCTCCGTTCGCTGCTAGCGTTCTATACAGTAAACCCAGTCACTGATTTTACTTGTTATGGTTTTAGGTTGCTCAATGTTCTAGATTTGCAAGGTACACTGCTAGAGGTGTTTCCAGTCGAAGTGGTCAGACTCTTTCATCTCAAGTATCTAAGCTTGAGGGACACGAAGATAAAAGAAATTCCAAGGGCTATCAAGAAGCTCCAAAACCTTGAGACTTTGGACCTGAAACAGACATTTGTCACCATATTGCCTGTTGAGATCCAGAAGCTCAAGAAACTCCGCCATCTTCTTGTGTACCGCTATGAAATTGAGGCATATGGACGATTCAACTCAAAGTTTGGTTTCACGGGTTTGGCAGAAGTGGGATGCTTAGAATCCTTACAGAAGTTGTGTTTCATAGAAGCCAAGCAAGGATGCATCCTCATTATGGAAGAAATCGAAAAGCTGGTTCAACTGAGAAGGTTGGGTATTATAAAATTCAGAAGAGAACATGGGAGTGCTCTATGTTCTTCCATTGAGAAGCTATGCAAACTTAGAGCTTTGTCCATTACTTCGGCTAAAAAAGATGAGCTCATTGATCTAGACCACTTGTCTTCCCCTCCGCCATTTCTTCGGAGAATATACCTCAGGGGGCGTATGGAAAAGCTGCCACACTGGCTTTCCTCTCTCACGAATTTGGCCAAGTTATTTCTGACATGGAGCCAACTGAAAGACGACCCGCTTGTATCAATCCAATACCTGCCCAATCTGGTGCATCTTGAATTCCAACAGGTTTACGGGGGAGAAGAACTATGTTTCAAGAGTGGCGGGTTTCAAAAGCTCAAAGTCCTTGGTCTAGACAAATTTGAAGAGCTAAGATCAGTGGAAGTGGAATATGGATCAATGCCATATCTGGAAAAGTTAATTCTCCAGCGTTGCAAGCGGTTACTAAAGGTTCCATTGGGCATTGAGCATCTATCCAACCTTAAAGAGGTGGATTTTTTTGACATGCCTGATGAGCTCATCAGGAGGTTACATCTTGGTGACGGGGAAGACTACTGGAGAGTTGAGCACATTCCTGAAGTGTACGCTAGCTACTTGAGGCAAAATGGGGCTTGGGAAGCTTATGGTATAGAGAGCTTCAGAGAGATAGAGAGTTCAGACCACTCGGGTACAGGCCCCATCGTACAGAACCGCGAGCCTATGAAGAAAGTGTAACTTGTATCTCAATGTGCTACGCTAGTTGTAAAAGCTTTCTTTGTTTTGCCGATAAATAGTAGAAGGTCGCGATAATGGGATTTTGATCCCTAAAACCTTATATGATTATTTTCAATGCAAATATAAGCACAGTCCTTTCTTGTACAAAGCAAAGACGATAATTAACAAGAGCAGAGTAAGAGATTGACTAACAGAGAGCATTTGGTAGCTGAAAGCATTAACATTGTGCCTTTCAATGGGTCGGTTGCTTCGAACAAGTTACCAATATGCATTTGCAGTCCCTCCCTCACTGCATTGCATAAGATAAGATGTGAAAAAGAGAGTTAAGTTGGAACTAACCATGATTGTGCTGATGATTTCATTTCCTGAGAGCAACAAAGCAACCCTAAACCCTAAAACTTGAAGAGAGCAAAATGACTAACTACAAACAACCAAAGCAATGCCAAAGTCAAGTTCAGTAACCCAATTTGGAAAATAAACAGAATTCTATGTTTAGTAGAGAATGCTCAATAGGTCAAAGTGTAGAGAAGACGATGAGCAGCAATAGCATACAAGAATTGGAAACAATACCTTTGTTATGTGGAACTAGCTATCCGATGATATTCTTTTATATGATCATAATTATGGGATCATGTCTAGGATTAGACTTGTATTAATTTGACATAAAAATACACCATCAAGTATGAAGAATTTACTTTGGTACGTGGTTGAATATAATCTTTTATTTGTTTGTGATAAAACCACAATGATCCTCTTTAACTCTTCAACTTTAAACCTTGATAGGTTGGCTTGAGCTTGAATCTTTTATGAAATGAGCCCAACTTTTCACTTAAATTTGGCTTGATTTTTATTATAACAAGTACAAGCCGAATATTTAACGAATAAAAAGCTTAAGGTAATTGAATGTGTAACTAATTTATTCTCTAATAATAATTCATTTACCAAAATAAAAGTGAATGTGTATTTTGATTTATATTCATATTTTTATAAAATATTAACATTCACATTTCAAAAACTATTTTTTAAGGGATCATTTTAAAAACTATTAAAACCAAGTATACAAAGGCAATGTGATTTTTTAAAAATTAAATTTGCATCTTAAGAGATTGCTTATGGTGATAAATTCTCACAAAATTTTAGTAAACCATTATAAATTACAAATCAAATATGTTTGATGGTCGTAAAGTGGAATTATCCTTTAAAAGTTTAATAATAGTCTAATATTGTGATGTTCACTACCTGGTGGTGAATATTTTCCGACTGAATGCAGGAGATATCATGAGTTCAAATGTTCAACTTATGGTATTTTAGGTTGGTCCCAGATCTACTAATGGAAACTTGTTGTCCACAAAAAAAATTATCCTACACTTGAATAATTCAGAACTGGTCAAATTTATAAGTGTATATGGTGATTTCTTAATGGTCCATCTCACTCTCACACTATGTTCAATACTAATTCCTAATACGTAACACAGTCAAATGTATTTTTAATGTTAAAATGCAATTTGCTAAGTATAGAATACAAATGAATTTAGATGTGTTGCTTGTCATCTTCGTCAATAGGAAAAAATATTGGTTAAAACTATATGAGAATCAGCAATCCGGTGAAATCAAACCAGAACTCAATCGTGTTCGATCATGTAAATTAATTTGTGAGGTCCCAAGTCTCAATTACTAGAGCGATATTAAGGTTGTTGTGGTCCACAGTTACTATTATTAAGTATTATCATTTATCACTATCTTTTAGTGCCTTAGTTGTTCCATCTTCCCACATTGATGGGATTGAATTATTATTATTTAGTGCATTGTTTTTTATATTCCACTATTTCCTAGTAGTACGATGTATTTATAAGGGCTTGGATTATCAATAAAAAGGCAAGCAATACTTTAGAGAAACATATGCTTGAGTTTTTTGGAGTATTTGTGAAATTTGCATAATAGGTCGTCGATGAAACCACACGTCTCGATCAACCCCATCACCTCGAGGACCCATTACCCGATCTAGAGCCAGGACATTTTTATGATTTAAATTATTGTTGATAAAAAAATATGCCTACAATATACAAGTATGGCAAAAATAAAGAAATCAGTATTGGTTTGCAACCAAAATCAAGCACCTATTTGTTCGAGTGCATGAATTTGTAATATATTCCAATCACATGTAAAGATTATTAGCCGTAATAAAATAGTAATAATAATAATAAATGATTGCAGCACTATAATATATAGATACAATATCTTGAGATGTTCTGAAAATGTTCTGAAGTTATGAGCACACTGATGCAACAGACCTTGCTGTTGCTACTCAGAAATCCCTGTAACAAGCCAAGCCAAGCCAAGCCTGGCACATCACATTACTCCACTCCTTTCTCCTCCACTAGGAGGAAGCTACAACTACAAAGAAAACTGAAAATGTCAGCACTAAGACTCAGTACATAACAAGAAAGGCACACAATCTCGTAACATTTTATCATGTATCAGGGTGATCATAGACTACTGATATATGAAATAATCCAAATCCAGACTCCTAAATCTTACCGCCTTTTCTGCAGGGAAGCAAAGCTAATTTTATTTCTCAATACGACATGACATTACATGATTGCAGCTCCAACATTTGGCAGATGTTCACTATAGATTGAGGAACACAAACTCTTCAATGGCTGAAACATCCCCAATTTTCTTGAGACTCTCCTTGTTTGGTTCTTCATCGACCCCAATAGCCATGATGGCTTGTTTCCCCTTAACAGTTCTTCCTACGCTCATAAAGCTCACGTTCACATTGTTGTTGCCAAGTATGTTTCCTACCTCTCCGATCATGCCAGGCTGGTCTATTTGTCGGCACAGGATCAGGTTTCCTTCCAGGCTCACGTCCACTGGAAATGATCCCACCAGAGTCAGGTGAGGTTTCTCGTATTTGACCCTCCCCTCGATGCTTACCTCTCCATTGTTGGAAACAGCGCTTGCAAACTTGCAGTCCACGTCTGCTATCATGACTTGGATTGATTGGATTGGTTGCTCGGGGGAGGCATCAACAGCTACGCGTTCTTCGCTGATGCGGAGACCCTTCTGCTTGGCAATGTAGTCTGCATTGACCAGGTTGATGTGTGAGTCGGAAATGGGCTCAATGATGCCTTTTGTGATCATGGCTCGAAGAAGCCTTGTATCCAAGTCATCTGCGTCTCTAGCTGACCTATAAACCACCTTCACAGATTTGACCCCCTTCCCTCCAGAAACCAACTGTACTGCTAACCTGCCCAGCTTCTCAGCTAGCACAACATAAGGAGCCAACTCTGACATGACCTAACAACACGAGCCGTAGCACACACATAAGCTCTCAGAATGAAGATGTATTCCTATTGTGCGAGTGAATGATTCGTGGGTTGGATCTTTTACCTCAGGAGCGACCATGGGAGCATTTACAGCAGTTGCAGAAAGTTCTCCTTGTAAAGCCCCGACAACGGCTTCTGCTATCTCAATGGCCACTCCTTCCTGCAATTCATGGATAAGACAGACAAGAAAAATAACAGACTGAGAACAAAATATATGAATCTTGCAGATGCGACGAGAAAGAAAATTTGACCTGTGCTTCCTTTGTGCTAGCTCCAAGATGAGGCGTGGCGGTGACATTCTCATGCTGCACCAATTTGCTGTCTTCCGATGGTGGCTCCTGAGTGAAGACATCAAGAGCTGCCTGTTTCACAACATCAAAAGAGAGGCATCATATTCAACATGAGCAAACATGGAGGACATGAAACCAAGAAACCTCGATATGTGTATACCTGGGCAACAATTCCACTGTCCAAGGCCTTCACTAGAGCACCCTCGTCAATAACTCCACCCCTGGCAACATTGATGAGGCGCACACCCTTCTTCATCTTGGAGAAAGCTTCATCATTGAAAACCTTGTTGGTACTGGGAGTGAGAGGCATGTGCAGAGAGATGAAATCTGCTGTAGAGATGGCCTGATCAAAGGAGACCAAACCTACTCCCACTGCCCGAGCCCTGTCGGCCGGAGTATATGGATCGTGTGCAATGACATGCATCCCCAATCCTTTGGCACGCCTGGCCACTTCAGAACCAACTTTTCCAAATCCCATTACTGCTAATGTTTTTCCAACCAGAGACACCCCAACATACTTGTTCCGCTGCCATTTTCCTAGAAAGTTGTTGCATCCATCAAAAGTAGTAAGAATAATGGAACAAAATACCCAGAGTACAGTACTCATTCACTTGAAGAAAAACAGTCCTAAAATTCTTTGATCTTCAAGTTGACGATGACGAGCATTTAATCCTGAAATCTCAGCTGATTCAAAATGAAGGTGGTTCGGTAGTTTAAATCAGAAGGAAAAAAACAACAATATATGAAAAGCAGAGTACTATGTTTCTCTACTAATAGTGTAGTTCTTGAAGAGAAACACTAAAAATCATGGCTTTGTTCCCACTTAATTTAAAATACTCTTGTAAACCCAAGATTAATGCAATCTTGAAGGCATTGAAAACTATTTACCCAGTAAATTTAAAGTTGGCACCAATAATATGTAAATATTTACATAAGCTCCAATAATTTGTAATGCCCCAATTCAACAATACTACCAAACACAGTCAACTATTAATATAATTTTGTCCCCGTGGAACATTCCAAATGCTTTGAGCATCACATTGTTTGTGGTGAGGTCAAAAAAGTTCAATCATGCTGGGAGGGTGAGGAGGGTTTGATAGGTAGATAGGGTTTAATGTAATTTTAGAAAATAATAATATACATTCTAGTTTTTGTATCAATTATTTTTCTTTGCACTGTAATAAACATGTGTTTTGGTCCACCAATCATTTTTCTACTCGGATCCAACATAGTTCACATCACATACCTACCCAAAATGAATTAGACAGCAACATCCAACTCCAACCAAGTTGCAAACAAGACAAAACAAATGCAGAAAAAGCATTTGGCAAATCAGCTTGGATCACCACTCAGATTCAAACATACAGAAGCGCTATTTCCTGCATAAACTTTAATCATCACTAAAAATTACTTAGACTCAACATTCTACCTCATTTCTAGTATGTATCATAATCGGTTTAATCCACATCGAATGGGAAATTCATATAGAAACAAAAATTGAACTGGAACCAAATCCTTCAGTACTCAACCATCCAATTAACAAATTAAAAATGGACTATTAATTAGTACCTGCTTTGATGGAAGCATCGGCTTGGGCAACATTCCTGGCCATGGCGGTGAGGAGAGCGATCCCATGCTCGGCGGCGGCGACGGTGTTGGCGGTGGGGGCGTTGACGACGAGGCAGCCGAACTCGGTGGCCGCCTGCAGATCCACGTTGTCGATGCCGACGCCGGCGCGCCCCACCACCTTGAGCCGCCCCTTGGCGGCCTCGAACACCTCCCGCGTGACCTTCGTCCCGCTCCTCACGATCAGGGCGTCGCACTCGCAGATCTTCGAGCACAGACCCTCCGGGCTCAGATCGTAGGAGCAATCCACGTTCCCGAAGCCCCGCAGAACCTCAAGCCCCGCCTCCCCGAGCTTCTCCGACACCAGGATCGTCGCCTTGTCCAGAACCTCCGGGTCCACCAGCTTCGCGGCGGAGCAACGCCGGCTCCGAAGAACACGGCCAGAATTGGCGCCTAATTTTAGAGATATTTGTGAGGCGTTGTTGGCGGGAAAAGAAACAATAGAGGCTTTCGAGGCTGATTTTCCGGCGGTGGCGGTGGCGGTGGCGGTGGACGGAGGCGGAGGAGAGAGCAAGGCTCTGGTGGAGGAAGAGGCCATGGCCATTTTTGGAGGGGTTGGGGTGCGAAATTGGGTGGCTCTGGTTCTTCTTCTTCTCCTCCTCGTTGGTGGCGATGGTGCTCGTAGAAAGGAGCTTTATAAGAAGAAAACAGAAGCGATTCGAGCCTCACTCGTCTCATAACACTATTTTGGTAAGTTGATACCATTTTGACAACAAATTAAATTAAATTATTTGAATAATTAATTAGTAGATAGCCGTAATTTCCTGTATTTTGATTATTACCGCCAATATTTTAGTGTTTTCTATTTGTTTATAGTTGGTAATTAAACAAAATTCACCCACAGCAGAACTGGATTTAGAAAAGATACCATGTTAAATTGAGCCAAGTCACAGTATGTAATCTAATTTTTTCACAGGTAAGTTGCATGGACAGAATCTGCTTTATTGTCTAATCTAGTCCACTCCGAATAAAGAGGATCATGTTACGTGTCAAGCCCCTATATCGTACAAGTCAGGTTTAAAATATTTATAAGATTATGTGTTAAATTGAAAGTAGTCACGTTTCAATCTCATTCTTGTGTGCGTTGAATTATATATATTCACATTAAATACACAATCTCCTTCGTGTACATGCCGGATTGAAATAATTAATACTATGCACCTAAAAGTTTTCAACCACCAAACTTTGATAACATATTAAAACCTTTTTTCTTCATTTGAAGCTCCAGTATGTTTATCAAATGCTCTTACTGTTCATATATCTTCTTTTGTGTGGCTCTAAGGAGACATAGTAACATGTAGAAGGTGCATAAATTCTAGATCTTTATGTCACTTTAGCATATAGAAGAAGAAAAAAAACACTTTCGGATATGTGAATGCAGCAAAAAATAGTAGAGGTACAATTTTGAAGAGTTGAGATGAGCAATTCCAGATATGCGAACACCGAACAAATCACTTTACATGACCAGTACTATGTGCGATCCTTTCTACATGAAAAAACAAAAACAAAACTTGGATAGCAAGCATGTATCCTTGGGTGATTGATCACATATTATTTCTGGTTCTGGTCCTATCCTTGATTATCTGCAGACCGACGTACCTGCCCATCATCATCACAGTGGCCTGAGGATTGGTCCCCGGCGATATCCTGAGCGTGGAGCCATCGACTACCCTGAGCCCATCAACTCCGATGACCCTGAAATCATGATCAACCACCCTCCCCACTATGCATCCCCCATGGTAGTGCCACAGCGTGCTCACCGTCCTCCTGCAAAACTCTTCCATCAGCACGTTGTTCGACTGGTCTACCGGCAATGCTGGCCCCACAAACCTGAAATCGCTCCCCCCGTACCACTCCTGGAACCTGAAATCCTCCATTGCCCTGCTCCTCAGCACTTCCCCTATGATTCTCGTCCCGTTCACACACCTCTGCAGGTCCACCGTGTTGGAGAAGTAGTTGAACCTCACTATCGGGTTCACCCTCACATCTGTGGAGGCCAGCCTGAGTGACCCAGCTGAGACCGGCCCTACGATCTTCTCAATCAGGGTTGCCACAGTCAGGTAGATTGGCGATGAAGGTGTCCTGATGAACACAGAACGAGCAGGCGATGCAAAGGGGATGATGTTGGAGGCTGCCTCGAGGTAAGCCCCGGACTGTGTGATCCCCACAACCTGGATCAGAGAGTGGTCTAGCGGAACAGGAGGCACAATCGAGATGCCATTCCTCGGGTTGTCATACAGGAACTGACCTACATAAGGAATGTGGCGCGCCACCGGAATGCCCCAAGACGATAGGTAAGGGCGGGGGCCAATCCCGCTCAAGAGTAGTAGCTGGGGGCTTCCAATGGCACCAGCAGCCAGAATGACCTCACCATTCTCCCGAACCATGGCATGGTGATAACCACCTGATCTATCCCGGTAAACCACACCTGCAGCATATTGCCTCGAAGACGAGCCCGAGCCCATCACTATCCTCTCCACGCTCGCATAGACAGCAACCCGGATGTTAGATGGCTTGGCGTAGCTCAAAAGATCAGCCGCGCTGTGTCTGACCCCGAAACTGTCAAAGGTGGAGCCTCCAACCTTGGTGCCCACCAGATGGTCCAGATGAAACCCATTGTAAGGAGAAACGCCAGACTCCAACAGGCCATCGCGGAAAGCAGACTGCCAGTTCTTGAGCTCGGGCCTGAAGACAATGGCTTTCTCAACCCACTCGTAGGACTGGTTCACAACCCCAAGATCCCAATTCAAACCCGAGGCCTCGTAGAAGTCGGGATCAGCCCTGCTGTAGAATCCGGCATTGATGGCGCTGCTGCCACCAAGAACGCGCCCTCTTGCATTGGGGACGCCTTCCTCAGAGGTGAAGGCCTGAGAAGGGGACTCGTAGGAGTCGGTCTCCATGAGAGTGGTCAAGAAACCCTCTTGGCTCATCAAGTTCTGGTTGCCATAACCAACACCTCCTCGCTCCAGAACCAGCACTTGGTATGATTCTGACAGTGTCGCCGCCAATGGACACCCACTCGTGCCTCCTCCCACTATCACGTAATCGTAGGACTCCGACGATGGAAAATCAGTGGCATTGAACACAAACTTCAGGAACTTTGGGTCTGCGCAAAGTAAGAAATCAAATTAGGGATTTAGAACCCGTTTGGTTTCATAATCGAAAGTTTTCCCCAATTTTAACAATCACACTTTAGATCAATAATACACAGTAAGGAAATTAAACTCTAGCAACTAATCAGAACGAAATCGATCGGGAAAATAAAGGGTTTCGGCGGATGAATATGTGGGAACACTAAGGAACGAGAAAAACCCTGTTTGGCTGCCGAGAAAATCAGGGTACTCGATTGTCCCGTTCAAATCTCAAGCAAAATTGCACTCTTCCCTCGACCCCAAAAACGAATTTGAAATAAAAGTAATCTGGGGTTCGAGCGGAGAACAGAAAACAGTAACGTACAGCGTTTGGTTGCCGAGAAAGTGCAGGAAAATGAAGCGAGAAAAAGACTGACCTTGCTGGGGCTGAGACCAAACACGCGGGAGCATCGGAGCGAAGAAGAGCAACGAGAAGGCGAGACTCTGCAGAGAACAACGAATGGGTCCGGCCATTGTTGAAAGAGCTCAAGAATCAAGAAATGAATGTTTCGTGTATTTTCTTGGAGGAGAGAAAATGACGAAACGAAGCAGAGAGAGAGAGAGAGAGAAGAGAAAGGAATGTTCTTATTTTCTGTTGAGACTGAGAGTGGCCGCAGAGTGGTGATCGCCTACGAGCGGGTAGACGATAACACTGAGCTCCTGCTGAAAACGTTCAGTGGGTGGGCCCCATATATGAGTTTACACTTTTTGGCGCGCAGTTCAAGCCACTAGGCTGAAACGACACCGTACTGCTTAATTACTGTCATCAACATTTGACATTTGCAAATTTAACTCCCACCATGCACTATATTTATGATTCACACATTCTTAACATCATACTTTATTAAGTTAAATTATTGATAATTTACTTGTTACAATCATATATTTACAGAGTTTTTATGCATGCGTTTATAAAAAAATATGATTGTAACATTTGTATATAAATTTAAAAATCACATTAAGTTTTTTTTCGCGATAGGGTTAATTGAGTTTCAAATCGATTTTTATTATGATTTCAATTTTTTAGGGTAGGACATTTGCATTTTCAGTAGAACAATTTTTTTATTTTCGTTTGCGTGATAGTGTTTAATGAGTTTCGAGATCAGTATAACATTCAGTTCAGTAAAACTTTGTCCATTTAAGTAGAACGTTTCAGCATTTCTGTAGAACGTTCAACATATCAGTGGAGTAACTTAAACGTGTGCACAAAAACTCAAATAATCAAAACAGACACCCATTTCGTATCAAAACGGATTATAAATATGAACCCTTCTGAAAATACAAATGTTCTATTGAAAAGTCCAAATGTTTTACTGAAAAGTGCAAATGTTCTACTGAAACACAAAAGTTCTACTGTTGGTGCAAAAGTTATACTTCGAGTGAGCGTGCAAAAATACAGAATTGCCCTTCATTTAAGTTAAAATAGTGTGTTGCCACGTGTCGTGCGTTGTTCTAATCTCGGTAGATGAGCGATTCACACTGCGTTCGGACGGTTGCAGGTGGTTTGTATCTCAATGTGATCCTATGCATCTCAGGTGATAACCAAACCCTTATGTTATAACATGAGAACTAACTTTGTTCATTGAAAATAAGTGAACGTTCAAGAGAAATAAGTGAATGTCTAATGGAAGTAAGTGATATCCAATGAAAGTGAATGTCCAACGAAAATACGTGAATATCCAGTAATTATAATGTTCTCATTACGAAATGGTTCTCAACTGATTGCTCCCCTATGTATATCAAGTTTGGGTGGTGGAGGAGCTTGGAATCAAAGGTCAAAGGTTGAACGATTAGGGATAGTGTGTGGAAAAGAGAAAAGAGATTAGAGAGGAAGTGAGGAAAAATAAGGGTTTGACTCGGGAAAAGAAGAGTTTAAAGGCTGACGCGTGTTGATGAATGATTGGCCGAAAATTTATTATAAAAAATGAAAATCACGTGATCTAGGCGGAGTCATGACTCCACATGTCAGACTCTGTGTCATGATTTGTGGTATCGTGGGAACACATAGCGAAAAGCTTCACCTGTTTGTGAACGACTCCAAACCAATGACATGGAGTCGTAGTTAGGTGTCGTTACTTTACCTATTACAAACCCGAATCTGCTATCTTGATGTCCCGCTTCCAACGATTCAGGTCTCACGACTCATGGTCATGACTTACCTGTCGTAACTTGGATCTGGTGTGACTTGAGCTATTTGCATTCTTGTTCTTTACCCAACGACTTCATACCCATGGCTTTGTGTCGTGGTTGGGTGTCATAGGTTTTTCATTCTCACCCAGAGAGATTCTGCTCCTCTATCCTGTTTTTAGACACCAACCAACGAGAGAGCTGTCGTGACTCTACTTGATCTTTATAAACTACTTTTGAATGGCAACTCGAGAGATTTTGCTCCTCTATCCTTTTCGAACTCAAGTTACTTTAACTTGACGACGATGTTTTCGCATTAAAATGCTTTTAAATAACTCGTTTCCTGTATTTTTGCTCAATACCCCATGAAATATAAAATAGGAGTAAAAACATCAAAACAAAATAAAATATGGTGAAATCAGGTTTAAATGCGTGAATTTGGCTAAGAAGGAGACGTAAAATCCTCCTGCATCAGTATTTCAAAGTAAGAATTTGTGTTATAATTTCAAATTATATGACCTGAAGAGTAAATGGACCATACCATAGTCAGGAGGAACAATTTGTGTGCACAATACAAGTACGACAAATGGACACAATAAGGAGCATCGATATCATGAGACGAGATACCATCACATTTGCAAATTATATAAAAATGAAGCAATTCAAATTTTTTTTTTGAGTTTTAATATTCATTGGTTTCAAAAATATCTTTTTAGACGAGATGTTTTACCTTATTTTTTGAATTTCGGGTAACATGGCAAGTAATGGGGCAAATAAGCGGGTATTCAGACGGGTTGAGGTGACCGATACCCGCCCCACCCCGATGTATGTTTGAAAAATAATTATATCATATTTATATTTAAAAGAATACATTATCAACTAATTAATGCTAATTAGGTTTCTCAAAATAAATTATACTTAAAATTTTCGTTCGTTTGTTTCTCTATATATATTTCTCAGTTATGTTTGATTTTTCAATCATATACCATTCACTCACTTCTCATAATTAATTTTGGTTGCACAGTGGAAAAACACCATGCTTTCCTTGCCATGCACGTTATAAGTCCAAAGCCCACAAACACATAGTTGAGCATATGAAATGGCCCATGGGCCAATAACACAGCTTACCTAATGTCAGTCTCAGTTAACAGTTAACGGTTAAGTAACTGAGAAACAGAATCAACTGTCACTGTTGTGGTTACCATAACCTAGAGCTTGACTTGACTCAGTGGCTGTTTAAGTCTTAATCCCAGTAGTGGTTGATTAAAAAATTTAACTGGGCACTCATGTACATAACGTAAACCCAGTGTTTAGTGTTTGATTAAAAAACATGGTTAATGTAAATCCAACATGTAGGGCACTAAAGTCAGTGTTTAAAGCACTAAAAGTCATTAAATTGACAATGAATACAGTGATAGGTTATGGAAGCTTCGTGTTTCCTTCCTTTGGCGGCCCCTCAGAGCCGTTTTATACGATAATCTGATTTTGGGTCACTCCATTCTGCTCAACATTGATTCTGAACCTCAAATAGGTAACACTTCTGCATCTATCTCTATACACTTCAGATTCACATTCTGATTCTGCCAATTCTGAACCATTATCGGTCGTTTTGAACTCTTTTATACGTGTAGCCACAATGGTACCTAGAGTAGGATTTTATGGTGCTCATTTGGGTGCATAGAATTTCATATAATGTTTTTTTATATATAAAAAAATATATACTATTTCAGGGTTTTTATTTTTATTTTTTATATTTATGTTATTCTGGTAAGATCATCATAGCAGGAACATAATTTTCATGGTGCAGGTTGGTTTCTGTTGCACTATGTGGTACCCTTATGTGTGCCTAAGATATCATTATATACTGGCGAACGATTAGGATTGTTTCTGATCACTTTATTTCTAGTTGTGGGATGGGGAGTTTGTTTAACTGTGATAAGCCAAGGAGTGAATAGCTTTCGAGTTTAACGAATACTGATTTTCAACTAAGATAAATTGGTTGTTAGTCTTGCAGATGGTGGGAGCTGAGGAGAAGATAAATGGTGAATCTGTGGAGGAGCTTCCTTGTAACTCATTTCCTGCTATGACGGAAATGCGTACGTTGGATTTTGAGGCCTCTTCTGGCGCAGAGATGGATAAACCATGTTTCTGCAGTCAAGCACGAAGCAGAGCTCTTAAGAGTATTTACATCGTCGTGATAAAAGCCAAGATCAACATTTTGCTACCCTTTGGACCTTTGGCAATATTGCTGCACTATACCACAGGAAAGCATGTAAGAACTAACCTCTATGAGTAAATACTTGTTTGATTTCCCTTTCAATCTCGTTGTATCCAATACTAGTTTAATGATTATTGGCTACGGTTTTGTATTTCCTTTTGGCTTTCATGTTTTAGGCGTTGGTCTTCTTCTTGAGCTTAGTGGGCATTACACCTTTGGCAGAACGTCTTGGTTATACGACTGAGTGAGTTTGGGGTTCATCAAATTTTGCATTGCTTTGTTTTTGTCTACTCCTCCTTACATCCTATTGATAACGCTCATCGAACTCGACCTTCCATTGTGGTGCAGGCAGTTGGCATTCTACACAGGATCAACAAGTATGATTTCATTTTTGTATACTATTACTATAAATGACATTTGATCTGATTTTTGTAACATGTTATTGGTTGATTAACTATATTTCAACTCAAACTTAAAGGTGTTCAAGTAATCCATATATCTTAGCCTTTCTACTAGGATTTTGTTTTTGAACCTTAGCAGCCATTTAAGAGACATTCCTTAGAATTGATGAATCTAATATTGCAGTTGGGGGTCTTCTCAATGCTACTTTTGGCAATGCAACGGAAATGATAATATCGATCTATGCTTTGAAGAGTGGGATGATAAGGATTGTTCAGCAATCTTTACTGGGATCCATTTTGTCCAATATGCTCTTAGTGCTCGGGTGTGCATTCCTTACTGGCGGGATTGTTCATCGCGAGAAGCTTCAGGTTTTCAACAAGGTACATCATCAATCCGCTTGTTCCTAAAATGGGCCGTGGAGTAGGCTTTCTTTTACGTTCACTCGATCTTGATCTTGTTTCTTACAGTCAGCTGCTCTAGTGAATTCTGGTTTGCTGTTGATGGCTGTGATGGGGATCCTGTTTCCTGCTGTGCTTCACTCCACGCATTCGGAGGTGCATTTTGGAAAGTCAGAGCTATCTCTTTCGAGAATTAGCAGTGGTGTGATGCTAATAGCTTATGCCACCTACATCTTCTTTCAGCTCAAAAGTCAAAACAATCTCTATGCTCCCACCACTGATGAGGTCAGCTCTTTGTCCTCAATCTGATTCTTGAAAATTGTGGATATACTGTATAATTCATTGTGGCATAGCCTTGTAGTTGTTGTGATTTTCCTACTAAAAAAGCATGGTGTCGCATGTAATGCCGATTTATCACATAAGATTGTTACTTTCCTGTAGATATGCACTGTATGTTGCAATCGTGCATTAACCAACATATCAATATTGTGCAATTCATCTAGGAAAGGGTAAACGAAGAAGAAGAAGAAGATTCTGAGGAAGACGAGGTTCCAGAGATAACTCTATGGGAGGCTATTGGGTGGCTTGCAGTTATAACTGTTTGGATATCAGTATTATCTGGGTATCTGGTTGATGCCATCCAGGTACTATTAAATCGTTGTTTTGGTTTAGGCCTAATCTGTAGTTGGGTTGGAGGCTAATTCTTGTTCTGTGTTTGTTTTTAGGGGGCATCTGATTCACTGAATGTGCCCATTGCTTTCATTAGTGTGATCTTGCTTCCTATTGTGGGTAATGCTGCAGAGCATGCTAGTGCCATTATGTTTGCTTTCAAGGATAAGCTTGTGAGTGCTCTCAGCTCTGGCTGAAGATTTATACTGCTTATTCAAGACGGGTTCTTGTTTATTTGTTGAGTACTTTTTTTCTGCAGGACATTACAATTGGAGTTGCAATCGGATCGTCTACGCAGATTTCAATGTTTGTGGTAAGCCTCGAAGAGTCTACTGAATTATTTTATAAGTCGATGCTGAAATTAGATCTGTTGGTATTTACAGATACCCTTCTGTGTGATAATTGGGTGGATCTTGGGACAGCCCATGGACTTAAACTTCCAGCTGTTTGAGACTGCCACACTCTTCATCACTGTGCTTGTCGTCGCATTCATGCTGCAGGTTCGTGATTCAGTATCTTCTTGTAATCCATCAACTTCTTAACCACGATCATCGAGCAGTAACTTCATTATCATTGCATTGTGTTCTTCAGGATGGAACATCCAACTATTTCAAGGGCGTAATGCTTATTCTTTGCTATCTCATCGTTGTGGCGAGCTTTTTTGTACACATTGACCCTTCAAATGGTAACTCATGAATGACATGTCTTGTACTAGCGCAAAACTCTGTCACTGATGGTGAAACAAATTGATTGTTTCGTGTTTGCTTGCAATGTGACTCAGATTAGACGTCCTGTGAAGAATAAAACTCTGCAGCTTCCCACGGGTAAGACTCGCACGAGAGGCAATGTATCCGAAGCTGCTATATTCATGTATGTGCATCAATCAAATGGGAAGGAATCAACTTGTGCAGGTTGTTTGTATAATAGTAATAGGTTGTTCACAAACAAAGAGGACTCAAGGCTCTAATATGTGTTCCCCACCCTCGTCATTCTTTTTTTTCTCATCGAAAAGAAAAAGATATTATTGATAAAACCAACTAAGGGTTCTAAGGGAGAAACAAAAGTCAGCAAATTACATCAAGAACAAGAAAATGAAGACAAGAAGAGAAAAAAAGAAGAGAACAACCAAGATAAGATAGAGAAGAAAAAACAAAGAAACATGGCTTATGAAGCCCTATTTTTTGCCTTAATTTCTTCAAGAATATTGATCATTTGCGATTCGAGTATGTCGCAAGTGATACCCATGAATTTGCAAATATCTCATGTACGAGAGGCACTAACCCGATGATCAATGGGTTCTTGAAAGTGAGAAACATGAGAATCCAGGGATCTCCATCTTCTGCGCCTCCGAGAGCGAGAGTAGACTTTTTTCAATCTACCCTTTAATTTTTTTATCATGATTTTTACAGAAATATCGAGATCATTAGATTCCGAAAAACAATCCGATAAAACACATTTTACTTAAGAACCATTTTGGGGCGGTGGAGAAAGCCCATTAAGTGGTAAGGAGCCCACAATAAGAGTGGGCCCAATTGGCTTAAAAGTTAGTTAACGCGAGTCATGGTCAAGGGGACATCGGATACATCTCCAATGTATGGAGTTGGCATATGGTGTATGGAGTTGGCATATGGTATATATTATATGTGGAGTTGTTGGTTCGTGTAACAAGTATGATATCGTTGGTTACAGTTTCAACACTGAAGATGTTTTTATTTAAAAATGTAGCATTCCATATTTTTATGATTGTGTATATTTGTAGGGTTTGGACTAGGAATTTGACATAGGAGTGTGAAGCTGAGCAAGATATGTGTATTGAATTGGTAGGCAATCAAAAATAGAGAATAAGAACACATGTTGAGATGCTTAAGAAACCTTATAGTTTTCAGATAAACCCAGACAAGATAAAACACCACATGGGCAAGTGGAGTTTGATATGATGGGACCATTACCAGAGGACTGTCACTCATCACCAATACATCATAATTTAATCATGTCAAAACCGAAACTCTAATTAATAGGATCTTATTTAAAACACTTCACCAACATGCCATCTAAACACTTGCTTCTGTTCATGACAACTGTTATGTTAATACAATTGATTTGAAAGGCAGGGGTAATTACACGTAACTACATCCTAATTACTAATTATAGGTAATTTTCAGATATACACTCAAATATAAAACTCGATTACGTAGTCACCCAAATATTCTAACAAAATTAAATCTAACAGAATTTTAAGGTAAGAAGACCAAATTACAGTAAATAGTTATGATTTGAAATCAGGCCAGTCGGACCGGTTCAAATTTAAAATTAATTTATATTTATTTAATAAATAAATAAAAATATAAAAATGTCTTCAACTTTTACTCAGCTTTCTTATTGTTATTAATATAATTAATTAATTATTAATAAAATATTAAAACTTCTCAATGATGTAATACTCTTATACGAGCATTATTTCAGACTTTTCTAAATGATATCAGCAATATACATGTTCCAGATTAGTAGAGGACTATTACTTCTCGTTTAGCTGATTCGATTGTTAAGGTAGACAATATAACTTATTTCTTAATAGTGGCAAAGACACATTTTACATATGACGTGGTCATAAACGTAAACAAAAATCTTGATAAAGACAAGTATCAAATATTTGCCTTTAATAGAATATCCATGTGTTGCATAAATCACTTTGTACACGTCACAAGAAAATAAAGGTTTGGTAAGTATCAGTCATTTCCTTAGTATACATGAGTCAGTTGTAGTTAGGGCAATACCTTAATTATAAACGTTTTTTACTTTAATTAAATTCTGTTAAATTTACGTTGAAAAGATAAAATTGTCATATGACACATTTCAAAATCACCATAAATCTATATTTATATTTTAATGGACAATAATTAATATATTAGTAATTTTAATTTTTATCCATATTACAATATGTGAAATTTTAGTAAAGTCACAAAAAACTACATTTTTTATATAAAATCGTGGTTCCTTATAAAATTACTAAAAATAATCTTCTAAAATCTTCAAAATTTTAAAGAGTGTTATTTGGTCTCTTTTATTTCTTTCTTCCAACAACTCTTCGCTATAGCCAAAAAAAATTATTTTTAATTTTTTATCATAAAAGAAAATTTTGCTCTCGTATTAGATTGAAGTGAATAGTCACATGCAATATCAAAATTTTATGACCATCATTATCATTATTATGTCAGCAGTAAAAAGAAAATTTTGCCCCAAGAGTTTCAATATTATAAGATTGAGAGTACAAGTGTCATTTGACAATAAATTAATATTTGATATCGTTCCTGATTTTTTATGAGGGGTATTATTGTTATGTTTTTAAATAATTAACTGAAGATGCTAAAAATTTAACAAGGGTCTACTAAAGTAATGAAATTGATAGTTAAAGTCTTGTATAGACTAAAAACTAAATTAGTGATGCATTGAAAATCATAAAAGTGTCGGATTTCAACGAACGACTAAGGTTTTTCAGGGAAGGAACGACCTTTTGAGCAAAACTCATGACTTTGCCATGATGTACGATGGATTTCGATCATTCGAGGTCATATTGGAGGTCAAAATCGCAGTTTCTTAAGTTTCGGGCAATTTTGGCAACTTTAATAATTTGTTTTATTTTTCCAATAAGTTTATGATTTTTTTTCCCGCAATTAGGTTTTGGTTATTTAAGCACTCTTATACGTTTATATTATTTAGTTTTTGAAATTTAATAAAAAAAGTCGAGGTTTCCTTTAAACCTATCATCTTCGGTATTTGCAAGAATCAACGAATCTTGATAAAAAAATTCTTCTTAACCACATACGATGCATCAGTTAGGTATATTAAAGTGAAAATAGTTTATAACAACTAATTTAGTGAATTGGAATGAACTAATTGGTTGGTCATAGTCACCTAAATCAAATTAACTTCAAAATATGTCATTCATCAACCAAGATTATTACATATAGTAGTTTTTATCACAACATACTAAGTAGTGGTAAGTGCATACATACATATGCATGTCATATAAGAGACTTATTACAAGTAAGTCACTCTAAAATATATAATTAATTTGATTAACCATCCCAACCCAACTCAACTCCATTCCTCAGCTCAGCTCAGCAGCCAAAACACAAGCCCCTCTCTCTCTCTCCCTATCTCCTCTGTAAATCCCCAGAAAAACCCGAAATGGGTCAAAAAGTACGCAGAGAAATGGGAACAAACAAGGAGGAGTAAATTGAGAGCGAGGCACGTCGGAGAAGAAGCAGGAGAGCCTTGGTGGAGTGGAGTGGAGGTGTTTGTGTTATCATCATTCATCGCCGTGGATGTACCAGCAGAGAAGCATGGTGGCGCAGCGGCGGAGGACGTAGATACGCGCTCGCTGCTCCTTCACCAAAGACGCGCACTTTCTGGTAAACCCATGTCGCTTTTGTGATCTCTTGGTCTTTGAATCGGCCATGGCTGTCGAGTTTCTTGTTTACAGTTCAAGAAAGAAGAAGAAAAAACAGAGCCTGCGAGATTGAGATTGAGATTGAGATTTGATGAGAGGAGAGAAAAAAAGCTCAGGGGAGCTTATGAAAACGTGGGTTGAGGTTAAAGAGAAAGATTGTGAATATATATATAGATATAGAAGAAAGGGAAGGGACTGAACATGGACAGGTCCGAAAACAGAGGGATTTTATTTGCTTTCATTCAAACAAGTACCAACTCTCTCTCTCTCTCTCATGTTTTAAGTGAGGATTCAGACAAAATGTGTATGTAATGATTTTTTTTTTCTTTCAGAAGTATATATGTTGGTCATAACAATAGTTAATTTTGATCTTTTTGGTACAAAATATGTGTAGTTTTAAAATAATAAAATTATCATGGTATTAAAAATTGAGATTTGAAAAGAAAGTACGTAACATCATCTTACAAAATTATTATGCAAATAACTTTTTATCATTATCTGTTAAATTAATTCAACTTGATGATATATGTTAGGCAAATTTCCCATGGATGCTATGTTAAATATTTTGGAACAATACATTGTATTACTTTTCAATTCAAGTGCATGTTCAATGTTAGAATTGCTATTTGTACTTCAATAGCTTGATATAGGTCATGTTGTGTGAGTCCGTTTGCCTAGAAATTGAAATCGTCTGTTAAAGCGATGGGGTGGAAAATGGAAACCGGATTCCACCCGAAATGTGTAGAATTTTGCCGGTTATTTACCGGCGGGTTCCAGACGGGTTTCCAATTTAAAGCTTACTTGTCAATACCATAATAAAAAAATTATTATTGAATTTTTTTTCATTATGGCTAGAAAATCAATTTATGAAGCATCCGAAAACTAATCTATTGGGTGAAAAAAACCATTAGAAAGTGATCAAAATAAAGTGTTGATCTTAAACTTAATGATAAACAAACACCCCTACCTGCAAAACACATGAAGTGGCACGACCAGAGGATAAAAGAAGAGTATACTTTTGCATATATGACAGATGGGGATTCGTGGAAGAGTTCGATAAAGTGCATCGACTTTCACTTCCGGATTTCAGAATGTGCGTCTCGTTGTAGCGAGTGATAGATTCAATCCGTTCGGATCTAATTCTATGTCTTACAGTGTGTGGCGAATAGTAATAATTCCCCTAAATTTTCCCATGTCGTTGTGTCAGCAATGAATACAATATTCTAATGATCCTCATAGATGATCCAAAATCTCCAGGTAAGTGTCTGAACATTTTTATGCAACCATTGATAAACAATCTAACAGTTATGTTAGAGACTGGTGCCCTAACTTTGGATCGGTTCAGTAGTCTTCACTTTCGAATGCGTACAACCGTGATGCTAACAATATGTGACTATTCAGGGTTGAGAATGTTAGGTGGAATTTAAATGAAGGGACACAGGGCATGTCTCATTTGACTTGACGATATCAAGACTATATAAAGTAACAATCGAGTGACATACAACAAACATCATAGATGGCTACGAGAGAATCGCCCATATCGGACAATGACCGTTCAGTTTGACGGGACCATGGAAACAAGACCACCCCCGAAAATTCTATTTTTAGAGGAAGTCCTTAGACAGACACAACTGCATGAATATCATATTCATAGTTTGCATCCTTCGCTTGTGTCTAGACAAGGGGGGTCTACGGAAGTGTTGGACTCACGAAACAAATATCTTGGGAGCTTTTTTACTGGAAGTTCATTCGATTTAGACGCACTCTTGATGCTATGCATATAGAGAAAAACATATGTGATAATATAGTGGGCACCGTACTCAGACTGGATTTCAAGAAGAAAATAATGCGAAAGCGATGATGAGTGTTCAACAGACGAATATCCGAAAATCGTACTCTAACTTTACAATACATCATTATCACCGTGCCGAAGTATTGAAGAGAATATTACAGATACCATATGTCAGTTCTCAAAAAATAAAAATTAAATTGATTGACAAATTTTACAAATTTAAGACACATAATTATGACATATTGATTCAACCTACCTTTTTGTTGACAAAGGCGTGTGGCTGACACACTTAGTAAATTTTTGTATTAACATAGTATTAAAAGATCGATGACTGTTCCATACATCCTATTATTTCACATTATTTCTCTTTTAAAGTGATATAAATATTTTAATTGTGTGCATATTTTCCTGTCAACGTGGCCAAGAAGCACCCTCACATATCTGATTTTGGAATCTGTAATTTAATTAAGATAAAAACATGACAGTGAGAGTTATGTTACGTAGTGATATGGAGAGGATATGGCAGTTCATTGACAACTGTGGAATCAAAATAGGTTAATGGTAATAAAAAAGATGTTGTAGGAGACATGATCTTGAAAAAGAACATAAGTAAGTGCACAAAATCTTAATCTGCTTAATTAAGATTTGTGATCAAACCTTCATTAACAGTACATGATGAGAGTTGAGATCATCAATGTAAAAATCAGATTTGTGGTTATGGTGTGTGGTGTGCCTTATCTCTTGGCTCGTCTCTTCTTCCCAAATATTACGCTTCTTGTTGGTCACTTCGGACAAGCTCAATCCTACTTGATTTGATATGTTTTTTTTTCCACTTCAACTATTGGACTATTGCACTTCATTAACTATACATTAGTCTAAGAGATATTGTTCGAATATCAAGTTTATTAAGTTAACAAACATTGTGGCTTGATTAATCATTAAAATATCCATAAACTAGTTATAAACAAAATACTAAGTTGATTCCCAAATATTTAAGAACTTGTCATGAGTCATGACAACTAGCAATCTTTGTTTTTCAATAAAAATGGACCACATGTAAGGCTTTAAGTTCATACATTGACACACACATTAATAAAATGGTTGATGATAATTTTGTTTCAATTAATGTTGGCTGACCATTGGCATTATAACCATAAAATAAGTTTTCTCTCTTTTTATGACCTTCATATATTGTTTGCGATATATATAAACTCATTCGGATACATAAATTCATATGGATAAAATACATAATTATAGTGGCTGATCATAAAACTCAACTAGTGATCTTGATATTTTAAATTGTATGATAGAGGATCAACTCAACTAAAACCTTAGACTGACTTGTTTTTAGGTTTGAACGGACGCTTTTTATTTAGAAGAGTAGATTGAGAAGCCCATTAGAAGTTAGAGGTTTATCTAAGAGAAATTTAAGAAAATCCCAATGAAGAGAGTTGGGGCTTTTATGAAAATAAGAGATAAGAGAGGATGCACTTCTTGACAAACACTCTCTTAGATACAAATATAGAAATATACTACATCTATTTGATGTAAATAACTGATGGTTGAGATTTTGCATTTGTTTCATGAATTATTTAAATCAGTAATAAATTATAGGGTATTCTTGTCATTCCATTTCATGAGATAGATAATCAGACGAATAAAACATAACCCATTCACCCCCTTCACCAGTCCCGCCTCCACGCCTCCTCTCCACAAATCTCCCCGGATCACAACCTCGCCGTGCCGCCGTCCATGGTCTCTGCTCCGCCGCTCCGCCACTCCGGATCGAAGCCTTGCAGCCTATGGCCTCTGCTCTGCCGCCTCTTCGAATCGAAGCTCCACATATCAAAGTACATGGCTTCCGCCCATGGATGCCGCTCTGCCGCCTCCCCAAATCGAAGCTTCACAGATCGAAGTCCACATGGCCGCCGCTCCGCTGCCTCCCCGGATCGAAAGTCGACATATCGAAACTCCACATATTGGAGGTTTGTGTAATATTTTCATTGTTCCATTGGATGGTCATTAAGGTTCCATAATTTCATATAAGAAATATGTATTCCCATTTTGTTATGATACCTAGTTTGACTGGTTTCAAATCTTTGAATATCTGGTCAACTTAAAATGGTGGCGGCTCCTTCTAAATTGTAGTTTACATTTGTTATTCTGTACATATGATACTAGGACTGTTCACGGTTGAATAACCGAACCGAACCGTTCATAACCGAACCGAACCGACCAGTTCGGTTATTGAAGGTTCATAACCGAACTGAAAGGTTGTCGGTTCGGTTCGGTTATGACTGAATAACCGATCGGTTAGGACCGGTTCGGTTCTTCGGTTAACCGATTCATTTTGGGCCTTCTCAGGCCACCACTTCAGCTCCCGCGACTCCGACGCGAGCATGGCCAGCAGCCGCCCCTCCTCGGTCGGGATCGGGCGCTCTGCCGCCTCCGACCGCTCCGCCCAGCAATCCGCCGTGAGATCGATCAACTCCTTCCCCGCCGCCCGCTCCTCCCCCATCACCCTCAAAACCCCCTACCCCTCCGCCAAGGACATCACCGAAACCCTAAAATTCGTCCTCTCCTGCGTCGATTTCAACGTCTCCAAGCTCGACAAGGACCTCCCGGCGATCGTGAAATCCCTGAACTGCCCCTTCAAGCTGAGCAAGTCCGCTCTACGCGCCCCCAACACCCCCAGCGCGTGGCCCACCTTCCTCGCCGTCATCAACTGGCTCGTCCATGTCGCCGTCTACAACGAGCACCTCGAGGCCGATTCGAGGTCGTTCATCGAGAAGAACACGATGCTGGTTTATGGGTATGAAGGGTATGTCCATTACATTCGTGGGGACGATGACAAGGTTGAAGCTTTGGACGCTTTGTTCATGAAGAAGCTCGAGGAGGAGAGGAACCGGATGGTGGAGGAGGTGAGGGGGCTCGAGGGGAAGGTCTCTGAGCTGGAGGCGGCGGTGGAATTGTTGAAGTCGGGGCCGTCGCAGAGGAAGGTGCTGGAGAAGGACAGGGGAGTTTTGGAGGTTGTCGTCGGCGCAGAAGGTTTTGGAGGAGAAGGAGAGGGAGCTGGAGGTGAAGATGGAGGAGAAGGAGATGGAGCTCGGTTATCGGTTCGGTTCGGTCACGGGCGGTTTTCAGAACCCCGTAACCGAGAACCGAACCGATGTGGAGTCGGTTATTGGTCATAACCGAATCGGCCCAACCGAGCCGATCGGTTCGGCTACCGATTCGCTCGGTTTCGGCTCGGTTCGGTCCGGTTTCCTCGGTTATCGGTTTTTTGAGCACCCCTATATGATACAATGGAACCAAATTGATTTTCAGTACTGAAATCAGTGTGATGTATATGACATATTGGAACCAAATCACAATTCATATGGAACAATGGAAATAATAATCATTCATATGAAACAACAAATAACTTGATACTACAAATGAAACAATGGGATCACGAATAATATTTATGAAATAATGGAATTGTATGCAACAGCTAATGGAACAACTATATTGTTTATGGGCAAATAGAACAATATGACACTGCCAATTAAAACATGGAAATATCACAATTTCCGTTAAGAAAAAATTAAAATAAATAGTTAAAACTACGAATTTACCCTCGTAATGGTGTTAAAAACAACAATAAATATGAAGTTAATTAAAATTTACATATTATATCATTGATGAGTGGTCAATATTTGTTCCTATACTTATACCTGAACCACCCATTTGTGGCTGAATACATTATATAAAATTTAGACAATTTTTTTTTGAAGGTAAATTTAGACGAAATTAAATAAAGTGAAAAAGAAAACATTTTTTGGAAAGATTAATTTAAGAAGAATGTCCTTTACAGAGATTGCTTGAGGTTGAAGCCAAAATGCATACAGTGTATGTGCATATAATAGAGGGCAAAGCAGACCCAAGTCTTGACTTACAAAATCTAAATTATCGTACTCGGACAAGTACATATATATGACATTATAGTAATACCTTTTGTCAACACCGTTGACTTTTCATTGTTATTAATTATGTATAACATTCCAAGCAAGAAATGAATAATCATGGATGGATTCACTTCACATACATGTATTGAGAAAGGTCAACTTCTGAGATTGCCGTCCAATGCTCATCACTTGTTCTTCACGATAAATGTTCATCAAATCTTTAGATAGCATTGATTCTTGGAAACTTGTCGTCGATCAGAGAATGCTTGCGCCTGCCAACACTTTTTGCCCTCGATTTGCAAGCAACTCAGAGTCCTGCATTTTCCAAAAGTCAACCGATACCATATTGGATGTGTAAGCCTCACAATCGTATTAAAGACGGTGGATGAAATGTATGGTCTCTCTTGAGATTTGCATTACTATGATAAAAATCATTGTAAGCACTTTGGCGAACCTGTACAATAGCCTGTGCACAAAATTTGCCTGAGAGAACGGCGCCTTCCATTGAAGCCAAGTATTTCTGTTTTGTGTAGTCACCGGCTAAATAGAATCCCTCAATAGGCGATCTCTGTAATGGACGACAGGGTTCACAATCCGGGACAGTTTTATACACAGATCTGAAACAAGAAAATCAGTCAGTACTCGGATTTGAAATGAAAGGAACGTTTCTTCTGTAATCTAACACGTGAACAAGTCAATGAGGTTTTGGTTCAGGATCCAAGTTATGATTCATATCTTTACAGCTTTCTATACTGAAAGTAAAATATATCTTATTCTCAATCCAATGCATGTATTATGTGTGTACGTTTAAGTATGCTTGTGTGTGAACTATAATGTTACTAGGGAGTTCGAGAAATGAATGGAATTTGAAGATATGCTAATATAAAAAACATGGTATATTAATCTTAATTTTCATTGGAGGTCTAGGAAGACGAGGTTTCTTACCTTGGTGTTTTAACAACATGGTACTTCAAGATCTTGGCTTTACTCTGATCAGCAGAAATTTCATCGGGAAAGAGTTTGGAAAGTTCCTTCATGGTGGCATCAATGATTTCCGAGTCACTGCGTGATATCCATTCTTCAGCAGGTGCAAAAACAAGCTCAAGCATAGATTTATTCGGGTCGTAATATTCCTACAAGAAACAAATGAATCACCACATCAATACTTTGGACTGAGGTGGCTTATGGGATAAAAAGGCTTTACCTTGCACGTCACGGACATGTCTGCGTATACACTCAGAAGCGGACTTCTGCAATGACAAATTAAATTATAGAAAATCAGTCAGACAACCAATATGTGGTCCAGGTGTGAAAATAGCAAACTCTTGGGGGCACAACCTGCTGAAAAGTAAATGATCGTATGTGTTCTTCAATTTCCTGTCAAACCTGCGATTGAAACTTGATTTAGATCATCACCGTCATAACCTAAATATCATCAATGAATGGGGAATATAATATAAAAACTAGATGAGTGGCCCACAACAAACTAGATGAATAATAACAGGGATCCAATGAGAAAATATGAGTCCTGCTCCTTGTTCCCATTTCCAAACAAGATAAAGAAAAAATAGAATATGCAAAACATAACGTGTTGAAAAATGGAGACCTTAAAGTTAAAATCATGCATAAAAGGATTCCCATAAGATATTCTGAAGGCATCAAGCCAATGATAACTAACCAGATATGGACATTGATCACTGGAACTCCGACTAGTTTGTCCAGTTTCTTGAAGTACGGGATCTCTTTCCAATCATCGGGTAAAAGAAGCTTTAGAATGTCAACTGGTTTACGTATAATTGAAAAACATCAGGGAAATTGCTATTATAAACATGGGTGAAAGAAAAATGACAAAAATAAGTTGATACGGTACCTGGGGCAGCCATTACATAAGCATCTCCCTTAACAGTGCTCCCGTTGGTAAGTAAAAACTCCTTCACCGTTCCATCTTTGTTCAACTCAATCTTTTGAATTCGTGAATTGAGTCGCACTTCACCACCCAATGATTGAATATGATTTGCAATGGGCATGCACAGTCTCTCTGGAGGATTGCCATCCAGAAAAGCCATCTTGGAACCATGTTTCTCCTATCAAAATAAAAGGAAAACAGTACTTCCAAATCAGCTTGGCCACATTAAAACAACATTAAGTTCCAATCACGGGCTCAAATTTCAAATGAAAAGGCCTTAACTCATACTGCAGATGATAAGTTGCTAAATAAAGTACAGCTGAGCACCCAACAATAATATTTATCTTATTACAGCTAGAAGAAAAAATGATTTAATTACATGAATACTTGCCCAAATACTGAAGCTAAAATAATTTAAAATGATCATTATAGCATATACCCACAGATGTTTTCCTATGATCATACATAACTTACACGTGAATGGGAAAAATGAAGTGTGTCGAACCTGAAGAAATCTATTTAAAGCAATCAAAATACACTGCATTGAGAGTTCATCCGGGTTTATGAAGTTCAGCGCCTTGGACATCGCGATAAACACTTCAGTAGTTACACGATCAGGTATGCCCTATAATACAAAATTTGCCACAAGTCAACTTTAGATTTCTATGCTCATCCTGATTTCATAAAGAAATTTGCAATTCTGTAGCAATATGATAAACCCTATTTGACCCAAATTATGATCCACTAAAAACACGGCTAACCACTTAGAAACAAGTGATTTCTTAACCATGGAACTATCCCGTGCATGCATCATTAACCAATTGGCACGACAAATGCCCTCATAAAATGTGCATATGCACACCTATACAATACATGTCTATGTACATATCACGCACACTTTAGCCTACACTTGTGTAGCTAAAATGTGAATTTTGCTTTCTGGGATTTGATGGATAAGACTTTGGAGTTCATAGCATGCCTACGGCAGATTCTCTGGTTGTTAATCAACAGCATATAGGAATATACGACAGGTTTGCCTGAAAAGTTAGTGAGTTGATTATGCAGGATGAAGGTACTCAGTGGTAAAGGCTAAGATTCACAGCATGAACTAATTTGTATTAATGATCGACTAATTCACATTTCTCCTATTTTCTGTGTGAATCAAGATATAGATCAGAGTTTATCATATGTTGTTTCCTCAACAGGCTTAGAAGGCCCTTATCCTAGCCATTTCACATGTGCCTTGGTCAGATTACTGTCAAACAGCCAGGATTAACTTCATTCTTTTCTTCATTCAAATGCTCAACATATGGCTGCAAGAATCCCAACCAGTATCATACCTGCTTTCTCATCCAGTCTTGAACACTCAAACCATCTTGAGCCTCAACATAGGCTTGGCCGCCAAGCATTGCTGGGAGTAATCCAATTGCAAACTTAACTTTCTCTGGCCATGTAAGCATTTCATTGTTCTTCAAGATGGCCCAAATACCTACCAATAGACAAAACAACATACATACGGTAAGAAACCAAAGTGTACATATGTTGATAGTATTATACCTCTGGTTGTATTATTTTTTACCGTTTAAAGGTGCAGGCAGTACATCGAGAAAATCAAATCTGCTGAACTCTCCTGGCTTGTTTGGCATAGCAAATATCATAGAATGTTCCTTCCACTGCAACCGGTCATTTATACCAAGTTCTCCAAACAGGTTCTGCACATTTGGATAAGCCCCAACTTCAAGTAAAGCAGCCAATTAGGTTCCATGAAACATAAGAGTAGATGAATATATTCCAAGAGTGCAATGAACTATAATCTTACAGCAGATCCATAATACAGATGCTAAAACACGTATCAAATGTAAACCTTAATATGGTTGCTGGAAATATACAGTGTCATTGTCAATCAGGTTATCTTAGGGTTTCCTATTGGGGACATCCGATAAAATAGGAAACTAATAAGTAAAGCCAATTAGGAAATGCCCTATATTCTAATAATAGGAAACCCTAAGATAACCTGATTGACATACAGTTTCTATTTTGAAAAAGCTTTTGCCAAAGAACTTACAGAATATATGCAGACCAGTCTCATACCAATCTCCATCTTTATCCTGCCATGCCGCTACCTATATGTAGAGAGACCAAGCAAAATGAATTGAAGATGAGAAAGAGATAGCCATCAGCTCAATGTTTAGGAAATGAGGGAGAAAGGAACGAGAATGAAGCAGCTCATAACCTTTCCTCCCAAAACATCTCTTGCTTCCAACAGTATAGGTTTGTGGCCTGCATCTGCTAAATATTTTGCTGTTGATAGACCAGCCAAACCTGTCAATTTGAAGTTCATATCAAAATTTATGAGAAAAAATAAAAAGGAATACACCCCTAATATGCAATTTTATCATGTAACCTTGAAGATACCTTAATATACACTCCAACCTACAAAACTACATCCGAGTACTAATAAATAACCGAGATATAACTTTAAAATATCAAAAGAACAAGACTAATTGGAATACTTCAATCTGTCAGCAAGTAGCAACTGAATCTCAAATCTCAATTCAGAACCTCTTTTTAATATATTCAGGCTATAGCCATTCATTCCCACTAAGAACTCTAACTCCATATAGTAAATAAGGGACGGTCAAGAAGTAGCAACACCTTGTTTGAGCCCCAAACACACAGAAAGCCACGGAAAAAAACACTAATAAAATCGCAACATATGCAATACACATTGAAATGACAAGCTATGAGTTGCAGTATCACAAAGAAGACAATCATAGGTCATTGAGAAGCTCAATTTACTGAAATGGCATAAATAGGAAATTTCACCCACCTGCACCAGCAATCACAATCTCCAGTGGCTTACTGGGGCGAGGGTTAGTCCGAAACGTGGAAGATAAGTAAGCAGCTTCCAAGAAATTAGCAGTGTTATCAAGCTCAGGTCTTGGGTAATCAACACAAACTACCTGCACCACCCACCAACACCAATTCACCCATTTTGCTCCACCAAATAAACTCAACAGAAACTTCCCAGTAAACACAAGTTTATTCATGCAACAGTTAAGGAAACCAAACCTTCAATGGGGAAAAACCACCATTTCCTGTCCTCGTCGTCCTCATCCCCACACCAATAGTGTTGAGCTTCCTCAACCCCAAACCCATGGAACTGCTGCTTCCATATCTTGAGGACGAAGCTGATGGGAAGCAAAATTTGACCGTACCCAAGCTCGCAGCAGAAACATAGGTAAATTGGGTCATGTTTGAGCAAGCAAAAGCTGTCCCCGGAATGAGAAATCAACCGGAAAGAGTGATAATTTCCGAGTGAAAACGAAAATTGAAACCAATTTCAGAGACCCTTTATCGATTCAGATGCTGGGTCGATACAGTGGAATCCAAAAAAAATCAGAGAGAAAGAGAATCAAAATTGCAATATAAGTGAGACAGTAAAGTTAGGATCTTTTTTTTTCTCTCATTTTTATGGTAGTTGCTTGGCGGTTATTGGTCGATCAATAAATAATAAGTGCCAAAATAAATGGAGATTGGATAATTATTTTGGACTCTTCTCTCGTGGTATTGTCGTTCCTCTTCCTTCGGATATTCCTTACCAAGATTCACAGGCCCGGCCCATTATATATGGCCCATAAAAGCCCATAGCCCTGCATAGTTCCGGCCCATACCAAGAAGGAAATAAATATAAATAAATAAATAGCATTATTCCACAGATTCATATCGCATATTAAAATAGGGGAGAAATAAAAATCTAAAGTAAAATAATGAATTATTAATGGATGCAATAAATAGGAACTGACTTTGGCATGTGATATAGTCGTAGACAATCCCTTCCCCACAAATCACAATCGCGTTTGGGATCAATCAATAACATTAGTTTTAAGGAATGAAATATACCTTGGAATTGGATGCAATTATTATGTGTAAAGTTAGTAATTATGTGAACCAAATATGATGACAGATTATTATTATTATTATTATTGAATCTTGGCGTGGTATTCGGATAAAGCTTTAATAATGTGTTTATTTGTTTTTTGTATTGTGTATTACAGTTGTGTTCGTTTGTTGTTTATCAGTTGTTACATTAATTGCTTTCGTTTGGTTGTTTGGTATGTATCGACCGGAGTGTTGTTTATGTAAGCTTGCTTAAGACGTTGTGTAGTAGAATTGCGGGATTTCTTCAGCTAGTCAAGGTGGAGGTCGTGACTTGCATAGTGGTATCTTGTGTACGCTCTGTCTATAAGTGCAGAGATTATTTCACCCAATTTAAATGATCGAATGAATGAAATATTTCCCTTCAAAAACAAAAAAAAAACTTTATATTTTTGCTCTCAATGGCCTTCTTTTGGTAAACTTAACAAAAAGAAGATAAATCCAAACTATTTATATTGATAAATAAAACCCAACTGTATACTTAATTTTGTAGATGGTCGTCTCCTGTGGAATTGTAGGCACGATCGATTTCTGATCACACGCAAAGCAATTTATAGCTATTTTATTACAAGATTTGGGACATGTTTGTTTCCTTCTGGTTTTGGACCGTTAGGTTTGGGGAGATTGAGGTGAGCTTGAAAGGTTGTTGGGTATGGAGCACAACGGTCATTCCTCTTCCTCTTCTTCTTCATCCTCCGTTTTAGTTTTGGTGTAAAAAGTTTAGGTTGTTGAATAATGGCGCGACCCGGATTTGGACTGTTGGAGATGAATCTTCCTCAGCACCACCTGTTCTTTGCCAGTCTCCAACCACCAGTCAGCCACCAAAATCCCCAATTTCCATCATCTCTTCGTGTCTCTTGCACTACCTATCTTTTTAAGCCTCTGTCTCATTCCACTCATCTTCTCCACATTTCCTTCACCAGCCCATTACTCCTCTCCTTTCTCAGGCCAGAACCCAGATCGATTCTGGTGTTTCTGCAGCTTCGGAGCCATTTGGGTCTTCCTGGAAAAGTAAGGTGAACGCTAAAGTTGCTTCCTTTTTTGTTTATTTCAGTTTCTTTCTTGGAAGTGGGAATTGGGAATGTCTTGTTTTGTGTTATTGATGTGTGATCTTTGCTAAATGGTAGGCCATGTGAGTTTATTGGTTTGGGTAATGACAATGTTGGGAGCTTAAATGTGATGTGTGTGTGCAAAAGTATGGTTCCATTCTATATCAGTTCTGAGTGTGATTTGTTAGTAGTGGTTGTAGTATGGTTCTGTTCCAGATCAGTTCTAAGTTTGCTTGCTGGAAGTACCTGGTCGTATGATATTCACCATTTATGGCATTTAGCAGATCAATGTCATGGTTTTGTGGATATATATAGATAGACTTTTCTTCTCAACGTGAAAGATCCAGAAACAAATGTTTACAAAGGAAGGATATATGTTTTTGGATCTCGAATGGACATCAAAACTTTGTTTTAGGCATCTAATTGATGTGGAGTAGTGAATTCCTTTGTTGACTATTAGTTGTTTCCTGAATCTGAGTATATCAGTTCATAATTTAGAATGGTTATTTGTCCCAATTTTATGGAGATTGGTAATGTGACTCTTGTTACCGAACATTGCTTCTTTTAGCACTTTCTTATTTTTCTTGTATTTGTCGCCATTATCATAATAATGTTACAAGCTTATGTTCATTGCATGGATAGATCTGAATTTTAGATTTTCATATCTTCCTTCTGTAGTAAATTGTTTTGTTGCTAATATATTTAGATTCTAAGAATGCACGCTTGTTGCTAATGATAAATACATGTTGGTGTTAAACTTATTCCAGGTTTTGAAGACCCAATTATGGCCGAGGGTCTGGATAAGCCGCTGCTGGATCCTGAGAACTTCAACCGAGATGGGATTGATTTGGTTAGTTGTGTGCATCAAACATAACAATAACTTCTCTGTTTTTGTGTTCTCAAGTGCTTAAAGGTTCTCCAAACATGTCTGTTTAACAGGAACACTTACCATTGGATGAAGTTTTTGAACAACTGAGAACAACACGACAAGGACTTTCATCTGAAGATGCTCAAGTGCGCTTGACCATTTTCGGCCCAAACCAGCTTGAAGAAAAGCCTGTAAGCACCATCATCGTGATGCTATTTGGAATGCATATTGGATAGATTATATTGGTTTCCTACGGCAATGAGCATATACTGCTTTGTGCTTATCAATGAAACACGATTGCAACTGTTTTAAGCAAAAAATATATTTGACAAAATATTTAACTTAAGTAGTTCATGTTATATTAAAGAGAACCTATTTATTTTGTGCAGGAGAACAAATTTCTGAAGTTTCTTAGTTTTATGTGGAATCCCTTGTCATGGGTTATGGAAGCTGCAGCAGTGATGGCAATTGCACTTGCTAATGGCGGAGTGAGTGTGGACCGTACTTTAGCACTTCAAGTTGCATTTAATTTGACTTTCTTCCTTACCTGTGATTGGCAAGTTTTCTAACAAGTATCGTTCTGGTATTTCAGGGAGAAGGTCCTGATTGGCAGGACTTTGTGGGAATCATTTGCCTACTGATAATCAATTCAACAATTAGTTTTATAGAGGAAAATAACGCTGGGAATGCAGCAGCCTCTCTTATGGCTCGTTTAGCTCCAAAAACTAAGGTGTGTCCCTTTATATGGATCATCAACTCAAGATAGTTAAAAATGATTGTTTGCTTTTCGACAATCCATTTACTTATAAATCTATAGGAACATGTCAAATGTTTTGATATTGATGTTAGTTCAAAATGTGGAATTATCATACTGTCCTTGTGCAGGTCCTGAGAGATGGGCAATGGCAAGAGCAAGATGCGGCTATTCTGGTACCAGGAGATGTAATTAGCATAAAGCTCGGGGATATTATTCCTGCTGATGCTCGCCTGCTTGAAGGAGACCCTCTAAAAATCGACCAGGCAAGTTCTTCCTTCAAAAGAACATTCCGTTGACTTATTTTTTACTTAGGGCAGTTGCAGCTGTCACGAGTAGAGTAAATGTTATGTAGTTATTTAACAGTATCAAAATTGCTCTGTGCAGTCTGCACTTACAGGAGAATCTCTCCCCGTCACAAAGAGGACAGGCGATGAAGTTTATTCTGGTTCAACATGTAAGCACGGAGAGATTGAAGCTGTAGTCATAGCAACTGGCGTTCACTCTTTCTTTGGGAAAGCAGCTCATTTAGTGGACAGCACTGAAGTTGTTGGACATTTTCAGCAGGTAATTCAGAAAATAAGTATATATTGGGTATTTTGATTCTGAAATTCACCATCCCCATCCTTTTCGAAGTGTAGAACGGATCTCATTACCAGTTTATGGTATACCTCTGCAGGGGTACTTTTTCTGATGATATAATTTCAGAAGCAATGCCCTTGTTTCTGTGAGGGAAATTCTTCACAAGCATGTGCCTATAAGTTGTCTAGGCTTTGAATTTTGGTTTTAGAAATATTTCCAAAGCAGGCTTGAATTACAAATAGAAGTTCACTTTCGGTTTTAAACCGTACGAAAGGCTGAATGAACATGGTCAAGCTAAAATTAGTTTCAAATTCACACATGATGTAATGGTGCTAAAAATTTCTCCTGCAGGTCCTTACGTCCATTGGGAACTTCTGCATATGTTCCATAGCTGTGGGAATGATCCTTGAAATCATTGTGATGTTTCCCATCCAGAAACGTTCTTACAGGGATGGAATCAACAATCTCCTTGTTCTCTTAATCGGAGGAATACCCATAGCTATGCCAACAGTATTGTCTGTCACACTTGCAATTGGTTCTCACCGACTCTCCCAGCAGGTATGCTGCTTAATAGTTATTAGCCTAATATATAGTGAAACATACACTCATAATTTATACTGTCAGTATAATGCAATAAAGTGATTTGAAGTGGAAATCAAAGAATCTGAGTGCCCAAACTCATCTGAGTATTTTGAAATACGCAGCAACAATAATTTTATATCACTAAATAAATATTTTATTCTATATCACTAAATAAATATTTTATTCTACATTTTGCTTTCCTCTGTTACAGACAACATTAAGTCAGATTCTCATGTTGATGTTGTTTCCAAATTTCTCTTTCTTAAGCCTTAATGTTGTATTTTTCAAGGGTGCCATTACCAAAAGAATGACTGCAATCGAAGAAATGGCAGGAATGGATGTGCTCTGCAGTGATAAGACTGGAACTCTTACCCTCAATCGTCTCACTGTTGATAAAAACCTTGTCGAGGTATAAAATCTGAGCCTGTGTGAGCTTTTTTATATGTATGTGTGTGTACGTACACACAGGTTAGTAGTTATGTGTATATGTGTTTTTGTCTGAAGTCTCAAGAAGGGTATAGGCCTAAAAGTACATCACACGCAGGTGTTTAACCCAGATATAGACAAAGAGATGGTTGTCTTGCTTGCAGCCAGAGCAGCAAGAATGGAGAATCAAGATGCTATTGATGCAGCCATTGTTAACATGCTGGCTGATCCAAAGGAGGTGCGAATATAAAATGGATATTGCTTCAAAACTGACGATTATTGGTTTTGTTATTCTGCTACAATGATTGCTTGTGCAAAAGGAATGAAAATGCCTTCTTATTGTTCTACAGGCACGGGCAAACATTACAGAAGTTCATTTTCTGCCCTTCAATCCAGTGGACAAACGTACAGCAATTACATATATTGATCATTCTGATGGTAAATGGTATCGCGCCAGCAAAGGTGCTCCCGAACAGGTGGTTATAAGTTCAACTTATATGTGTCTAATAGTACAAAATTGACAAAAGCAATAAATCTCAAATTTTATCGATTTCTTTACGTTGTTGTCCTGAATATCAGATTCTAAATATGTCTAAAGAGAGAGATGAGATTGCTGGGCAAGTGCATAACATCATTGAGAAGTTTGCTGAAAGGGGTTTACGTTCTCTTGGGATTGCTTATCAGGTATAACAAGATTTGATGAATTTGATCCTGTATCACCATATATTTGTCTTCCTGACGTGTATGCTGTACATACTGATAATTTCAGGAAGTTCCCGAAAAAAGTAAGGAGAGTCCTGGAGGCCCTTGGACGTTCTGTGGCCTGCTACCTTTGTTTGATCCCCCAAGGCATGATAGTGCTGAGACAATCCGCAGAGCTCTCAACCTTGGTGTTTGTGTTAAGATGATTACAGGTACAAGCGATTTTTTTATGATATAATAGGCTAATATTTTTCAGTCTAAAAGCTTCAGTGTCCGTACTTAAGATTTGAAGTTTGAAACATCTATGCAAGTGGTTTGAGCAAAAATGTTGATAGGGAAAAAGAGCTAATACACTGCTTTTCCTACTAATGTAGGTGATCAATTGGCAATTGCAAAGGAGACCGGAAGGCGACTTGGTATGGGAACCAACATGTACCCCTCTTCGTCATTGTTGAGCCGTCACAGTGATGAACATGAAGCTCTTCCAGTGGACGAGCTCATCGAAAAGGCCGATGGCTTTGCTGGTGTATTCCCTGGTATTTGAATCTGTCACCTTTCTCGACTCCTTTTTAAATCTTATCTTTTGCAGAGGCAAAATTAACATTTTTGCATGCAAAATTGAATCAGACAATTCATTGGGATTGACTGAAGTTGTATGACCCCACATACTGAAGAATTGTTTGAGGCATTTGATCATCTAACTTATTACATGTTGGTTAATGTTGTTGATTCCAATCCTAATCACTGTTATGCTACTTTGCTACTTTCAGAGCACAAGTACGAGATTGTGAAAATCTTACAAGAAAAGAAGCATGTGGTTGGAATGACCGGAGATGGTGTCAATGATGCACCTGCTTTGAAGAAAGCAGATATTGGTATTGCAGTGGCAGATGCTACCGATGCTGCAAGGAGTGCTTCAGATATAGTCCTAACAGAACCTGGCTTAAGTGTCATTGTCAGTGCTGTTTTGACCAGCCGAGCTATATTTCAAAGAATGAAGAATTATACGGTTGAGTGGCGTTTCTTCTAAGCACTTAAATATTGCGGAAACATTCCATAGAGTAGTGAAACCCTCTGTAGATCCATATAGATTAGCTCTTGACCATTAATCAATTTTCATTTCTGTTCTTTATCTTCGTCCTTGCTTCTGAATTGTTTTTGAGATAACACTGATAAGCCTTGCATGATTATGCAGATATACGCCGTCTCCATAACCATTAGGATTGTGGTAAGTTGTGTTTATTTTCCGTATTATCATTTTTTCGTTTTAGTGATGGTTATCATACTAAGTTTTCAACTATTGATATTTTCATTTTCATTGCAGCTTGGTTTCGTGCTCCTAGCATTGATATGGGAATACGACTTCCCACCTTTCATGGTTCTGATTATAGCAATTCTAAATGACGGTAATACTTTCAACTCAGATATCTAAATTTTCCACGCCTTAATTCTGTCTCGAATCCATTCACATGTACTCAGCATTTTTTTTCTACGAATATGTAATTAGGGACCATAATGACCATTTCAAAGGATCGGGTAAAGCCATCTCCAATGCCCGACAGTTGGAAGCTGAATGAAATATTTGCAACTGGTGTCGTCATTGGCACGTATCTTGCTTTAATTACAGTATTGTTCTACTGGATTGTAGTTGACACCACTTTCTTCGAGGTATCAACTATCTTCTCAGTACATTACTAATTTGTTTTACGAGGTATATATTTGTGGATAATATCGTTTGAATGTTTGGCCGCAGACCTATTTCCACGTGAGCTCCTTAACCAGCAGCGAGCAAATCTCCTCAGCCGTGTACCTGCAAGTCAGTATCATCAGCCAGGCTCTCATATTTGTCACACGTAGTCAGAGTTGGTCGTTTGTAGAGAGACCCGGCACTCTACTGATGATCGCCTTTGTGGTTGCTCAACTGGTAAGATTTATGCCATTCGAAGGTCCTACGGGGAGCTTCATACTTGAGTGAAATAGATTCTGAAATGTTAATATAAAATAGTTACTGCCTTTAAACGTCAAATTAAGCAAAATAAAATGAAACCTTGTGCAGGTGGCTACCGTAATTGCTGTGTATGCCCATATCAGCTTTGCTTACATTAGCGGGATAGGATGGGGATGGGCCGGCGTGATATGGTTATACAGTTTGATCTTCTACATACCCTTAGACATAATCAAATTCACAGTCCGCTATGCCTTGAGTGGAGAAGCATGGAACCTCGTATTCGACAGAAAGGTCAGTTTTCATGACAAACCGACGCTTGGTGTCGTGCTTGAAATGGCATTTTCTGTTTTGTGACTCGGGTTTTGTTGATTCAACAGACATTATTTACTTCCAAGAAAGATTATGGGAAGGAAGATAGAGCGGCCAAGTGGGTACTTTCTCAAAGAAGTCTACAAGGGCTTTTGGCTGCAGACTTGGGAGGGCCAGGAACACGATCTTCTTTGCTTGCTGAGCAAGCAAGGCGCCGCGCTGAAATAGCCAGGTAATTTAAATTAAATCTCGCTATTAGCCATTGTTTTCGAGTTGAGTTCTTTTAATCCTGGCTAAGCGCGGACATTTTTTTCAGATTGGGGGAGATACACACATTGAAAGGACACGTAGAATCCGTCGTGAGGCTAAAGAATTTGGACTTGGCTATGATCCAAGCTTCTCATACAGTCTGAGAAGGTGTTGTCCTTTTTTGGTTTTGTGCTATGTTGATTGATGCTCTCAGGTTTTGTAATGCATGTAAGGAATGCTTCTGACTTATCATTGAAGCTATATTTGCTAGCACTGTTGAGATTTTCAGTAGAGAAGAGGACCATAGAATGTTAGCTTCGGAAAAATTCCTGTTTCTATTTGTTTGTTTGTTTGCTGATGTAATTTGTTCGGACAACTAAATCCAATAAACCCGTGACGTGACAAGCCACGGTAGAATTTTCTTTCATGTACTTCTGACATCCAACAATTATGAAATTGATATATACTTTTGTACTCAACTTATAATGCACCAAGTGAATCAAACCAAACCATACCTTCTACCTCTCTTTAAAACCTTTCCCTTTTCTCTTTTCCTTAAATTTTAGGGTCCCCGGCTGTGCGACCCGTTTCTGGCTTTGGCGCGTCGATAACCATCCTTACTCTATTTCGGACTGCACTAGTGGGGGTGGAGCTGTGAAACTCGTGGAAGGAGGGAGAGGCTTGTGCGTGGTTAGAGGGGACTCATGTCTGGTTTTTTTCTAGATCTGGTTTGGTGGTCGGCGACGGAGGAGGCTCGTGGTGGACTGGGGTTTCCCGGCAAGAGGGGGAGGTATCTGCGTTTTGATGCGGGCAGTGTTAGGTTAATCTTGTCACATATATATTTTAGGCTTAAAGAAAATAATGTAAGTGAGTCAAATTCAAAGAGTTAGTATTAGTCCTAGTTTATTCCTTTACATCCACTCTTATTTAGTTACATGTAAACTATATATAAAGCCTCTTAATGTTTATGAAAATCAGAACATAGGAAATAAGAAAAGTAGTTCAAGAAAGAATTTAGAAAGAACTTGTTTGTTCTTTACCATTTGTTCTCAATTTGTTCTTAGCGCCAGCACACACGAACCACACTTTTTCATGTGAGATCGATATTTGAGGCTTTAGAGAAAATCCTTATTATAACTGATCGGTACACTGCCGTTTGTACAGTTTGGGTTTAGATGGTCCATTCTTGTGCGAGAGAGATCGCCGCCGCGTCATTACATCTAATTTGACAATTTGCAAAATATTTTCCACTCATCACTTCTTTGTCTGGGCTTAGAGATGTTGTCTTCAGTAACTTGGATGCAATAAAGAAAAGAGAATCTACACATAATTTTCTATTGAAATTTTGATCAGGTTTATATTGTACTGAATCAATGAGTATAATTCCAGTTTCAAAAGAGATCATGGGTTCATGCTTGTTATGAGTCCTTTGTAGGCTCTAAGTATGATGATTCATGTCATCACAGGTCCTGGGTGCACTGTATAGATGTTCAATATGAATGGCAATGGAGCGGGTTCATGACGGATTTTATAATTCCATCACCGTTCTGATTTCAAGCATCTTGCCCCATCCCTGCCCCATTCTTTGATTTTTACTCATTTTTCCTGCCCCGATGGGAACGGAGAATCCCCAAAAATCCCTCAAATTGATTGTAATTTTTGGCATGAGAACATAACTCAAAATTACAAGAATTACTTATAGAAAAACAAATCTCAATCTGAACTATAATTACAAAATCTTATAGGCAAAAGAAAGTAGAGCCGCTAAAAATGACAAAATGTTAAGATTAATAATCATATGAAAAATATGCAAAAACAACTCCAACGAACAAGTTGCTAATATTCATATGTGAAAACAACTCCAGCAAACAATCATACATGGTTCTTATTTTCTATAAATATATTTTTATAAGAATATTTAATATTTTAAATACATATTGGGTTGGACCGGGCCGGGGACTGTTCACCCCATCCCCGACCCTGACCCTAGGGGTGTTCAAATATCAACCACTAACCGATCCACCCGCCCAACCGCATTGGCCCGCGACCTATTGGGCCTCACTCGCGGGTTGCGGGTTGGGCCGCGGATGATAAAATTTACACCCGCAAAATATTGGGCGGTTTGCGGATTTAGGACAAGCGACCCGTGGTTAACCAAACCCACCCGCACCTTAGCCTAATCCATTAGTAAGAATATCTCTTTAATTTTATGATAACACACAAACTATATTATAAGAATTAGTGTTTTTATTATCATTTATCTATTATATTTCAATCTCTTCAATATTGAGGTTTTTTGTGTTTTGGTTATTAATTGTATTTTGAATTTTGAGTTATTTGTGTTTGACAATAATTGAGGAGAAAATGATTGTGATTGCAATTTGTGAGCATCAACAAAAAATTGATTAAAAACTAATACAATACGAATATATTAATAATAATAATAATAAATAATTGAGTTTTTATGAATAATGATAAAATATTAACACAAGCTAATGTGATTCAAAAATGATTTCTAAAAGAGATTTAAATCATGCGGGTTGTGCGGGTCTAACCGTAACCAACCGCAGACTCATGCGGTTTGCATCTTTTGTGACCCGCACCCTTACGGGTGGTTGACGGATTTTACTTTCTCAACCCGCACCCTTACGGGTGGGTGAGAAAAAATTTATATGGGCGGGTCAACCGCCCATGAACACCCCTACCTGACCCAATCAAATTCCCAATTTGTTGTCCCGTTTCCCGAAATTGTTGCCATGCCCTGAATCCAAATAGGTCGAGACCACCAATTCCTGTGGGTACAGATTTTTTTGTCATCCCTATTCAATACAAAATTATTATGATTGTTGTAATTTTCTTCTTTCTTGCCGTCTTCTCATGTTTTGGTCATGTGATGGGGCCTAATTGGGCCAGAGATATGAATGTTAGCTGAGCTCATCTTCTCAAGTTTTGGGCTCATTTGAATTTCAATTTGAGCCCAACATGTCACCATCGTCGTTGGGCCTTAGACCATCTGGAAAAATGAATTAAAAATAGCACGTGAAGAAATCACGTGTCATTCTGATACAAATCGGAATGACAAATACACTGCACACACCCCAACAACCGATCCATCACATCACATCTTCATTCACAATTTCATAAGAAAATAATAACAATATTTCATTGAAAATCAGCGTCACAGTGCGACAAAATTTAATGCTTTCATCGCCGTATACCAATATTCATAACAATCATTTACGACATATCCCAATAATATAATTATTACTACAGGACAATTTTGTCACGAAAGCATGTTATTATAGTTTAATTATTGATTTAAAGTTTGGTGATTGAAAATTATTGATAATCTTTTCCACCTTCTTAACTTTTGTTTTGGCATAATTACATTTTTTTTCTATTTTTCTCAAACTTTTTCTCTATTTAAAGTGTGTCTCAAATTTTTGGAGTGTCCAATTAAGGACACCATCTCAATTTTGTTCTATTAAGATAAGAATTAGTTGGTAATAATATAAAAGATTGGAATGTTAAAAATATTATTTAAATGAATTTAAAAAAAAGGATAAAATACATTTTAGTATACTTATTAGGGATAATGACACTTTGATACACCTAATTATAACGAAATGACACTTTCATATCTTAATTATTATTTTTTCTTTTTTAATATCCTAACAATTTTTTTGACAACCTACCTCTAAAATGTCTAAAATACCTAAACTACCCTTGGTATAAGAAATTATAAATTGAATTGGTTCATTTTTTTTCTTTGGTTCAATTTGATTTGTACTTAAGATGCAAATACAATTATGCCCGAGAATATAAAATTAAATTTAAACGATTTCAAGTATGGTTTGATAAATCATATTGTACTAGTTTTATTTTGATTTCTTAAATCAAGGGTAATTTGGTCATTTTAGCATATATTGTCACAAAAATGACGTTAGGGTACTAAAAAAGAGACAAAAATAGTTAGGGTATGAAAGTTTCATTTCGCTATTGTTAAGTGTAACAAAGTGTCATTATCCCTACTTATTATGACATGTACATCTTTTTACGCTTTGCTTTACTTTAACGTGTTAAATTTTGAATGAATTTTTAAAAAATCTGAATTACCTTTCATTAATACTCAAAATTTCAAATGTGTACTATTACCTTTGATTTCAGTTTCTTCCACCTTCTCACATCCCCTAAATATCCCTCTCTAATTTGCTTAAACAAAGTTAATAAAATCAATTTAATGAAATCGATAAAGTAGACTGATGAAACCGATTTAATAAAATAGATGATACAATTGAAAGTAAAACAATTAAACTGTTATGATTGAACTAATGAAGCAATTGCAAGTGAAACAAATAAACCGTTTCGAGTGAACTGATGAACCAATTAAACAATTGCGAATGGACAATTAAATCGTTCCAAGTGCACCGAAGAAGCAATTGAAAATGAAACAATTATCCTGTTCCAGATTATCCGATGAAACCGATTTTAAGTGAACAGATGAAACTGTTGCAAGTGAACTTATGAAACAGTTGCAATTAAGACGATGAAACAATTGCATGTGAACCGACGAAACAATTGGTAATGAACCGATGAAACATTTTGTAAGTGAACTGATAAAACTATTGCAGTGAACAGATATTAAAAAAATGTTCCAACTAGTGTTAGATTATATTTATTTTCCTATATTTATGTTTCATTTTCTCTTTGTATTAGGGTTTCGTATTCTATTCTTATTACCTCTATAAATAGAGGTCTCTTGTAATTCACAACATCAATTCAATAAAATTCATATTATTGTTAACATGGTATCAGAGCAAATATCAGGTCCAAATCTAAATTGCCCTTTTTCTTCCCGCCACCTGAATTGATCAGATCTCGTTGCTGTGTTACTCTCGCAACACACACAAAATTGCAAATGGCAATTCTTGTGCAGCCTTCTCTTTGTAATTCTTGTGCTGCCATTACCCTCCCTGTCGACCAGCACCGGACCGAGACCAGACCAGAGCCTTCTCAGCGCTGTCGTCACCGGAGACCAACCGCGACCACAGGCTCACTCCGACCTGCAGAGACAGATCTTGACGTTCCAGGCGTCGATTTGTCTCACCTCCGGCGAGTCAAGGTTCCTACCTCCTAGTTCGGTCTTTCTGCACCGTCTCCGGTCGTCGTCGACCTCTGATCCGGCCGAAACGTCTCATTCCAGATCTACTTTTAGGACGCTCGATTGGACTCTTTCAGGACGTTTGCTAACCTCACCGTCAGCGCGTCTGACGCCGGGAGGACTTTTTCGGCGTTTCTGTGCTGTCACCGGTTCTTTCAGCCGCACGTGGGACTCACGCGCCGCCACTTCTGCCACGCGCCGCCGTATGCGGATTCCATAATTTGAATTATTTTAATTTTAATTTTTTCCCTCACAATTTTGATATTTTATTTGTGATGTAAAAATCTGAATATTTTAAAGCCTATTTCCGTACTATTTAATGTCTTTAATTACGTGTTATGGGCTAAGAAGATGTCTAATGATATGTGATTGGTGATATTATTGCTGATCTTCAAGATAAGGATGAAACTTGAAACATCATCAACTCCATCATCATTCTTGACCAACTACCTTCAACCTTCTCCTCTTGTCAGCTAGCATGTGGCATGTGCATCTAAGTGTGTTCCCGTGACAAATAGGAACCTTTGGTTGTAACCGTGCAACAACCGCAAACAATCAATTCATAATTCCGCAATCAAAATTTTTCATCTGTTAACAATAATAAGAGTATTGTTGAATTGAAGTGTATGTGAATTACAAGAGATCTCTATTTATAGAGGTAATAAGGATAGAATAGAAAACCCTAATATAAGAGAGAAAATGAAACATAAATATAGGAAACTAAATATAATCTAGCAGCCCCCCTCAAACTCAATGCGATGAAACTAGAATTGAGTTTGAAGAGGATGTTTGATGCGCGCCGCTTACGGCAGAGGATGTCTGATGTATGTTGCGTTGAACGGACGTTGTACTAGACTAATCATTATATATTTCGGTCTTCTTCCCCTCCTTGTGAGTTGGAATCTTCAAAAGGATTTCGTTCATGCTCATCAATCCTCTCACGTGAGATTTTTGAATTACGGGATGTATTTTCGAGATTACGGGATTTCTGAATTACGGGATAGCTTTTCCGGATTACGGAATTTCCGAATTACGGGATATATTTTCTGGATTATGGGATTTCCGAATTACGGGATGGCTTTTCCAGATTACAGGATTGTACTACCAACTCACCCTTGCCCTTCTTCCAAAATCATATTTGGTTCTTCAACCAAAAAGAAGTGGCGACTCATCAAAGAATGAGAGAGCTCAACTCTCCGTCTCCTTCTCTTCTATGTGGCTACAACATCGTTGACAATGAAAATTTTTGATTGCGGAATAATGAATTGATTGTTTGAGGTTGCTGCACGGTTACAACCAAAGGTTCATATTTGTCATGGGAAGACACTTAGATGCACATGCCACATGCTAGCTGACAAGAGTAGAATGTTGAAGTTAGTTGGTCAAGAATGATGATAGAGTTGTTGATGCTTCAAGTTGCTTGATTGGTTCTTGTCTCTTATGCTTTCTTTCAATAACAAAAGCCAGTCACTTGCCGCCATCTCGGTGTTCTCCTTGTCTTGCATCTCAATTAGCTTCGGTTGGAATATTTTTTTTGGATTGCTCGTTTCTTATATGACTCTGTTTTCGTCCTCTATTACATCTGTTTTGGCCAGCGGCCATAGTCCACGTGTACAATCCCGTAATCTGAAAAAGTTATCCCGTAATCCAAAAAATATATTCCGTAATTCGAAAAAGTTATCTCGTAATTCGAACATCCCGTAATCCAGAAAATACATCTCGTAATTAAGAAATCGCACGTGAGAGTATTGATGAGCATCAACGAAATTCTTTTGAAGATTCCAACTCGAAATGAGGGGAAGAAGACCGGAACATATTATTATTAGTCTAGTACGACGTCCGTTCAACGCAACATATATCATACATTCCATGCCGTAAACGACGCGCATCAAACATCCTCCAGCATCAAACATTTTCTTCAAACTCAATTCTTGTTTCACCGCATTGAGTTTGAGGGGGATGTTAGATTATATTTAGTTTCCTATTTTTATGTTTCATTTTCTCTTTTGTATTATAATTTTTTATTCTATTCTTATTACCTCTATAAATAGAGGTCTTTTGTAATTCACAACGTCAATTCAACAATACTCTTTTTATTGTTAACAACTAGGAAAAAATATTTAAAGTAAATAGTGGTGTAGAAAACGTTTACACTTTTCTAATGGTGTAAAATGACAAAAAAAAATTAATTCATATTTATGTTAGCCTGATATTGGTCACTCAAAATTAATCTCAGTCACTAATTATTTCATCCAATAAACTACAACGATTTTGGTAAATTTGTAAACGATTACAACCCTAAATTTTAATATCACGTTAATATACAATGCAACTACAAACTTGAATAATAACTACTTATTAAGCAATATTATAATCATATTTGTATTCCAATATCTTGTACCGGTAAATTTTTGCTCACTTTGGATTCTGTTGTTGAGAAACTTTTTAATTGATTATGGTATTTAACAGTTAATTAGTTTAAGACATGACTAATGGATTTGACTTAACATTCCTTGAACAATCGGTACAAGGAAGAGATGTTGGAAGCATGACGCTAAAACATGTTGTTGGAGATGGATTGAAATGAAAGAAAATGAAAATGGAGACAGTGATGGTTCACCAAATTGTTTGACAATAGTGGGTCCAATTAAGGAGCTTTTAAAACATAATGTTTGGCTAAAAGGAATAGGTAGAGAGCTACTTAAACCCACCGATTTAAGCACATTCACTATATTTGCTTAACAAACTTCACTTACCCGCAATTATTACCTAACTCACAATCCAAGGAAATGCCAAATATATTATAAACATCTCGAGACCAGAGGTGAAGTAAAAGAAAATTAATATATAAATAAATAAAGTGGGGTTGGGAGTCTGGGACTAATATGAGGAGGAACCCACTCAACAACCTCTCACATTTGACTATAACAACGTGTCAGAAATTTGTCTGAATTGATTTAGCTCTAACCCATTTTCTATAATCAAATTGTTAGCAAATAGATCTGCAGCTCAAGCTACAAATAATGAGAGATGGGCATTACATATATTATAATCTCGACCGAAATGTCTTAATAAGTTTTTTTTTACGCAATTTCTTGTAAATTAATTTTTACTTTTACAACTTACCAGTATGGTTCGTATTCCAAATTTTGTATGAATAGTTTATAATTTTTATTCTGATGTACTACGATATGTTTGGTAATGATTTTTCATGTTAAGACCAATATAATCTCAAAAATTAAATTAGTGAATAATTTTTTTTAAATAGTTTTTGAATTATATATGTGTGAATGTGATGCGGTGAAAATCGAGTAAGTATCAGATTTCGACAAAAGACTAATGTTTTCTAGACAGAAACGGTGTTATGAGCAAAACACATCGTTTCTCCATGACGTACAATAGATTTCGGCCATCCGAGATCATATGGAGTGTCAAAATCGCACTTTGATAAGTTTTGGACATTTTTTACAATTTTTAATAATTTGTTTTCTTTCTCAATAAGTTAGAATTTCCTTTTCTGCAATTTAGGTTTTGAGTATTTAACCACTTTTATACGTCTTTATTATTCAGTTACTGAATTTAATAAAAATCGAGGTTTCCTTCAAAATCTACCATTTTCGGTATTATTGCAAATCAACGAATTTTGATAACGAATTCTTCCTAACCACGTACACTACATCAGAATATGATGATATGATCACTTAAATTAAAACCCATTTTTAGTTATTCTTCATGAATAATGTGAGTGTCAAAAAAGAAATTTATTTTGACCAAAAATGTGAAGAATAGTATTTGAGAAGGTGAGATTCTTGTGAATATATGTGATATAAAGTTGGGTATGAAATCTTATGGTTTGTTTGTAAGGAAAAAAGTGCAATGCACCGCACATACAAATACAATACAACTACCAAAACTGTATTTTTGTTATTATAATTATTTTCTTCCCTTTTTACTACTTTCTTTCATGTTTTCTTAATAAACAATTTACAGACAAAATCGGGTAGAGAATTAGTAAATTAATTAATCAGTTGAATAAAATAATACAAGGTTCTCTGTAGTTTTGGCAGTTCGTGCCTGCCAGCTTTTCTTGGTAAGTATAAAATCTTGAATGGGAAAGTAGAAGAAGAAGAAGATTAATATGCACCAGAGAGAGAAAAGGGAAAGGAGACAGTGAAGATTAAGCTAAATCGCGTTTCTGGGTCAGAGAGATTTGGGGAGAAAGTGATGGATTGGAGGGTTCTCTTGCTGGGTTTCACTGTCTGCATTCTGGGTTTCACACCACGCTCCATCAATGGAGACACAGATCCAGCTGATGGTCAGTCATCTGAAACTCCTTTATTGTTTAGTGCCTAATGTGTGTGCTGATCTTGGTATCATCTGCATTTGGGTTTGACTGATTCTTCTTATGTTTGGTTTTAATGGCGGATTTGATGATGGGTTTGTGGAGATCGGTTCTGTGAGAAGGATACAGACTTCTTTTGATTGAAAAATCCCAACTTGGAAGCATTGATTATGATAACCTGTGAAGTTTTTGAGCTAATCATTAGTGATTTGGGTTTCAGTTAATTGTTGTTGTTATTTGGTTTTTATCTGTCTGTTAGCTGATGGTTGAAAGTTAGGACTTTATTCATGTCTTCATTGGTTTGATTGATTTATGACAAAATTATAGGTTTTGATGCAATTACAATTTACAAAACAGACATAGTATTAGGATTTTGGATAATCCATGTTGTGACATGCTTGATTGATGTGCAGCTTCTGCTCTAAATGCAATGTACAGCAGTTTACACTCGCCGTCTCAGTTAACCCAATGGAGTTCATCTGGCAATGACCCGTGCGGGCAGTCTTGGAAAGGCGTTACTTGCTCAGGCAATAGAGTCACGGAAATGTGATTCTTCTGTTTTCCTTTTCATGCTCTCGTGCGGTGCTTTTATTCACCGTGAATGTTGTTTCTGATACATGCATTTTCATATACTTGTTTGCAGTAAATTACCAAATCTTCAGCTAACTGGATCTCTGGGATACATGCTCGATAAGCTAACTTCCATAACCAAACTGTAAGATAAGCTGTATTACACATTTTATGATGATTTTTTTGTGTTCATTTCGGAATTATGATATGGAAATAATTTATTCTGCAGAGATGTTAGCAATAACCTTATTGCAGGAGATATGCCTTACCAACTTCCTCCAAATCTTCAGCAACTGTATGCCACTCTGCACCCAACGCGCATATGTTTCCATTTCTTATATATTCGCCCGATTTCGTGTTTTTATATCAATGGCTATTTGTTCACATGCAGGAACTTTGCTAATAATCAATTTACGGGAAGCCTTCCTTATTCCATTTCCACTATGACTTCTCTTAAGACACTGTGAGTGAACTTACACTAGCTTATTGTTCTCTTGTTTGAGCTTAATCTGAAGTCCCAAACAAACGACTTACCTTTATACTTTCCTTTGAGTGTAGGAACATCGCTCACAATCAGCTACAGACCGTGGGCGACTTTTTCGGGCAGCTTACTTCACTCTCCATATTGTAAGATCTCCGGCCCACCCCTAGCAAATTTGAAAATTTTGTCTTGATGGCTTTTTTTAATCAGAAAACACATGTTTTTTTTTAAAAAAAGAGCAAGATCCCAATGAGGGAGCCACACACACTCAGCCCAATAAAGGCGATAAAAGAGGAGCCTAAAAGGCATGAGGGAAAAGAAAAATCACAATGAGAAAACCCGTATGGGAAGAGAGCAAAATAGAAGCTAGCATAGAAAGCAGAAACATGTTGAGTCTATAGGGTGACGGTCTCTGAGGCTCAGGGACAGTCTCTTGAGTTTGATACTAATAGTTCAAAAGGGTTTGTTGTTTTTCTACAAAGATACTAACTTTCTGTTATTTACAATGTCTTGTGGTATGGGTGTTGGATAACTATTCATTACTTGTGAACTGCAAGCTTAGTTAGTGAGTGAAGTAAGATTCTTCAGACAAGTTTGAGAATTTCAGAAAAGAAACAGATAGGTTTGTTTCTACTTAGAAACTAAGTGACATCAATCTCGGTTTTCTATTTCAGGGATATCTCTTCCAACAGACTGACAGGTAACCTCCCGGAGAGTTTTAGCTCTCTTTCCAGCATAGTCAGCATGTAAGTGACAAAGACGTTTTTTTTACTGTAGTGCTAATATGTAGAAATTAATTATGGACAGCTTCTTATCTAATTAATCGCTGCACAGGTATCTGCAAAACAACCAGCTCACAGGTCCTATCGACGTCCTTGCTAATCTCCCTCTTCAAAACTTGTGAGTGGTCTTATACAACTTTGGAAGGAAATTTTGATTTTTTTTTGTTTTTCATAGAAAGGACCTTAAAGCCTTATGGCATGGCCATTGTTTTCAGGAACATTGCAAATAACCAATTTACTGGATGGATTCCCGACCAGTTGAAGAATATTAATCTGAAGTATGTATTTGACATTTCATTGGTTATAGTTATATTGGTTGGCTAGTAGTGAAGATTGAAGGGTGTAATTTTATCTGTTTTCGATTTGAATTCTTAAACCAGAAATACATTTATGACAGGAAAGAGGGTAACGCATTTAGCACGGGCCCCGCACCCCCGCCTCCACCAGGAACACCTCCCGCCCCTAGACCAGGCAAACGCCCTTCAAAGGATAACAGTCCGCCTACTAGTGATGGTGGCGGCAAAAAATCAGGAATTGGGGCCGGTGGTGTAATAGGAATAGTAATAGCCATCATTGTCGTAGGCGCTGTAGTAACATTCTTCATAATGAAGAAAAGATCCAAGAAATTGCCAAAAGACATAGAAAAGGTTGATAGTCAACCCTTTGATCCTCTTCCTTCAAACGAAGTGCGGGGTAATGTTTCTAACCTGTCTAATGACATTCAAGCCATCTGTTTCTCCTTCTCTCTCAAGTTGAATCTTGAATTTTGATTGTAACATGTTATTGCAGAAATGAAGTCTGTACAAAATTCCTCCACGACCAACGCATTGGCATTTGATACTCCTGCTTCCATGAATCTTAGACCCCCACCTATTGAACGTCACAAATCATTTGATGAAGATGAATTTTCAAAGAGGCCTCTTGTGGTTAAGAAAACTAATATAGCTCCTATAAACGTGAAATCATACTCAATAGCGGACTTGCAGGTGGCCACAGGTAGCTTTAGTGTTGAGAACCTTCTTGGCGAGGGGTCTTTTGGACGGGTTTTTAGGGCACAGTTTGAAGATGGAAAGGTATGTATATATATATATATTTTTTTTTTTCCCTTGATTTGCGAAGTAAACTCCAACCTCAATCTGGTTTAGTATATTAGTTCTTATATTGTTACTTCACTATGACTATATGAAAGGTTCTCGCTGTCAAGAAAATAGACTCATCTGCCCTTCCCAACGAATTATCAGATGATTTCACAGAGATAGTTTCAGATATCTCCAGGCTGCATCACCCAAATGTAACAGAGCTGATGGGGTATTGTTCAGAGCATGGAATGCACCTTCTTGTGTACGAGTTCCATAAAAATGGATCACTTCATGACTTCCTACATCTATCAGATGAATATAGCAAGCCATTAACATGGAACTCTCGAGTCAAGATTGCTCTGGGTACTGCACGAGCACTAGAGTAAGTTAATCCTCGAAAAGTAATCTGGTTGCACTCTTAAATTAAATTTATAAAGCTAGAACCAAATATGAAGTGATCATTCGAAGTTCTCTTTTTCAGGTATCTACATGAAGTTTGTGCACCATCAGTTGTTCATAAAAATATCAAAGCAGCCAATATATTGCTGGATACTGAGCTTAATCCTCACCTGTCAGACTCGGGCCTTGCAAGTTTCATTCCAAATGCTGATCAAGTAAATAATGAACACCTTTTGCAAGAAACTGCAGTGTCAGTTTCTTTTTCTTAGTTTTGTATAGCATGGTGGATCATGCAGAAACTTACAAATAGTGTGCATCCTCTATCCATCTAACTATGTTGCAGCCTCAAAGGGCTTTTGTTTCGGTTTCAAAATAATTTTATGGCTCGGAATTTATTACATGCTTTGACCTTTCCAGTCATTTGACCTTATGCAGGCATTGGAACAAAATGCAGGATCCGGATATAGTGCACCTGAGGTTGCAATGTCCGGTCAGTATAATCTGAAGAGTGATGTCTATAGCTTCGGAGTGGTCATGTTGGAGCTGATCAGTGGACGTAAACCATTTGACAGGTGACTGTTCTTATACCAGTGTTCTGACTAATTATCAAAATGTGGTTGGTGAATCAATTTAACATTCTATGGCAGTTCAAGGCCAAGATCCGAGCAGTCATTGGTTCGTTGGGCCACGCCTCAACTCCATGACATTGACGCTTTGTCAGAAATGGTTGATCCCGCGCTTGAGGGTCTTTACCCGGTCAAGTCTCTCTCCAGATTTGCTGATGTCATTGCTCTCTGTGTCCAGGTAATCTATGAATCATATATGTTCATTTGTTGTCTATAAGCTATGAGTGCATATAAGATTGACAAAAATCAGTGATTTAGGATGCCAAGTAGACTAGTAGTTTTGCACGGGGCTATACATACAAATAGTATGTTTGTGCATATAACTTCATCTGTAGAAAATTTTTGATGCGTAATATTTGTTGTGATGGGACAGCCTGAGCCCGAGTTCCGACCACCTATGTCAGAAGTGGTTCAAGCATTGGTTCGGCTTGTGCAGCGAGCTAACATGAGCAAGAGGACAACGGGAAGCGAACAAGGAGCCTTCCAGCGAGCTGATGACACGGATACACAAGATTACATGTCTTAAACAGATAGAGAACCTTGTTTGCTTGTACTGTGGATACAAACGGAACAAAGCAATTTGCTACTTTTTTTCAACCACATAAAGTCACAGATTAGAGTTGACATTTCAGTTGATTCTCATTGGCACGTGATGTCAAGAGGAGAAGCTTGGATGGTTTGAGCAGTTTGTTAATATTACATGATTGAGTTTATTATTTCTTTTCCTGCTGCATTGTATCTGAATCTTGTAAAATTTCCCTACTTTGCTTTGTCATTACATTGTGCAAGAATGTTTAAAATAGCTTTCCCGTCAGGTGCCAAACTAATTTCAAAAACATCTGATGAAAAAAGAGGAAATTTCATTGGAGAAACACTGTTCACAATAACTTGTACCGTCTGAAGCAAAAACCAGAATACAATGACTGCAGATTAAGTCATAACAGCAGCAGCAGACCAAATGCTAATTATAAACCATATACTTAGGCGTTGCGCTGAACTTTTGGTACCCTTTAATGACCTTATTAACTGCATCGAGAAAATCTTGTTCTGTCACAGTCTTCCTTCGTGCTCTGATGGCATACATCCCGGCTTCTGTGCATACGCTCCTTATGTCAGCTCCTAAGAGATGAACGATAGTCAGAAAATCAACAAGACAGAATTTCAAGCACTCAGCGATCAAGTCAAGTGTTGTTAGTGTTACCTGTGGAATTGGGGCAAAGCCGTGCCAGGAGTTCAAACCTGATATCCCTTTCACAGTTCATGGTTCTTGTATGGATTTTAAATATTTGAGTTCTGCTCTCCAAATCCGGCAGCCCAAACTCAACCTTACGATCTAATCTTCCAGGACGTAACAGCGCTGGATCTAGCGTATCCGGCCTGAAAAAGGACATGCAGAAATTAATGTAAGAACGAGAACCAAAATGCCATCAGAACTTTGAGTAGTGGAGTTTCACCCTAACCTGTTTGTTGCCATCAGAACTTTGATGTTACCGCGAGCATCAAACCCATCAAGCTGATTAACAATTTCAAGCATTGTTCGCTGAACCTCGTTATCTCCACCAACTCCATCATCAAAACGTGCACCGCCTATGGCATCAACTTCATCGAAAAACACTATGCATGCCTTCTTCGAGCGTGCCATCTGCATCATATATCAGATGACAGCATGCAAATCGATAAGCATAATTTTTCTATAAATATCCACAACACAGCAGCTTCTTACCTGAAATATTTCACGAACCATCCGGGCTCCCTCGCCAACATATTTCTGAACAAGTTCACTCCCAATAACACGAATGAAACAAGCATCTGTTCTATTAGCCACAGCTCTTGCCAGAAGTGTTTTGCCAGTGCCTGGAGGGCCATAGCAAAGCACACCCTTTGGAGGATCAATTCCAAGCTTCACAAATTTCTCAGGGTGAAGCATAGGCAACTCAACAACCTAGAACAAAAAAAATATAAGTACCAAGAACTAATTAATTGTCTTTTTTATAAAATAAACTGAAATACCAAACCCTTTTTGAAATGTTCATCAAGCTAAAAATATTAATATAAATTTTGAACGTACTTCTCTCATCTTCTCGATTTGTTCCTTACACCCACCAACATCATTATAAGTCACATCTGGCTTCTCTTCCACTGTCATCATGGTCACACTAGGATCGATTTTTGGAGGAAGAGGGATCTGAATCTGATATTTGTTCCTATCAACCCTATCAAGAGAGAATAAATGTCAACTAACAAGAAGAAAGTCATTTATTTGTAATTATTTGCAATATCAAAACTAGTAGAGCCATCTATGGAGTTAAGAAGTTAGAAATCTACCCCACTCGCATGCCTTCTTCTATATCAGTTGGAGAAACTTTGTCACCCAGGCCAACAACAAACTGTGTATAAGAAATGTTTGTAAGAGAGCCAATGATTGCATTCAAGAAAAATCAGTAAATGCTAAAAACAAAATACTCAAACGTGTCACAGTCGATAGCAAGAGAGCATGTTTCACCGCTACCAAAAACTGCTGTTTACACATGTGAGAGTAAACAAGAGGGAAAAGAAAACAAACCTTTGCGATTTGCTTAACATTTATGACATATTTGGCATCTTCGGAGTTTGGACTAATTATCTTCGTGCATCTAGCCACCTGAGAGACAAAGTTGGTCGTCAGTCATGACAGAAACACGCGACACAATACATGAAGTTTGTTAAACAATAAGAAAATAAAATCACACCTGTAGAGGTTGCTCCTCCTGCATCATTTGTTTATCAGAAACGAGATCCCACTGGCTCGGTGCAGCTAAGCCAGTATCGGATTCCTTGATACCTAATGTGTATATATTGACGTATTAAAAACAAGCAGACACGTGCACCCAAGCAATAACTGAAAATAAGTCAACAATGAAGAAGACGGTGTAAACAAAGGAAAAGAAAGGCATACCACGCAAATCATTGACCTTCTTAGCTTTTTCCTTAATTTCCTTCTCGGTTTCCTTGATGCTAGTGGAATAAGGTCCTAAACCCTAGAAAACAAAAGAATGGCGATGAGTAAGGAAAAGATCAGTACCAAAGTCTTCATGGTCCGTAATGCATCAAAGATAACACATAGTGAAGTAGTGCATAATTTCATGCCATACACATAAGTTTGCACTAGCTCCGAACAACAAAAACACAAACAGCACATTTACAGGGCAAGATATTTAAATCCAATTGCGTTTATATGAAATCAAATCATCCCAACAAACATCAACACTAAGAACTTGTAGTTTAGGAATTGCATCCAACCAAATAAATAACTCTGAGCCTTAATCAACACAGTTGTTCCCATCCAATCACAGAAACAATTAAAAGAGGGACCAAAACAAACCCATCAACATCCACAACTTAACAATTACAATCAGCTACAAACCAAGGCCCAAATATACACTTCGAAACACTAGATTTACACAAGAGACTAACAACAATTTAGAATGCAACAGATCTCACATTACTATAAATTCAACCCACAAACTCAAAAATAAGCCAACTTGCTCCACCATATCGATTAAACTTCAAACCCCACAAATTCAAAAGCAATGAATTTAATCCTGAATCCTCCAAAATAAAAATAAAAAACTAAGAAATCGAAACAGTTTCGAGATCCACGACAGAAATCTGCAAGTAATGAGAAAAGGTATGGTTTTTAGAAACATACGTAAGTTTTGAGGAGAGCGATATCGTCCTCATCGAGTGGACGAACACGGGTCTCGTTAAGGTCTTCAGGATCCGCTGCTGGTGCCATTGAAGCTGCTCTGGTTAAGGTTTCGGAGAAAAACTGAGAAAACAAATCAAAAGTGTCGCAGAATCGCACCAACGAAGGCCCGGTTTTTAACCTTTTGTATGTTCAGGATTGTGTCGCCACCTCCTTTCTGTTAGTTCCTCTCTTTTTGCTTCGTTTGTGAGGCGAAATGTCAATGAAGCGGCCCATGTATCGATTAGAAGCTCGCTAACTCGGTCTGATTAAATTACGGGTGAAGGATCTGTCACACACGTTTCATAAAAATCGCTTTTGTGAATTATCCTTAATACAGCAGTTTCGGTTTGCTTAAAAAAACAATTATTTTGCTCTCGGATTAAGAATGTTAAAAAATAACCAAATTAACTAATTTAAATCGATTTAAAAAAATCGTATAAAAATCATATTAATTTATTTAAAAATCGAACCAAAACGAAACCCTACAAAATGAGAATCGATAAAAACTGATCTGAATAAAAAAACTAATTAATTTGAACACACAACTCATTTTAAGTTATCGATTCTTATTACTTTGGCCTAGAAATATCGGGTCAACAAAAATTAAGTCAAAATCGGCTCAAAATGTGAGAATTTTATGAAAATTAGTTCAAATAAAATCCAACCGAAAACCGATAAATGAAATAATAAATCAAAATAGTTTAAAATATGAGAATTTCATGAAATTCGGTTCATAAAAAATTGAACCATAAATCTATATGTTCAAAACCAAATAAATCCAAATTCTATCAATTGGGTTTTAATTATTAATTTTTTGAAGTCAAATTGATCGGTTGGGTCCAAAATTGAAGGAATCAATATCAAACTATGAACAATATTATATGGAATAATTTCGATTTCATACAGTTACTTCAACAAATTCCTTGAGACAAGAAATTTCAAATATTTAACAGAGTGATATTACGGTTTATGTCAACTAAACGGTTGTAGATCTTCGTTATCTCTTTTATTAATTACAAAATGAATAAAATTCACCTAAAATTTTTAATTATTTTAAGAGTGTCATCCATTTATCTATTTCGTCAAATCCTCCAATGAACACAAGTTCAAGAGAGTGGCATTAATTAATTTTCTACATCCAACAAAGTTCCCTTACTAGTCAACATTTGAGACATCATTTAGAGGACACTTCAGATGGACCAAGAAACAGTAAATCTGGATCAAGTGAGTCCCAAAATATGAATATGTAATTTGACACACATGGATATATGTATCAATGATCCATTTTGAATCATACGCATGATCAAACTTAAAATCAAGTCTCTTGTTATGAACTATATGGACCGAAATCAATCAAAACAAGAAGTCAATTAAAATATGATCATCAACGAATCTACAGAGGTTGAGGCTGCGAGGGAAGTCAAAACAAATATATCCCTTTAACTAAAGGGTGAAAGACACAAAACCACACACAATAATATTCAAAAGACATTTATCTACCCTATTTTTTAAAACGGACAGTGAGCTACACTTAAATATCATTAACTGACAGATAGCCCCTGCCGTTAGAATTTTTGTTAAAATATGTTAAAATTCGAGGTAAAAAGACGAAAATACCCATGGCCATACTTCAAATTTTCAAAACCATGCCATTGTGAGGATTTTGAATGTTTATCCTTTGACCGTGACTCAAGTTTCGCCGGCCTCTTCTCCGACCTTCGACCGACTTCGTCAGTCGTCCTCGGCTCCACGCCACCGACCGGAGACTCGCCGGAGCCCGTCGCGGAGACTCGCCGGAGCTTGAGCAGATGCTACACACTGACGGGTGGTCGAGGCGCTCTCATCGCTTCTGCACCGTCTCGGATTAAGCTCCGGCAGCTGACTGCCCGCCTCATCGTTGGTCGCTACCAAGCAGCTCCGTCTTCTCGCATTTGTTTTCTGCCAAGAAAACATAGTATCATCCTCGGCCATCAACCTCCCGACGTCCGCCTCTTTCCGACCAGCATCAGTCCTCACCAACGCGAGTGAGGCTTCCTCAGTCCATCTCCGACGTTCATGCACCAATTCCGGCCCCTTCGACCGTGCGTGTAGTTCACTCGCCGCCGCGTGACGCCCTCGCGCGCGGGCATCGTCTTTGCGCACCTTCCACCTCCCGCTCGAGCAACACTCTATGTATTTTACCTTTAATTAAAACTTGAATTTGAATTGGGAGCCATTGCCAGAAAAGTCTGGTCCGGTCAAGTTCGTCGGAGTCACTCGCCTCAGTCCGTCGCGAAGGAAGTAGTGGGCATGAAAAACAGAGCATGGAAGAGATGTGATTTTTATATGTTTCGAAATCAAACACCCAAAGAGATCCACAAATTCATAAACAAAGCATGGAAGAGAAGCTTAACAGTGGCGCAGAGTCGGAGACGACGGGCTCCGGCGAGTCTCCGGCGAGCCTACGGTCAGTGGCTAGAAGGCGAGGACGACCGGAGAAGTCGGTCGGAGGTCGGAGACGAGGCATGCGAAGCTTGAGCCACGGTTATGGGAAAAACAATCAAAATCCTCACAATGGCATGGTTTTGAAAATTTGAAGTCTGGCCAGGGGCATTTTCATCTGCTTACCACAAATTTTAACAGATTTTAACAGAAATTCTAACGGCATGGGCTATCTGTCAATTAATGATGTTTGGGTGTAGCTCACTGTCCGTTTTCAAAAATGGGGTAGTTAAGTGTCTTTTGGGTATTGTTGGGTGTAGTTTTGTGTCTTTTACATTTAAGTAAATATTGTTCGTATATCCACTATTTTAGTTAAATAATTATTTTAAATAGGGATAATTTTGGGTCAAACACATGCGAAACCACTTTCTCAACTAAGTATACCTAAAGAATTTTATTATTTTTAAGCCATCTGAACAAGATTTTTTTTCCTTTCGTTATTCAGAATGTTACAGATTATTTCTATTTTTTAACTTTCAAAATACCCTTTTATTTATTTTGATATTTAAGTTAACAAAATATCTGAACTTAACAATTTCTTCATTTGCTCTACAGTCTTACTCAATCGGTTTCATCCACTCTCCTGTAACACACAATAATCGTCACCCGAACTTATTCTATGGTTGTAAATCATAATCATTAAACTAAGATGAATTTTCTTATGCTAATGCAATGATAATCATATATTATGTAAATTGTGTATTTGTTACAAATAAATGTTGGCTCAAATATTTTGTATTTCACATAAAACAGTTTGAGTAGCAAAATTATTATTTCGACTTAAAATATCAAGTCTAATTTGGGGCGAGTTCGGGAAATGAGACAGTAAAAATCTTGTGATTCGGGTATGGTGGGGATGGGGTGTAGTAGAATTAAAAATTGGGATAAGGTCGGAGAATACACGACCCCCACACTATACCCGCCCCATTATCATTCTTAAAAGTGTTGAAAGAGTAATGACACACATTTGAAAATTAGAAAAATACATAAGTGTATTTACGACTTTCCACACCACTGTTATGTTATAATTAACTTATGGTATAACAAAAATAGAACTTAAGATATCCGTGAACAAAACACCTTTAAAATGAGGTAGTATTTATCTATTGCTTTTTTCCTCATTCAATACATAAAATTCACGTAACAAAAAAATAATTTTAAGGAAATACAAAGCGGTCTATCTCTAATATTGTAGTGTTTCGGGTCTCGTCTCTTAACGAGGTATGCGGTGCAAGTCTGCGTGTGTGCGACCACAAGAAGGCTTCAACCAGCTACTGCGGTGATTTCGACAGGGTTTGACTTGGCCGTCGTTAGAGATGAGGTCAAAATCAAAAACGGATTGTCCCTACGGATTTATGATTATTGTCTTGGCTCGTTATGGTAAGTGTGCCCGACTACGGGAGCACGACAGAGACGACGGAGCTTGCAAGAGTCTGCGGTAGTGTAGGATCGAGAGGACGGTAAAGGAAGGAGGTAGAAGAAAAGGGGGTTGGAGGCAGGGGACGGAGGTTTCTTCAACTCGCCGACAATTGGTGAGGGTTGCGGCGTCGATAGGTTGCCTAGGTCTTGCGGGATCGCGAGTCGGTGCTGTCTGTGGATGCGGGAGGTTGTGGCAGGTGGTCGGAGGTAAAGTTTGGTTTTGGTCAAGAAAGGGAACACGAAAACAGGGGGTCGTAGGCAGGAAGGCTCGGGAGAACTGCGGTGGTTGCGGGTCAGGGTAGGTGAGTGGTGTGGTCGACCGTGACTTTGCGATAGTAAAGTTGGGGGTATTATTTCAACATCATCTGTGAGGGAAAACAAGTCCGCGAGGGGGTCAGCGGTGGTTGGGTAGAGAAGCTCTAGCGATTAGCTTGTTACGGGAACAGTGGTATTCGGTGCATCGAGAGCAAACGAAATCGAGTGGGGCTTATCGAAGGTAGGACGGGAAAATTTTCTTGCTGCGGTTTTGGCTGGTTGATGGCTCGGCACTGGGATGGAACCGGAGTTCTCTGGTGTCGATGGACAAATTTATGTAAGCATATCGAACTAGGGAGTCTTGGTTTTCTTAACCTTCAATACGTCCTTTGGGTGTCCCATTATACTCGGTACTGGAGGGATCGGGGGTTCTCTAGTGTCGTTGGGCTTATCCTGGTAAGCACAAAGAGCTTGGAGGACCAGAATTATTAAAGACTCGTGATTCCTATTGTGATTGCAGGGTTGATCGAGGAAACTGGTGTAATGCATTCGACAATGAGATCGCAGTGTTTCTCCATCCGTATGAGGTGGAGGTTGTGGCTCTGGATGATGCTAACTGGTTCGAGCCGATTGGTCTCTGGGGTTATCATGAACCCCTATTTAAATCATTCTGCAACGGGATCACGAAGTTTCTCCATCCGTGTGAGGTGGAGGTCGTGACTCTACATGATACTGAACGGGTCGAGTTGAACATCTTTAGAGGTATCATTAGCGATGGGTATCGCGAACTGTCCACTTCTGGGACATTTATTTATTTTGTTCGTCGCTCTTGTAATTTCGTGGCTCATAAATTAACCGGTCATGCTTTAACTAACAGTACATGTGATTACGGTGAGGGGTATGTCCCACCATCTATTGTTTCGATTGTCCAGCGTAATGCCGAGTTAGTTGCTCAATAATAATAGTGATTTTCCTAAAAAAATATACATAAAATTTCACAAAATAATATCACTCTGAATTGAAGCATCCAATTAATCCTTTCATAAGTTGTATACATCAAAATTCATTATTTTTTTCCTCCAGTAAAACATATATTTTGTTCCCCATTCAATACATGAAATTCACTAAAATATAATATCAATACTTAGTCCATTTGTATTAATTTTGTACTTGTTTCACACAAATCAAACTTGTTTTCCAAACTTCTAAACATATATTTTCCCCAGTTTATTTATTTTTCTAGAGAAAATCAAGTTCTTTATGATGCTTTACAAATCAAATAACAGATTAACGAACAAATGAAACAACTGTTCGTAGACATAGTACATTACCCACCAGAGCAACAAAATTTAGAAAGCCGGTGAAGTGAAAACTATTATCATACATACACTACACAAGTACAAGTCAACAAATTTCCGGGCATATAAATCAGACATCTTCGGCTGTGGACCGCCACATAAATGAGAAGACGGTAGCAAAAATGAAAGCTCTGTAATGCTTCTTCATTCATCCTCGGCTATGAAGTTTGGCACTTCACCTTGGCAGAGGTACTCGTCACACAATGATGACGATCCCCAGTCTTTCCTGAGACGCAATATGTCCTCTGTGAAAGTGGATCCAGAGGCTCCAATGAACACGCTAGACATAGCACAGATAGTTTTGTCCAGCATTGCTTCCACCTTCATGAGAAAAAGAGTAACACATAAGTTTAAGTGGAACCTAAGCTAGGTTCGATAAAATTCCCTCATCCAATCACCATAGGCTAGTCTTCAATAAAGTATATCCTGTAACTATACTCGTATGAAATATGCATAACAACTTTGTACATTTTCAGAGTAAGCAGTAGTAGTACTAACAAGGGAGGGACAGTTCTGAAACATAGAAACTTGGTACAGATTCAAGGGTTCATCTTATACGTCACAATATTAGTATAATTGGTGGAACTGCATAGGATGGTCACTTTAAGACACTAAGAATAATAATCCTCCCAGAAACCCGAATAAGAGAGAAAAAGTACGATTGGAGAAACATGGTTTCACCTGAGCATCTTGCTCGAGCCCGTGTCTGTATAGCAAGGCATCCCATTTTTCGGCTGAATTTCGAGGAGGCCGTTTGACAAGGGGTACAGTCTTCCCGTTCACCACAAGCAATGACTGCATCAAACCAGTTTCACTTTCTGCTGCATCGGTGGAGAGATATATGACTGGTGCATTGACCTTTTCAACCACTCGAGCAATGCAGTCTGCCGCTTGTGGAACGGGAAAGAAGCAACTTGACGTTTTTGCATTACTGGAAAAGACAAGTAGAAGCAAATTAGAGGCCTTCTCATGCCACAGTTTGCTCAAATAGAACACTAAAATGCAGTCCATTTCATTGTTACATAATGGCTGAAGTTCTTTTTCTAGCCTCCCAAGAATCGGAGTAACAAAGAACAACCAAAAGGCAACAAAGAAAGTATTTCTGAGTCTAGTGTTAACCAAAAAAGGTTCTCACGTAAAGGTACAGATAGAGCTTTGGATCAACCAAATAGAAGTGGTGTCAACTATCTATCATAAGGAAAAACAAATAATCGATTCTGAAATACCACTTCAACGAATCACATCTATCGATGGTTTGATATCAAAATCTATGAAACTTGTATTGAACTTGCTTATATTGTCACATGAAAGTGTGGGTGTGACATGTTAGTTGTCAATTGAAAAAAATGCTAATTACACCACTTGCATACCAACAAGATGCAAGTACACAAACAACAAAATCCCCCCTTTTAGAATAGCAATAACCCAATGTGCACTAGCTAACTATACCTGGTTTGTAAGAATACGAACAACATACAGAGATATCAAACAAATAGGATGCACACACGCTTCCAAAGGAACAAGTAACCTCTTACCAGAACTTCAAAAATCCATGTCTCCGGAAATGAAGGGCAATGAAATTCTTTCCCAAGAATGTTTGAATGAACCGCTGGGCAGTAAGCATGATAAGCCGACTTGGTTCAATTAGAGTCTTGCATTGGTGAGCAATTGGACCACCAGGCTGCATCACCCACTCTGTCTCCAGATCAGAAAAGAACACATCTCCAATCGCTATAACATCATCATCAGTCGAAAACTTGGCCTCAACGTCTTCAACTTTTTTCTTACTTGGCTTCTTGACATCCTCCGTCCAAGGAGACTCAAGCTTACCCATTGAAATTCCTAGTTGTGATTTCAGCTTCATCACGTGCTCATCATCAACATAACAATGTGTTGGTGACGAGAAATAACATATAAATCTATCAATGTGCAAGTGATTCCTTTTCGTTTCAGCAAACTCTTCGAAAGTGACAACAACCTTCCTTCCAAGGCATTTATTTATGTGATCTATATCCAAGACCCTATTGAACTGGTAATCAACTTTATAACTAGGAATAACCAAAACCCGATTAAGCAATGCTGCAAAGAACATATGTTTCTCTAAGCAAATCAAATGGTTTGACATCTGACCCGAAACACAAATTGCAAACAAGAACTTGTTTTCCCTCGGCTTCCACGCTATTGTTCTTCTTCCCGACAACATCCCATCCACCTTTCTACACCTATCAAAACCCAAACCAATAACCCCAGAACCATCACCCCCCAACCCCGAAGAAAAATTGCCCACCTGGTGGGTCATCAACAGAACCTGCTGAATCTCCTTGTTCAATGAAATCTGCTGGAGCACAGCAGATTTAACCCCATCAACAGAAGCCAAAAATGGGTCCTTGATTCCGGACCCAGAACTGGAATTTGAGTAAATAACAGTGGAATTGACATCAAAACCTAAACTAGTAGAGTTCCACAGAGCCAACAGGCCGAGCTGCTGGCGGCGCAACAAAGAGAGGGCTCGCAGCTCGGCGTCGCGCATCCGATCGGCGACGGGGTCGGATCTGACGGCGGAGGAGAAATTGGTGGCGAAAAGGTTGCGAACGTCGGCGGAGAAGAAGAGCACGATAATAACGAGGGGGAGGAAGATGGCGAAGAGATACCTCCGATTGAAGCTCAGATTCCGGCGGCGAGGCTCGAAATCGTCAATGTGGAAGGAGGATCGAGGAGTGGAGGGCTTGGTCTCGTTCTGATGGACCAGAGTCTGGCGATCGTCTTCTTCGTCCGATGATCCCCTCTCCATCTCCTCGATTTAGCTTCTTCTCTACGCTTCCACCACCGACACGAGCGAGTGGTGACGAATCTGACGGTTTCAGCGCCGCGACACCGAGATTGTGGCGTCTCCGACACGGAGCTGCAGTGTACTGGGAAGAGGCGATAAGATCGGGACCGTCTAAAAGAATTAAAAATCGAAACTTTCTGGGAGTTGAGCGTGAGCGAGAGCCTAGTGATGGACTGGAGGAGCAAACCGAAAGTGACAATGAATCTAAGGCTGAAAGAGACCTCTTACCGGCCCAACCAACAGGTATCTTGGGCCATGCCTCTATGGGCTTCCTCTTTGGGGTTATTGGGCCGGCCCGCTGAATTTTGTGTTTTCTTTTTTCTTTTTCTTTTTAAGGATATTTGTTATACCGGAACGAGCGCTTGACCACTTGGCCAAGTAAGACGGGGATGATTGGATTTTGTGTTTAACGTGCAATCGTCAACTGAGGTGAAGAGAGATAGAACTGTTTTCGTTCGCCCCGTTGGAAGTATATAAATTTTATTTCTATCTGATGACAAAATATTATGAACCCGATCAAGATTTGAATCTGAAAAGATCACAAAATATTATACAAACCCGCCATCTTGTGATTGTTGTAAGACACAATATCTCAGTCCGACTTGGCCTTCATATGCTCAATTTAATTAGAACCAGGGATGGAGATTACAAAATTTGTCCTCAACTAACCCTATCAACCCTCTTGGTCTCCGATCATTATGAAGAATCTTCGTTTCTCGAAACTGATTTGATTCAATAATTTCAAATTTTTACACCTATCAAATTGGAGGAATTCCCTCGTTCCTCAAAACCTATCCCGAACGATTTCAGAAAAAAAATTTATCCTTAATGATGACGCAAGATTTTGGTCTCAAATCTCAGTGTAATGAAAGATGAAGAGAAACTATTCATGATTCACAACAACAAACAAAGGTAGAAAATTGTTGACTTTGCCCCAGGGGATCAAAGTCAACGGCTAGGGAACTGCACATAATTGTGTGAAGAAGCAACAGCTGAGAGTCACTGAAACAATCCAGAAAGAGAAGGAAGTGCATGAATAATCAGATATCTATGGTTTATGCATCTCTGTGTAATCCAATGTCTCAACGGCAATGATCCAAATACATATCCAAGAACATGATCATGGTCATTTCATAATCTGAATTCTAGTCTATGAAAATTTTGTTGGATATCACATCCATTCACTAACACTGAAACTGACCTATCATTGAAGCTCTATTGAAACAACTGAAACAAACCTTATGCTGTAATCAAGATTTCAAAGTTCAATATTCACATCACCTTCTTCGTGATTCTGATTTTCTTCTTCGGGCTGACTCCAGTCTTCAACTTCTTCGGACAAAGCTTCTTCTCCGTCATGACTCTGATCTTCTTCTTCTTCTTCTTCTTCAACTTCTTCGGACAAAGCTTCTTCTCCGTCATGACTCTGATCTTCTTCTTCTTCTTCTTCTTCTTCAGAATGACTCAAATCTTCCACTTCTCCAGACAAATCTTCTTCTTCTTCTGACATATCTTGATGTTCCTCGTTTTCTTCTTCGGTGACTTCGATGAGCCTCCCACGAACCCATTTCTTCGTTTTAGCAACTGACACGGGACTTTCCTCGTCAATTGTTGGATCAAAAGCTCCATTTGGTGAAGGACCCTTTTCAAAGTTGATGCTGCTTCCATTAGATTCCAATTGGCTGGGTTGATCCATTGAAATTTTACCCAATTGCTTCACTAGATCTTCCCCATTCAGTCGAGGCAGCTTTTTACGCTTGCGAGAGCTTGTGGTTGACACAAATTGCTCCTCATCATTAAGTATTATATCCTGCACGGAAACCTTGGCATAACCAGATTTTTTCGACGTATGGGTTTGGGTACCGTTTATGTTTATGAGCTCCGCATGATTCACAAGCTCGTCCTTGTTTTCCTCGAAGTGGCTATCTAACTCAAACGAGGCATCTGAAGGTTCTTCACCATTTATCTGGTCGGTTGTGGCCTGCCCTGCCTCTAAGGCTTCAAGTGACTGGATTGCTTCAGCTATTAGCTTTCTGGTCTCCAATAGAGCTTCTCGTGCAATGGGGCTCGTCTCTGCAGCAGGCTCAAGGGCTTTCGCTGCCTTCTCAGCCTCAGCAATTGATAGCCTGGAGATAACACAAGTATATAGTCTTTCAATGAACCTCAAGGAAATTATAACCGAACCATTTATGCCATTATTCTACAAGGACTAGAGAATCGAGCAATTTGAGCTTGGTCAAACCATTTATGCAAACCAGAAGTGTTTTTATTATTTTCAACTGGCACACAACATAAGCGTTAATAATGGTCAAACCATTTATGCAAACCATAAGTGTTTTTATTATTTTCAAGTGGCACACAACATAAGCGTTAATAAACAAACAACCTTGCTCGTGCAATGGCTACAGCTTTCCTGGCCTCTGCAGCTGCCCTCTGAGCTCTGATGTTCTTTATCATCTCCAACTTGGAACCTGCCAAGGGATCCTTATATTTTGGTCCACGTTTTTTCGGTTTCCGAGTTTCACTTTTAGCTTCTTTCATAAAAGAAAATTGAATCGCCCTAGCCTTCTTTGGACGGGTCTGTCTTGGAGACTGCGTAGTACTGCTTCTCGGCTTTCTCCTTGGCTTTCTTTCGGTTCCCTCTGTTATACCATGATATTTAGATATGCCAGAGAGAACCCGGTCACGATATTCCTAAAGGGAAAGTACAAAAAATTATGAACAACAGAGTCAAGCAGCTGAGACACACATAGTTCCTCATGCTTAGGAAGCCGCACCTTCACATTCTATCCAGTTTTTATTAAGAGTTTCATAAAAACCTCCAAAAAAAATTCTGAGTTTTATCTTTGAAATCATATTTCTATTTTACAAACAATTACATGTTAAGTAAAACCACAATTTAAATGGAGTTCTATGCAGCAATCTAGTACTAGCTCATTCGGCTTCTTTTCAACACATTCAAGGAATTAATAAAATAGACGAAAATGACTAGGATATTAAAACTTGAAGAGAATCGCTGTGGCACAACTCTGGGGTTCACATTCCAGTTTGGATTTTATTTCACATATAGAATCTAACATAAAACTCTTAATGATTAGTAACACAATCACTGTAGAGACTTGCAACTCTGAGATAATAATTAGATAAATCCTTTATCCTTCAAAAAATATTGATTACTATGAACTTACAGGAGTGGCCCACTTGGCAGCAATAGCCTCGGCAATTTTCCTTCTCTGCTCAGGGGATTTTGGCGCTCTCCTGCACTTCTTTGTCTTCGTGATTTTCTTTTGCTCGAGAGTCTCCAACCACTCCTTTTGAAGCTGTTCACTCAAGATCTTGTAGGAATCCCACTGCAGTTCTTCCTCACCAACATAGCCTGTTCTCGAAGCTTCTGCAATCAAGTTCTGCCACTCAAAATGGAGAGATTCCTGCAAAACGAGCATCTCACGACGCCATTTCCATCTCCTCCTAACTCCAAACCCAATTTTCTCCTTTGTCTCAACACTGTACAGCCATCAGGAAAAGGGCAAAACAAATTCTTACTGGAATGAGAAGACAAGTCTAAGGATTTGCCTTGAAATTAATGGATACTCCATAAGCAAAATCGAGAATTATACAAGTTATGCAAAGTACAAAGCACTCTATTATCATGAGATGTGAAGGTATTCACTTTCAAAAGGCAAAATCATTATGACAAAATGGAGTGTAATACTCACCTCTGAGCATGTCCAAGCTTTACTTGCTTCAATCTTACCTGCACAATCATATCTGTAGTGAGTATAAGCAATTTCTCCGTGAACAAGATGAGACGGACCATGCAAACAATGAATAAGGAGACTTTTACACCTTCCTCGTCACCTTGTTATAGATACATTGCCAGCAAGTTATACATACGCATTAAATCATTGTATCAGTATTGGCCAAAAGTGCAATGGTATTGTTATGATGAGACAAGAGACCACAAAAAGCATATTTAAAATTTGACACTATCACAAGGTGTATTCAAGGATATGAATAAATTTGTGGCAAACAATAATGTTCTAGGAAGCTTCTAAGTTGCAGCACAGCACATCACTATTGTTGCTTAACCGAGTAGGGCACAATTATAAGGAAACTCATAGGCTAATCAATCATAAGGGGAGTTTAAGCGTATCATCTATACATGATACACAGTCGAATAGAAAAATTTAACTACTGACTTTGGATAAATTCTAAATGACCGGGGTAAATACTGAGTGTGGCTCCATGGAAAATAAGTTAACTAAGGTCACCATAAACACAATTAAGTTTTAGTCCAAGAGAACACTTCAAAAGGTTTTCTTACATTACATCACCTTAGGATTTTGCATTGCAATCCTTGTTCTCTCTTTGATCCGCATAATGGTTTCTGCATATGATGTACAAATGTTAGAACTATAGATAAACATTAACAATAACTATGAAAACATAAACAAGGTTCGAGACATATATGCCTACCAGTACTGTGCTTCCTCCCTAAGTTCCAAGGAATCTTTCCTTTGTTTGCTTTAGAAATCCTCATCCGTCTCATCCTTTCTTTCTCGTCCAATTCCACCGACTCTTCATCTGCAGACTCAATTGTCGGACTGGAATCAATTTCCAGGAGTGAATTTTTACTACCCTTCTGTTCATTGTGTTCCTGAACCAAATCCTTGGTTTCAAAGGTAGCAATTGCCTTAACGACGATTCTACCCCTTTTGATTTCACATGAACTCACATTACTAGGCAGTTTTACGGGGAGGTTTAGTGACTTCCACGAAGAAACCGATCTCAATTTATTTCTAGAAATAAATGAACTCGACAATGCTCTACCATCTACAAGACTTCTGGCTCTGAAAGCACCCAGATAAATTTGCAAGGGAGGCTGTGCACTAATGATATCTGTTAAAACAATACCATAAACAAGAGGCTGTGAGTGACATTTGTAAGAAATGGCACAAAAACTCAACTTCACTATGTTAGGTAGCAACATTTACACAACGGTTTATCACAACATCCTCCACACTGCTGAACCTCAATTTAGAGAGTACCCAACTGCTTTAATGGCTTAAAATGCTCAAGAATGGCATAAAAATGGAGCCTTTATAGGCAGTGTAAGATGAAGGGTTTGCAGAAAAACATGGGTGAAATTGAAAATGCAGAAATGTCACAACTCATAATCAATGCAACAATTACATGAGTGGCAAGTAGAGCACATGAAAATCCAAATCCTCCATTTTCAAAATTAGGCAGATGCATTTAGAACCCAGAACAGAAAATCAGTAATAAACTAGAGAGGAATTGAAAACAGAAAAGAAGATAAGGGTTCACCTAACAAAGGCATGGGAGCTCATCCAGCCAAATCCAAACCTATCTCATTCAGTACCACAAACACTAAATTCTGTTCAATTGATAGCGTCCAAGAGGACGAGAAAAGCAAGAAAAACGCAAAATCAAAGAGAGCGCAGATGAGTGTAGAGAACATAAGAAGATAGTGAGGCAGAGGATTAGGAGGTGGAAGAAGAAGGTCGTCTTGTGCTTCATGGATAAGTGACAGCCACACACCAAGCTTTCTGCGCACCATATCATCTACACTGAGGAAGGCCCAGGCCCAATAGTCCAGTGATTTGATCTTTGATATAGGCCCAAGCCCCATTTTTATTATGTATCACTCAAAAAGCCCTTTGAAATGATCCAACTGCACCTTATGGCACAAGTGGAGACTTGACTCTATTCAAAGACCGTTTTGACTTGAAATTTATGTTCTTTTTGTTTCATCACATGTTTTTTTAGGCAAAAATTCAATATACTAAATATATTCACTTTAACACTTTAACTTTTTTTTTTGGTACAGAAACTTTTCTCTTGTCCCACTGATAAAATGACAACTTTACCCCAAGTTTTCATTAAATTTATAAGTTTATGTCACAAACGTAAGTTAATTGCATCCGGTGATGCACTCCGAAGAGACTCCATATTTTCGACTATACTCTATCTCTCCAACGAGATTTCGTCTCTATGATTACTGTTGCTTTGTTTCTAAAAAAACTAACCAAAACACCAAAGACAACCCAAAAAAAACTCAAACCAAACAAGAATTTCAAACAAAAAAACAAAAAAACAAAGTTACAAAAACAAAAAAAAATCTCAAATCCAAAAAAACAAAAATTTCAAATCCAAAACTAAATTATAATCTGAAAATCGAAACAACTCAACAATAATCGGAGAGAGAGGTATAAACGAAGATAGCAAGTGTCGCCGAAATGCAACTCAAAGACAACTCACTTGTCCTAATGACATATATTTATAAATTTGATGAAATTTTGGGGTTAAAATTGTCAATTTTATGATTTTAACGGTAATATTTAACAACACTTACGAAACGGAACAAAGGGAAAGTTAGAATACCAAATATATATTTATATATTAGGATAGTAATTAGTAAAGTGTGTGACTATAGTTAGGTGTAGTAAACTATTATTTTTCTTTCTTTTTTACATAACGGATTAGATCGTATATTCAAGTACATCAAAAAATTCATCTGAATCGGATGAATGTGACGAATAAAAACAAATCTCGTTTTATTTGATTAATGAATCAGATTTTCAACAGTGGTATATGATTAACATGTATTGAAATTAGTTTAAGAAAAAAATTGTAATCCAATAAAATTCTAATTAATATTAAATTTGTTTGGTATTATCATTAGGTATTCAAATTAGTTTATAAATAATTGTAATCCGACAAATTTTTAATTAATATTAAATTATTTTATTTATCATTTTAATTTATTAATCAAAATTGAATCAGAATAAACAAATTATTTAAATAAAAATTTCTAAAAAATAAAATAATACTTTTTTTATTAAAAAGTGACGCCACATGGCACTTGTAAAGATTTTCCTTATATATATTAAACTGATATGATTTGATAATTAGAGATATATTTTTTTAAATTTTGATTAAAGTACAATGAAAAGTTGAGATTTGACACCTTCGAAAAGAAGTTGAGATTTTTTATTTATTGTAATTTCAGTAATGATTACGAGGGTTTTGGTATTTGGGTCGGATTTATTCTAATATTGGTCGAGAACGCATTAGGCTATGAAAGAAGCAAAATTGTTTTCAAATTCAAAGAAGTGCCATGTCAATATGCATTAGCAGCCCATGCTTTGAAAAGAATAGGTTGCGTTGACACAAGTTTTGTGGTTGATCAAGGCCCAGACGTACGTCTCCATAATTTGTCATATTGTGCTATCAAGAAAATATTAATAAATAGTTCTCTCTTACTTAATCGTTAATATGATATTATGCCGATAATACAAGGGAAAAACAGTTTATTAAACTGAATTATAATCAATTTTCACTTTACTTCTGTAAGTACTTTTTTCGCTATTATAACTATTTTTTCCAATTTCTATTAACATATATAATATCTATCATTTGTTGGGCCTTTATTAAATAAGCGGAGGCCCAAAACCCATGTAGTTAGTATCCTACATGGAGAAGGAAACCCTATTTACTTGCCTATAAATAGGAGGCAATAGAGAGAAGGAAATAAAACCAATTCAAGAGAGAAATAGAGTGAAATTCATGCAGAATTTTCTGCTACTTTCTGGGCCGACCAGCAAGGTTCTCGAGTCCGATCGGAGGTCGATCCACCGTTGGATCGTGCTGACTTTTGGACAGGGTGTTCGGAAGACGTGGTACTACGTTCTGACCGTTGGAATTTGCGTTTGGAGGTCTGAGTGATTTGATACGATTTTCTGATCGTGTGCCATCGCTTCGGGGAAGTTTCACTACTCTTTCTTGTAATTGTGGTTTGAGCCAAGATTGATTAATCTTGAGATATTGTGATTCTCTAATTGTATTTAGAGAGAACTCGTTGTACCAATAATATTGATAGTGAAGATTAAGCGGCCTCGAGGGTCCGTGGTTTTTCCTCTTTCGCCTTGAGGAAGTTTTCCACGCTAAAATTGTGGGGAGAATTATTTAATTCCACTGCATCTAATTATTTTATTAGACTCGTTTTTCTCCCAACAAAGTGGTATCAGAGATTGGTTATTTAATCGGTATCTTGTGTTAAATAATAGGAAGTTAATACAAGCATAATGGTTCAAATTATCATGTCTGGAAAGGGAAGATGGAAGATCTTCTTTATGTGAAGGATTATTATCTGCCGGTTTTCAGTGAAGCCAAGCCTGAAAACAAATCTGATGGTGAATGGAATTTATTGCATCGTCAAGTATGTGGCTATATTAGACAATGGGTAGATGATAATGTTTTGAATCATGTCAGTGGAGAGACACATGCACGCAGTTTATGGAGCAAGCTTGAGCAGTTATATGCTCGAAAGACTGGTAATAATAAGTTGTTCTTGATCAAACAGATGATGAGTTTGAAGTATCATGATGGGGCTCCGTTGACAGATCATCTTAATGCTTTTCAAGGAATTATTAATCAGCTTGCATGAATGGGTATCAAGTTCGATGATGAGGTGCAAGGTTTGTGGCTTCTGGGTACATTACCGTACTCGTGGGAGACGTTCAGGACGTCCTTATCTAACTCAGCTCCAGATGGTGTTGTCACCATGGATTTGGCTAAGGGGAGTGTTCTGAATGAAGAGATGAGGAGAAAGTCACAAGGTTCCTCTTCGCACTCAAAAGTCTTAGTGACAGAACAAAAAGGAATGAGTAAGAGCAGAGGTCCAAAAGGTAGAGTCAGAAGCAAGAGTAAGAACAGGTATACCAATGTAAAGTGCTATCACTGTGGTCTAAAGGGCATATTAAAAAGTATTACCGAAAGCTCAAGAGAGACAACCAACACGACAAAGAGAAAGAAAAGAAAGCAAGTCATGACGATGATGTTGCTACTATTACTGAAGAGTTTCTTCTCTTGTGTGATGAAGAAGATGTTAACTTGACTTGTGATGAGACCAGTTGGGTAGTAGATAGCGGTGCCTCCATTCATGCTACAAGTCGAAAAGATCTCTTTTCATCTTATACATCTGGTGATTATGGCAATGTTAAGATGGGAAATCGAGACATGTCAAAAGCTATTGGCATAGGAGACGTGCGTTTGGAGACGAAAAATGGTACAACTTTTATTCTGAAAAATGTTAAGCATATTCCTGACATTCGTTTGAATTTGATATCAGTAGGAAAGCTAGATGATGAAGGTTTTCATCATACCTTTGGTGGTGGTTCATGGAAGCTTACTAAAGGTGTTATGGTCGTGGCTAGAGGTGAAAAGTGTGCTTTGTTGTACGTGACACAAGTTAGAGTTTGTGGTGGCATTATTAATGCAGTCGAGAAAGAGAGTACAACTGAATTGTGGCACAAGAGACTTAGTCACATGAGCGAGAAGGGAATGATGGTTTTGGGAAAGAAGAATCTCCTATCGGGAAAAGGTGAACCGTTAGATTAGTGTGAGCATTGCTTGGTCGGCAAGCAAACTAGAGTATCTTTCAAATCATCCCCTCCCTCGAGAAAGCTAGAGATGCTTGATTTAGTATACTATGATGTTTGTGGTCCTATGAAATCCAAGACGCTTGGAGGTGGTCTCTATTTTGTGACTTTTATAGATGATCATTCAAGGAAAGTGTGGGCTTATATCTTGAAGACTAAAGATCAAGTGTGTGGTGTCTTCAAGCAGTTTCATGCCCTAGTTGAGAGACAGACTGGGAAGAAGTTAAAGTGCATGCGAACCGATAATAGAGGTGAGTATTGTGGTTCTTTTGATGATTATTGCAAAGATCAAGGCATTCGACATCAAAGGACGCCTCCAAAGACGTCTCAGCTAAATGGATTAGCTGAGAGGATGAATAGAACGCTTATTGAAAGGACGAGATGTTTACTTTCACAAGCAGGGTTACCAAGATGTTTTTGGGGTGAAGCTTTGAATACAGTGGTTCATGTGTTGAATCTCACATCGTGTGTGCCTCTTGAGTTTGATGTTCCAAATGGAGTTTGGACAGGTAAAGATGTCTCCTACAATCACTTAAAAGTATTTGGATGCAAGACATTTGTGCATATTTCAAAGGATGAAAGATCTAAGCTTGATATGAAGACTAGACCGTGCATATTCATCGGTTATGGCGAGGATGAGTTTGGGTACAGATTTTATGATCCGGTGCAGAAGAAACTTATCAGAAGCCGCGATGTGGTATTTATGGAGAATCATGACATCAAAGATATTGTGAAGTTTGAAGAAAGTGCTCCGCAATTTATAACTGACTTGATTGATTTTGATATAGTTCCTTCTACAGTTGTGCCAAGCCAAGTTGAAGATGATGTTCGTGATGACCAACAGGGTGCAGGTGATGTTGATGCTCCTACAGAGGTAGAGATGGATAATGAAGTTCATGAGCAGTTGCTAGTACCAAATGTTCCACCAGTTGTTCCACTCAGGAGATCTTCTAGAGACCGACAACCATCTACAAGGTACTCAACTGATGAGTATGTGTTAGTATCTGACGGGGGAGAACCCGAAAGTTACAGTGAAGCCCTTGAAGATGAGAACAAGAAGGAGTGGGTTGAAGCCATGCAAGATGAGATGAAATCATTGCATGAGAATCATACTTATGAGTTGGTGAAGTTGTCGAAAGGCAAAAGAGTTTTGAAGAACAAGTGGGTTTATAGAGTGAAGTAAGAAGAAAATACTTCACGTCCCCGATACAAAGCTAGATTGGTTGTTAAGGGTTTCAGCCAGAGGATAGGTATTGACTTTGATCAAATATTTTCTCATGTTGTTAAGATGTCATCCATTCGAGTGGTTCTTGGTTTAGCAGATAGTCTTGATTTGGAGGTTGAGCAGATGGATGTGAAGACTGCATTTCTCCATGGTGACTTAGATAAGGAGATTTATATGGAGCAGCCAGAGGGTTTCAAAGTAAAGGGAAAAGAGGATTATGTGTGCAACTTTAGAAAAGCTTGTATGGTTTGAAGCAAGCACCAAGGCAGTGGTACAAGAAGTTTGAGTCAGTCATGGGTGAGCAAGGCTACCAAAAGACGAAATCTGACCACTGTGTTTTTTGTGCAGAAATTCTTTGATGATGATTTTATCATACTATTGCTATGTGTTGATGATATGCTGATTGTTGACAAGAATGTCTACAGAGTTGAGAGCTTGAAGAAACAGTTGAGTCAGGTTTTTTCAATGAAGGACTTGGGTCCTGCGAAGACTATTTTTGGCATCCGAATTACTCGCGATAGAGTTGCGAAGAAGTTGCATATGTCACATGAGCGATATATTGAAAAGGTGTTGCAAAGGTTCAATATGGACAAGGCTAAAGTGGTGAGCTCTCCTCTTGCTACTCACTTTAAGCTAAGCACACGATAGAGCCCTTCTATGGAGAAGGAGATGGATGACATGGATAGAGTTTCGTATGCCTCAGCAGTAGGAAGTTTGATGTACGCAATGGTGTGTATAAGGCCTGACATAGCTCATGCAGTTGGTGTTGTGAGCCGTTTTCTGTCAAATCCGGGTAGAGAGCATTGGGATGTAGTCAAATGGATTATGAGATATCTCCGAGGTACCTCTAATTACATACTTACTTTTGGAAGTGGAGAACCAGTGCTGGTTAGCTACTCTGATTCAGATATGGCAGGAGATGTTGATAGCAGAAAATCCACCTCAGGCTATTTAATGACATTTGCAGGTGGAGCAGTTTCTTGGCAGTCAATGCTACAAAAGTGTGTTGTACTTTCTTCTACAGAAGCTGAATATATCGCAACAACTGAAGCATGTAAAGAGTTGTTGTTGATGAAGAGATTCATAGGGGAGCTCGGTTTCAAGCAGCAGCGCTATGTGGTTTAATGTGATAACCAAAGCGCGATTCACTTGAGGAAGAATTATACGTTTCATGCAAAGTCGAAACATATTAATGTGAGATACCATTAGCTTAGAGATGCACTTGAAGACAAGTTGTTTGAGATTGAGAAAATCCACACAGATGATAATGGTTCCGATATGTTCACGAAAGCCTTACCAAGGGAGAAGCTTGATGTTTGTCGTAAGATCGCCGGGATGGCGATGTCCTCAACTTAGTTGAATAAGGGGGAGATTTGTTGGACCTTTTTTAAATAAGCGGAGGCCCAAAGCCCATGTAGTTAGTATCCTACATGGAGAAGGAAATCCTAATTGCTTGCCTATAAATAGAAGGCAATAGAGAGAAGGAAATAAGACCAATTCAAGAGAGAAATAGAGTGAAATTCGTGCAGAATTTTCTGCTACTTTCTGGGCCGACCAGCAAGGTTCTCGAGTCCGATCGGAGGTTGATCCACCGTTGGATCGTGCTTATTTTTGGACAGGGTGTTCGGAAGACGTGGTTCTACGTTCTGACCGTTGGAATTTGCGTTTGGAGTTCTGAGTGATTTGATACGATTTTCTGATCGTGCGCCATCGATTCGATGAAGTTTCTCTACTTTTTCTTGTAATTGTGGTTTGAGCCAAGATTGGTTAATCTTGAGATATTGTGATCCTCTAATTGTATTTAGAGAGAACTCGTTGTACCCATTATATTGATAGTGGAGATTAAGCGGCCTCGAGGGTCCCGTGATTTTTCCTCTCGCCTTGAGGAGGTTTTCCACGCTAAAATTGTGGGGAGAATTATTTAATTCCGCTGCATCTAATTATTTTATGAGACTCGTTTTTCTCCCAACACCATTAAATCTCAATTACAAGAAATTTAAGTTAAAATTACAATTTTATAGAACTCAAGCAAGGTAGAACCCCTAAAATTTGAAAATCCTTCTTATTTAAAGAACTTAACTTTTAACGTGTTCGTTTAATTTATAAAGATTTTCAACCCTTACATGATTTATTGATCTTGAAGTCGAAAGAGATCTGAGAGAGAGAAATGATAACATACATTTGAAAATTTGAAAAATAACTAATAACATTTTTGTCATTTTACATTAAAATTATTACGATTATGGAAGGTGTACAAAAACAATGAAACTTAAATGGGTCTAGGAGTCAAACTTTGGTATAGTTATTATTTACCCTTCCTTTCATACAAGGGAAAACGATATTTTAATACACCTAAATATCAATGATTTTCACTTTAGCGTATTTAACTTTCTTTTTAGTATTTGTGATGTATTATTATCTATTTAAATCTTTTCACTTTACCACGTTCCATTAAAATTTCAGCATATTATATTTATATTTGTAAAAAAATAACAAAAATGCCTCTCGTTAAAATTCAGACAAAAGATCAAATTTTTATTTAATGTTCATGATGAACGTACTGAAATTTAAATTAAGGTCATAACTGTCTTTTCACAAACAAAACAAAAATAATTCAAAAATAAAATTGGCAAATATCTTTTACTCAGGCGAGGACCATCTTCGTCGACGGCGCAAGCCACAGTGCAGGCGCAGCGACGTGCATCACCATGGACGTAGAAAGAGCATGGTAGATATATATGTACTCCGTCGAAGTCGGACGATTTTGATCGATCCTTAAGCTCATGGACTCACGCCTCGTTTCGTCGGCGACGACGACCTCTTGGACTCGCACTTGTACCGTAGGAAGCTGAGATTTGCTGCAAGTGGCTTATCTTCATTACTTGACTGTCGGATGGGAGTGTGGGTTGGTTTAAGATAGGAGATCGTGTGATTTTTTTTATTATTAATATAAACCCTTAATTAACTATTGTGTATTTATCATTATATCATATTAAAATCTTAATTAGGGGTTAGGGTTAGGTTATGATTAGATATGAGGGGTTAGGTTTGAAATTTTAAAGAACAACTTAAAATTGAACAGAATTAGATTAAAAGTGGTATTGTAAAAAAGTGAATAGTCAGGGTACTGCACATACTTAAAAAGAAAATTTAAAAAGGGTGTATTCAATCATGATTTTAATGGATTTAAGAAGTCTTTTAAAGTCTTGTAGTATTCAATCATGATTTTAGAAATATTTTTAAAGTCATGTGGTATTCAATCATGACTTCAAAAATACTTTTAAAGTCTTGTGGTATTCAATCATGACTTTAAAAATATTTTTAAAATCTAAAGGTATTGTAAATGTCAATGACTTTAAATGAGTTTGAGAAATGGATGACTTTGAAAGTCTTTGTAGGCATAAAAAAGTTTTTAGAAGTATCATCTCAAATCATATGATTTGCAAAGTCATTCCATTAAAATCATCAAGACTTGAAAGAGTCTTGTAAACTTTAAGAATCTATGAACTTTTAAAAGTCATTCACAATCTATTAAAATCCTAATTGAATACACCCCCTAAGTGTATTAAAGTGAAAATCAGTAAGAATTTGATATACTAAAAGGTCATTTTCCCTTGACAAAAGGGTGTTCCGTTACCGTGGGGGCATTGTTTACTGTCATATTTGAGCCCGTAATTGTCATTGTTAGCTTGTGATGTTCACCGTGAATATTCAACAAAAGTCTCAGCTTGTGGCTGGTCTTCATTCCAAACCGGTGGCTCTCGCACCTTTCTGCTTTACGTTTCTGTGTTTAGTAATTGACAAGAACAAGAACAAGTCCAAATTCTCTTTTATCTCATTCGATCACCATAAATTTGAGATTGATCAAGGTGGCTTTCTGGTGAGTAATTCTTCTGCTGACATGGAGGAGTCAAAGGACGGGCCGCTGAGCGACTCGGCGGCGGTGGCGCTGACCGGGAAGATCATGGCCGTGGCCATGATCCTCCTGTTTATGGTGGTGGTGGTCGTCTTCTTCCTCCACCTCTACGCCAAGTGGTTCTGGTGGCGGCGAGGTACCAACCCTGTCTTGGTGCTGGCCGGCGGGCAAGAGGGGCTCCATCCCTACGCCCTCCGGTCGCTCCCTGTGGTGATATTGAGGGCAGAGGAGTGTTTGGAGTGCGCGGTTTGTCTTTCCGAGGTTGTGGGAGGAGAGAAGGCGAGGTTGCTCCCAAAATGCAAGCATAGATTCCATGCTGAGTGCATTGACATGTGGTTCCAGTCACACTCCACTTGCCCCATTTGCAGGAACCCAGTTGGTTCAACTTCAACTTCAAGCAATGATTCTCCGGCCAATGTGTTGTTTTGGGGAAATGAGAGCTCATCTTCTTCTTCTTCTTCTTCTTCTTCTTCACATAAGCCCTTGCCTAGTACTAATCCAACAACTGTTGATGGGATGCTGGTCATTGACATTCCCAATCCGTCTGCTGAAGAAGAAGATCTCAAGTCGCCGATAATGCCAACGCGTTTGAAGCGGCTCTTGAGCAAGGGGAAGAGGGTACTCTCTCCATCTACTTCTACTTCTACTTGTGTTGAACCACAACAACACAGCTCATGACATTAGCTACCATACCCTTTGAGCTATATGTGCCTTTGATCAAATGTTACTGATCTTCTTCTGCAGATGATATAGCACTAGCTAGTAGTAAGTTAAGTTAGATTTCTTTATTCTATTCTTTTAAGCTGTTGATGTTAATTCAGAATTTGTGTTGTTTGCTTCACAGTTCACATGGAGTTGGTTTTGTTTCATTCATGAAAGTTTTACTCTTTTTGCATTCACATGATTGTGTTTGGTAAAGTAATAATCATCACTATCTTATCACAACTTTTTGTATAGTGTTAACATTTTGAAGAGCAATTAGTATTGGTAATCAATAGAGAGGCATGCTTGAACTTTTAATCATTTGCAAGCATTACTTTTCTTTGATTACTGGTTGCCAACATTTGTGGACAAGCTTGTCTCAACCATATATGTCTCTGAAATTTAGCAGTACAAAAGCTTGAGGTGTCTGCTAATCTTGATCAATATATGTTGAAAAGAAGATCATATGAATCAAAATGAAAGCTAAAGATTAATTTATCGAATTCCGAGTCTAAAATGTTTATCAATAATTGTTATGATATCATATTCATCTGATATGAGACCAAACTCACTTGTGAACTTGTGTCAATTGAGCTGTGTACACTGGAACTGTCATTTTCAAGCAGAAAAAACAATGGTCATTGATGTTTCATAAAGCATAATCTGAAAGACCCTTTTCCTATCCCAACATTTTCTCAACAACCAAACACAAAAGCTGTCAACACCATTAACAAAAAAAAGAACAAAAGCACACAATTTTGGCATCAGGTGACAAGGTAGACAGGACCATAAGCCTTGACACCTTGTTGACCATGAGACTCAGGACTGTTAAGGTAGCTGTCAAGACACATGTAAGGCACAGGCACTCTCTCTGTGGGATTGAAGTTGAAGAGAGAGGTGAGTGAGATTGGCCCAGAAACTGGCCTCTGCCACTTTGTCTCAACCTTCCTGCCACTCCCATATATTGGCCCTGAGACATGAACCCTCCTTGTGTTTGAGATGTGAGCACCACTTGCACAACAACCAGAACCTTCCTTCACTACCCTACTGCTCCTGCTCTTCTTGTTCTGTTTCAGCCATGAAACCACCTTGCTCTTCCATGACTTTTTTCCCCTTTTCTCTTCTGAACTTGCATGCTGTCTTGCTTCTTCCAGAAACTGATCACACCCAAATCAAAAGATGGCTTCATTGGGATGTGAGATTCATGTTCAAAGAGAGGTACAAGAAAAAGGAGACAACTTTACCTCTGAAAATCCCATCTGAGGATCAAATCTGCAGTCACTGGTCTCATAGTTGGGATGTGTGGGAGAGCTGTTCATCTTCAGACAAAAACAAGAGAATTTCAAGCTTTGGAGGGTATGGAAACTGAAAATTAAATGGTAGTTGAAGAGCCAGTGCTCACTACTTTCTCACTACCAGAAAATCTTGACTTGGTGTTACCAAACAAAAGATACTTTCATTATTACATATGATTAAAGCTAGTAGTATCTTATTTGATTTTTTATATTTAAAAATGTAGAGTTATTATATTTATTTATTCGTTGACTCTCTCCACATGATTTGTACTTTTTCACTGTGTTAATGACTAGTTAATGCCAGTAGATCTGAAAACTAATTAAATCATGCATTGATTGAGTGTTGCCTTCTATGGGAAAAAAGAAATAATTTCACTCAGATCTTCCCAGAACACGCAATTCCCTTTTCTGTTTGCTTAGATTTCAGAATTATAATTAATGCATATAGAATTCTTCACTTGTTAAGAGAATGTAATTGTTGACAAGTAAAGAAATGAAAACTCATCCTCAGATTACAAACTTACGAACTTATTGTACTCCTCTGATTGAGGAATTCTTGAAGGAAGCACTGTGTAAATATCGAATTTTGCACAACATATTTTGTCTTTTCATCGGTTAGAAAGGGCAGTTTCGTCAATTCGTCGCCTCGTAGTGCACACTACACACTTGTCCTCGAATTTTGTGGATTATTCATGTTTGTTTTCAACTTTTACAAACACGTTATTTTATTTTATAAATTTACTCTTATTCATTATATCTAGTATCATTAATGTTTTCATTTAATAAGAATGGTGTTTTAACTATTCATAATGTGGGTTTCATTTTTGTAAACTTAGTTTTCATTTATTTGATTACATGTTTCATTGTATACGAAATAATTTCGAGATGGAGCACACATATGTCATTATTGGAAAAATTGGTATAAATATGTGATGACAACCTCTTCCATCAATTTATATAAACTTATATGATGCCTAAATTTTCATAGCATCGAAATCTTGATTTCCTCAACCTGAATCTTCCGCACCGTTGTGTAATGCATCAAAATTTTATATCCAAATTATTCATTTATCATACAAACAATAATTTTGGTCTTCTTTAAAAATGATGTAGATAAGCTGAATCGAGTTAAATTTTGTCGAGCTTAACATATAAGCTCATTTGAGCATGAACTATACATTTTTTTGTCAAGCCAAGTCTTCACAAAATAAAACTCGATTCATCTCGTTTACAATTCTATTGAGAGAGGGTAAAATTAGTTTATATAGAAAATTATAATTTGGGTGTAAATTTTGAGTTACATATTATATGACATCATATTGGTAGACGACATTTGTTTAATTTACTCTGCATTTATTTGTTAGTAGCGCAGTAATTTGCAATTACTCGGATATATAATATTATATAATATTTTTTTAGGCTGGGCCCTCGAAGGAACACAAATGAAATTTTGGTTTTAACTTTTATGTGCAGTATCATTAAGACATTAACACGCTACACACAAAAGCAACTGATGAGATCATGTGAACAACTATATCTGTCTTCAGTCTTCACGAGTCAGGAAGGCACGCTCAGGTCCTTTATCAGTGTCTTCACATGTTCATCTACAGACAAGGTTCAGTGTTCATCAAAAACAAGAACATTTCAACTCAAAATTACCAGACAACGCATAAATCAAGAGAACAGTCAAAAGCAAGTACTGATATAGTAACATTGACATCCAAATAGCCAACGATAACCTCAAGTTAAAGACAGAAAATATTCAAATTCCCTATACAAAGTTAGGCTACATACACAGGCAAAACTAAATAGAGTTTTAAGGAAGCGTGACTTGCAAGACCCTTAATGGTTCTGCTAACCCTCCACCGAATCTGAAGTTCCTGGTCTAGTAGATATCGAGTTGAAGCAGCGGCAGAGCCATTACTAAGCCGAAGATGGAAATCAGTAAGAACATCATCCACGGTGGGAAGGACTGCTTCTTCTTTTTACGAGCGTCTTCCTTTGGGGTATCTACTTTTTTCTGGTCCTCTCCTTGAGTGTTACCGCCGTTTTCCATCAATGGTCTTGAGTTCTCTTCTTGAGGTAAATCAGGCGAAGCCTGCTCTGTCCCAGTTTGCTCAGAAAGTTGACGTTGGTTATACTTCTCCACGTACTCTGGGAATATTTTCCTAAATGTTGCGCTGTTATGATAAATGGGTAGAAATATCAGTAACAGATTCAAGTTAGTGTTACTGCGTGTGGAATGTAATTCGTAACAATCCAAAAATTATTTGTTTCAAGCACAAGTTGAAGGATCATAGTACGTGGGCAGGGTCTTTAGTAACTTACTTCTTGCAGTTGAAAGCAAGAGAAGACTTTGCGAGTCGCTGCTTCTCAGCGACAGTAGTGTTCACACTACCAGTGGTGGGACTTGTGTCCATCTGCACAAAAATGGCTTTCTAAGATACGAGAAATCTAGCAAATTCAATTCAAACTTCATAAACTATTAGTAGCAGACAACCCAAATGGAAAAGCAATGATATCAAATGGAAAAAACCGATACACGTATGATAAAAGTAGCCATTTAGAATAGGTCCATGTGGGTTAACTTCTCAACACTGAATCAAAGACACAAAGAAACCATAGCAGTTGAAGTAGTATGCAACCATTTCATCTGATGAAAGTAATACTGAATTTCAATGTGCAAGCATGAATACCCAAAGTTTTAGGACGTCTGACCTCCACTACATTTACATTGACATTGAAATTGCACGATTTATTTCATCTGTTATTTACAGAAGTACAAGTACCAAGCTAACATGAACAGGTAAAGAACAGATATAGATGTGATGGTGCACAGTTGCTTACCATAAACGAAAGCAGGCCTGTCAGTATGCTGTTGTTACAATAACAAAAAATAAACTATTATCAGTGTCAAAGATTTAAACTCCAGTCACTGCTGCTTTTGTTGACACCCGCTTATCAACAAGGAGAACAAATGAAGGTGAAAAGGATAAAGTAGGAAGTATGTTCTCGCAAACTGAAATTTATCATACCTTGATACAGACCACATCGGGTTCCAACTTTCTGGATGAACTGCAAAATAGGGCAGTCAAATAAACATGACGGTGCTTACAAGAGAGAGAAAGGTAGACGTGGATACCAACACTAAGAACTTACAATCACTCATTGATAAGCAGATTTTCTTTTGAGTCATGAATCGTCCATTGGGGGTAATCATGCTACAAGGGAAAATGTTAACGAAAACCAAAAGAAATCAAGTTAACTCAAACAAAAGGATAAAGCCAGCAAAGCAAATTACAGAATAGCACAATGCTGCCTGATTTAACAGATTTTGAGAAATCTTAAAGCGGTCAGAAGCGCCTTACCTTATGCCTGGAGGCTTATATGGATACTCTGGAGGAAACTTGATCTTTCCATAGTAAAATCCACCTTTTTGAAGTAATTAGAGGATTTTCAAATTAATCAAACAGTGAGAAGAAATGTCTAAACTCAACTCAAGAAATTGACTAATACAAAGCACACATGACTAAAATTTGTTCGTTGATCAATAATACTCAACAAACCTGCAAAAGGAGTTCCTTCACTTCCCTCCAACACATAATCTGTAATATTTTAAAGTTAGAAAAAACACCAATTAGGTATAATAATATTTTCATCCAATAAATCATTAGTACCAGCATATATGAATCGTCCTTGTACAATAATAGAAAAACACATGCCAGTAGAGCACAAGCTGTGTCGAGGTATGTATTTTCTATTTATGGATTCAAAGATGGCAAAGATTTAACATTCAACTTACGCCACTCAAGAATGTCACTTGGAGAAGGGCGAGCCACAATGTGGGAAACAGGTTCCTGCAAGTTCATAAGATATGATATACAATGAGGAAAGCACATGCACATGCACATGCTGAACATATTTCGCATAAAGTAGAAGTGGCAAGAATAGGAATGGTGCAAGTTCCTTTTGTTTAGACAAACATGAAAATAGTTCTAGTAATCTTCCTTTATATACACAAAAATAGTGTTTTGAGGCAATTATAATGAACATCTATATTCAATAAAAAGTTGGTTTTTAGGGGCATTTAAACAGCCTTCGACAGTTTCATCTCCGTTCAATGAGGATGCACCTAACAATAACATACAATCAGCATAACACGATGTCTATCAAAGAGGAAACTGTACAAGGAGAACCATACTTTACAGAGTGCTCTATATTCCTTCTGAAGGCGTTTGACGCAAGATTTTTCAGCCATCTCACAACTTTCAAATGCTATCAACCCAATGAATTAAAGTTGGATATCCCTGGGCAGATTCACCTTCCAAATCTACTACTTGTTGGCTGAAAAAAAAACAAAAATGAGTGTACAAGACGAAGATATTTATCGTAGGATAAGACTCCTCCACAACATATTAAGAAAATGGTACAATCTAAAATTGAAGGCAGAGAAAAAAGCAACTTCTATTTAAAATGATGGAACATCAATATTTAAGGGACAAGTAGAACACCTAAAAATGGAGCAACGAAAAGCAGGTTGGCATGATGACATGATTTATGGAATTGTGTAAGATAATAGTGCGACATGGGCATGATGATCCACGCTGTATAATACATTTTCTTATCAGCACGCTGAATAATACATGCATACATTGTCGCACACATGACATCATCGGTGCTTCTCTCACTTGCATTAGTTATCACCCTCCAACTCAGTACTAACTATTATTGCGGCTACGAAGACGATGCTTCCAGTTTTAACATGACAACTGTAAGCAAAACTCTTAAAGCAGCAAACTTGTCCTCGCAAACAAGCAAAGAAACTGGCCCACTATCCACCTAACATCACTATAGGACCAAAGAAGCTCATCTGGTGGCTGGACCCCCAAGAGTGGAGATTCAGATTCAAGAGATACCCCTCGATCAGGTAGTAGACTGCTAGGTTACAACTTACAATTGATGTCTTCAAACATTCAAAGATACATGAAATTTACAAGCCATGACCTCCATAAGTTACTGTAACTTAAATATCTATAACAAGTTCTAGCTGCAAGCTCCTCAATCTACACTCTCCATCATTATTCATACGTATATCCTGTGGCCTGAAAACTACAAAGATGCCCATTTGGTTCTGATGATAATCAATCACCATTTCACCATCCTCATACATATGGATACACATACTTTACTGTTTCAAGCAATACTTTAGACTGAAAACAAAGAGACACAAACATCAATTGCCCCAATTATTCAATTTTAGGGACAAATGCAGATTTTGGTTCCATGACAGCCACTCTGATCAATCTACAGAATACCCCAACAACGAAATGAGGCAAAACTATCACAAAGTGAAATTTAAGCTAAGGTTTCGATGAAAGCAATACCCAATTGAACAATTTTATAAATTAGTCTCCAATCCGTTCCCAGGATAAAAACAAACAAATTAATCATGCCAAATTACAATTAAGATCCACCGACAACAATTCACAAAAACCCAATCAATTCATGCAGTCACAGATCGATCTCTGAAAAGGGGCAAAACAAACTCAAGCCAAAATCAACAAAAGTGGACATACAAAAAAAACGAATCAGAAGAGAAACAAAAATAAGAATCGGGGAGAGAAAATACCCTAGATCGGTCCGTGGAAGAAGGTAAAAACGCAGAGGAATTGGGAATCGAGAGCTTTAGAGTAGTAATAGGTGTGATCTATTTATGGGTTCGCTAAAAGATGAACGTACGGTTGTGCTACTGCTACCGATCTCTCTCTCTCTCTCTCTCTCTCTCTACTGTGTACGCGCTTCGATTCGGAGAATTTCGGGACCTACAACGAAGTCGAAGATGGCGCTACTGCTGAAAAGACGAGATCGTCCTCCGCTTTTACCCCTTTCTTTAGCTTTTAGGAAAGGGGTATTTGCGGCATTTACTTGGGTTGATAAGTCTTACGTCATATTTATTAGGTGGCTTCAGATTTAATTTTTGCAATGAGTAATGATAATTGCTGGGGATAATTCGAGTGGAGGGATATGGTCAAGGTTTTAAAAAACATTAGGGGCTGGTCGGGCGGACAACACCTCGAGAAGATTAATCGGGATTAAACGAGATTAATCGGATTTACATTTTTTGTATTTTAATTTATTTTTAATATAAAATGAATTATATTATATCAAAATAAATGTTTTATATATAAAAATTCAACAACCACAATCTTTCTGAGACTATCTAAAATAGTGATAAGTGGCCACAACAACTTCAAGAATAAAAATTTCGAATTAACAATCTAAGATAACTGAATTTTCAACACAGAACCGTTCAAACAATTGTCATCGTGAAAATTTGAAAATAAACCCTAAACTCTCACAAATTGAATAAACAAATCAACTCTTAGCTCAAACAAAAGCAATAAGCAAATAAAAATCACCCGTTACAAACATGAAGTGAAGTCTAAAACACAAGAGCTTTGGCTTCGATTGATTCGCAAAAGAGGTGTGGCGGGCGACAAACATTCGTCGAAGGTAAAGAGGTTTAGGGCATAAAGGTCTAAGGCGAGATAATGGAACGAAGCGACTCTGTCAGATTTCTTATTTTTAACGTTTTAAGTTTCAAATTTTAATTGATTGTTTTAAAAAAATAAAGTTATGATCCACCTGAACGGCCACTTGAATGGTCTAGGCGACCGCCTAGACCGCATGATGAACCGAAACGTTCGCCACCTTTCAATTAGCTTAAAACGGGGCGGTGAGGTGAAAAACAACGCATGGGCGGCCTAGACGGCCTTTTTTAGAACACTGGATATAATTCGTTAAATTGCTACCTTAAGTGATATTTAAAAAAGTTTACTGTAGTGACATGAAAAATAAGTTGCTCGAATCATAGCGTACGTGAATATAGTGACCAACTGACCATAGAGTTGGTATAAAGAAAAGGCAATGTTGACCTATGAAACACAGTGATCATAGTTTTGTTGTAATTATTCTCCGTCAATTTTGTATTTTTTTATATTGTCATTGTCACTCCGAATCCGCTAAAATACACAAAATTCTTGAAATATTTTTTTAATTTCAAAAATATCATCACCACTTGGTATTTAAAATTACAAAAACATTTCCCTGTATTATTGCGCTTTTACAGCGACTCTAGCTATACAATGCATTTTTATCCGATTAAAATAATAAAAATAATACATTTTTATATTAAAAACTATTTTCTCATGAAAAAGTCAATTACTTTCAGGAACAGTCATTTTTACAGATACTTACACATTTAAACAAAACAATTTTCCCTACTTTTAACTAATCACATAATATTTGAACTAACTCTCACTCGCTCTTTCAAAAACACGTACACCACAAAACTTTATAATAATTGAACTCTCATTTGATTTTCCAAAAACACATACACTACAAAACTTTATGATAAAATTTGAACTGTATTTTCGGAAAACTCAAACTAATAACTGGCTACACACAATAGAAGATATTTGTAACTAATAAATAAAAACACGAGCAGCGTCGTCAAAACTAAATGCACAAGTTGATAGCCCAAATGTGCATGTTTCGAATACCTTCCCATGGATCATTCTGTCAACGGATCTGTGATGCTTCAGTTTCTCTTGTGTTTCTTACTCGCAACGCCAGCATTGCGACCATGACTCTTCCTCTTGTTCAATTTATCGTCTCCTACGCTGCTGATAGTTTCTTGATGATGCTTTAAGCTTGATATGCCCAACTTATCGTCAATTTCTTTCCTCACATTCTTCAGATCTTGCGCGTTTGGGGCGAGCTTGGAACTGTCAGCAACAAATTTGTTATCTTTGAATGGTTTGGTTTCACCAGCGCCAGAGCCAAATGTTGCGTGGAAGTCTTTGAAAGTTGATTCTTTTGAGGCTTGCCTAGACCTCCATTGATCAGGCCGTGCAGCAAATCTGCACAATCCGCCAAAACCAAAACCAAAAGTAACTGCAAATGAATATATAGTATAACGAACAAACAAACAAAAACCAGAAGTATGTTAATGGGATTATTTTTCCCAGCATTCGTGCTGATACAGTATCAGCATAAACCCAATGGAACACTAACATGATTGGTTTTTCAAGACGTGCGGACTTTCCTTTTTGTTTTTGTGTAGGGGAGGAGAAAGTCATGACAATAACAAACTGGTAGATGATCACGAGAAAGCTTACCCGTCAATATCTAGTTTCCTTAAGAGAAAAGGACCATGCCTTGTCTTGTAGAGCTCGGGTTGCACAGCTAGCACTTCAGAGGCTATGGTTTCTCTCAGTGACAGATTACAAACACTGAAGCATTTCTCGACAGTGAAAGAACCAGATGACTGCTTCGCAAGCTCTCCAAAATGTCCTCGAAGCCTTCAGAGCAATCAACAGAAAATGGAGACGTTATACAATAATTCAGAGCTCAAGAGTTCTTTGTTTTGTTACTGTAATCAATATGGGTAAAATTGATAAAACAGAAACCTTTGGTAACAAAACAAAGCAAGCTCTATCGTCATCCCTGAGGACTCAACTAGAACAAATCAGAATTTAAGAGATAAGTTTAGCAGATTGACGTACTTTGCAACTAGCTTTCGCTTCTGTTTTACAGCTGTATTAGATCCTAGAAACGCTTCAATTACAGGGGCTCCAGCTGCATCATTTGCCACTTGAAGGACCTTGTCCGTTTCCATGCATGTTATACTCGATACATATGCTTGTATATATTCCTGTAAAATGAAATGCATGCTTAAGAAACACTGATAGCTATAAATATATACCCAATTCCCTTGTTGGTTCAACAAGAGGTAAACATAAATTCAAGAAAGGTAAGCACTTACACTTCGATATCTAAAAACTGCCTGGAGAATCAGAGAACCTATAGCTTGCATCCTAACACCGTTAGGCCAGTTCCAGTTAGGCTTGTCTTCACAGTAGAAATAGCTTTCAAGAAATAATATACGGGGAACAATGCAATTTGGAGATTCATCAGCTGAACGCACCGCTGCAGCAAGAGCCTGACAGCACTGGCACACAAGTGATTGAAGCTTAACCGTATCAGAACGAAGCATATAGTATAATATGAGGTTAATGACTTCTATTAAAAAAACTTGTATTTGTGCGAGTGAAGAATGCATAGTAAATATATAGATAGATGAATCGAAAGATAAATAATAGGTGAGAATTGAATCTTAAACCTTGTTTTCTAGGATCTTAAGTCTTTGAGTTGCGGCAATAAGAGACGCAATGACTCCTGTCCTTCCCATTTCAAGAAGATCCTTAAACTTTGAACCAAGTTCATCCCATATCAATTCCATCTAAAGAACAATTTAAAAGAAATGCATAAGAAAACTTGGATGAATTATTTGCACCAGCAGCACTATTAAATTAGTCCTACATTCTGAGGTGAAATGAGTAGCTCAAGGAAGATAAATTAGTAAAACATCACGTGATATATAAGACCTGTTGAGAAATTGAAACCAATATATTAATTGCCATCCACTAGCATATATTCTAGTTGTGAAATGAGCTAAGGAGCGAGTTGTAGTATCACAAAACATACTTGTTCTTGAGATCTTGCATTAGACACTAATGCTTGAACGACAAAGCTCCCACAATGATCAGATGCAATCTTGAATACTGAGCCCTTAAAAACTTTAGTAAAAATCTCATTGTACAAGCTGTCGGGGGCCACCTCTAAAATGACCTGCAAATTTAGCGACAATTAAATTAAAGCAAAGTTTAGACATATCAAGATATGAATAGATTACTCACATCACATGTTATGAAATATAAATTAAGCATGCCATGTAGAAGATACAATTTATCAGTTAAAAATGCCTATAATGAACACAATACAATTCAACCCCACAGCACAGAAGATACTGACCTCCATCAGATGGCTATAAGCTGTTTCTTTCATCGAATTTACTATGGCCCGAGCTACACTAATTTCTAACTGTATTCCTTCATCCACGCTGTTGTTGTTGCAGCCGAGAAGACTTGGAATTGTCAGCATTAACTCCTCATCCTGCCCCACTAATACTTTTAAAGCTGTCTGCAAAGGAGAAAAACATAATAGTTATTCGTATCATTTCAGCAAGGCCTTTTTCACACGTACAAAATATCGCCATTTATTTACGAGCCATTATTAGTGTATGTTGAAAATGTGAAACATGCCTGCAGAACCAAGCAGCCAAACTGATCAACTTGGATGGCCTTAATGTCTTTTCTGGAAGATTTTAGCATCCCTGATACAAGGAACTTGAGAACATCGGGAAATCCCTGCTGAATATTTTCTGAAGCATTTCCATCCCATCGGGGAGCCTTCAAATTCAAGCGCTCCGCTAGAGTTTTTGCTGATTTTGTTCCATGAAACTCTGGAGAATCTATTGGCACTCCTTTACAGAGACAAAAAAGACTCCGAAGAACATGAGACCCGTGGCAATTGCACATCAAATCAACAGGATTGACTACAATGACCTGAGAAGGAACATAGAATATTAGCGAGAAAAATGACACAACAATATGTGCATATATTGTTATGATACATATCGAACAATCATACCTTGCATATCATAGTCAGAGTTTCTTCAATAAGAGTATACGCCTCACCATCCTCCATATGCATTGATAAAGACTTGAGAGCTGTTTCAGCTACATGAGAACCAGATCTATCCATGGCAATAGAAGGAAAGGACGTTGCAACGCTTCGTAGGAAAGCACAAAGGTGGTCCAAATCGCAGCCCTCGAGGAGGGTTTGCAAAGTGTGACTTAAAATATAGTCAGTTGCAACTTCAAACTCTTTCCCCTTAGTTTCTTCGAGAGCATTACCACAAATTGCCGAGCGTTCCTCCAGGTCAACCCCATTACTTTCAAAAAGATTTGCAATCTCTAGTAAGTATTTTGACGTTTCAGGATCAACCTGTTGCCTACAACATAATTAAATATCATAAGACAGTGTGTATTTACCAAAAGGAAAATTTAGTACAAAAAGGTGAACCATCATACCGCACATATGATGTTTCTGACTCTGCGCTATTATGCTGCTTGTTAAATTTTTTGGCATGTGCATTCCCCTCATCTCCACGCCCGGATGTATTCTTGTTAAAATTGCCCCTGTCACCACCAAAACCATCTTTCCGAGGCTTCCTTCCGGTACCCTCTTTCCCTCTACCCTGCTTATACGATTTTCTGTCCTCCCCCATCAGATGATCTTCCACTAGGTTGCTGGTTCTGAGTCTTCTCAAAGGCAATGCTCACACACCAGCACAAACAACTATCTCCTATCCTAAACCTACAGGGTCATAATCAACAAAACAAAAAACAACATGGGTTAGCAATTAAACTAACTGAACAAAAAAGCTACGCTAATACCGAGTACACCAAACATTCAACAGAGTTAACAAAATTTGAATGTAACTACTTGAAGCCAATGGTATTGTGATTATCAAAGCAAAACAGTAACATGTTTAGCAATTGAACTAACTCCAAGAAAAGGCTAATACCCAATACAGCAAACAAGCTAATGAATACCTCTCAATGATGATATACGATTCCCAGTTACTAAAAACTAGAAACCAATCAAACCCAGTTGCAGTAATATCGAAAATACAGTTTCTCTATCCAAAAGCTTCGTGAACATCTAGGAAAAAAATGAAAAGAGAACCCAAAAACGTAGAAGAAAGTGAGACCAACCTGAAACCAAGCTTGTAAACTGATAGGCGCAGCTACGAGAGAAGAAGAAGGAGAAGAGCAAAACTGAAACTCCTAACGGCACATATGAGGGTTTTGCTTTGCACCGTATTGGCTTACAGTGAAACGACGTCGTTGCGAGGAGCTTTTTCTTTCTCGGCTAAAAACAAAAAAACAAAAAAATGATAATTATATAAAATAGATACTCTCTTCTTCTTGTCAAGCAAGAAAGTTCACATTTTTCTCCAGATCGAAGAGACTGAAGCAGAGAAAAAAAAAACCAGAAACTATGGGTGATATTGAAGATGAGATCAAGAACGAGAAGAACCCTAAGCCTCTCGACGAGGACGATATTGCTCTCCTCAAGACCTATGTAAGTTTCTAGCACATTTTGCCCCAATTTCCAACAGTTCATGCGTGTCGTGGTTGTTCCAGTTTTAGCCTTCCATTAGCGTAATTAAGGGGAACGTTTGAAGCTTTTGAGTGTGAACTTTACTGGGCGATTGCAGGTGCAGAGCAATTTTAGGGTTTTTGGTGATGGGTGCTTCGATTTGGTTATTTGTTTAGGTTTTTCTATGAGGGTCTTATTTTGGATTAAGCAGCCGAAAATAGGTTCTGGACTCATATAGTTGACATATGCCAGCATGCTACCCAACTATTTTTTATTTTGTTTAGAGTGTAATTTTGAAGTACTTTAGATTTGATTTTTTTAAAATAGTTTGTAGTAGCAGTGTTCTAACAAATGATAACCCTAATCGGGTGGGGAGTGCCTCTGGGGATATCGGGCTTGTTGGGGATTTGTAGGACACTTGTAAATAGATGTCGAGTGTAAAACAACTCGCATCAAGCTTATTTTTTTTAAGGCTTGGCTGGAATGTGCTATCTACAGTTAAGGTCGAGTTCGACTCAAAGAAGTTTGTTAAACTCAAATTGGACTCGACTCACTCTTATTCGTTTAGTATATACTATGTATTTTTGTAAGCTATATTTTAACTATATTAAATAAAATATGTATACTTGATTAAATACTATACGAGCTGGCTCGCAAGCCTATTGTGTCTTGGTAGGTTGGGTTGAGCTCATCTGGCTTATTAAACAAACTCAACCTGGGGATCGTTTATCATAATTTGAATTTGAGCCCAAAGTTGAGCTTCTTTAATAGACTGGCTGGGCTCGAGTCCAACTTATCAAAATTCAGTAGACTCGCAGCCTAGCTCCTTTAAAGTGTAAATAATTATATTTTTATTTAATAATGAGTTCAAGTCCAACCTATCAAGACACGATAGGCTCGCGAGTCGGCACGTTTAGTATATATACATTTGATTTGTATATTTTTAATATATATATATATTAAAAGTTGAAGGAATTGAATCGAGACGAGTCAAATTTAAATTTAATGATTTTAGCTGAACTTGAGCTTAAATGTAAAAGCTCATTCAAGATGAATAATTTTCTTTCAAGTCTAGCCATAAGAAATTAAGCTCTATTCAGCTTTTTTACACTCCTACTTCTATTTACAAGTTATTTGTTTTTTAAAATTTGACTTTTTTACGGTGACAAAATTAGATTATTTAGAAATATATATGTGTGTGTGAATGACAAACCTATTTCTCAACTAAGTTATAGTAACATAATTTGATAAATGGTTTTTTAATTACATAATTTTGAAAGAAAATTGCAAGTTTACAGCTTTGAGTGTGAACTACTGGGCATCTGTAGATTCAGAGCAACTTTAGGGTTTCTTGGAATTTATGCATCAATTTAGTTATTAGTTTTTATTTGTCTGTCTTGTTTTGGAATCGGGTTAGTGATTCTGATTTATCGTTGTAATGGGTTTTGCCTGCAGGGTTTAGGACCTTATTCCCATAGCATCAAGAAGGTGGAGAAGGAAAATAAGGAATTGGCTAAAAAGGTCAACGATTTATGTGGTATGTGTCTCCATTCAATTACATGTTTCCCCCTGTTGAACTCTCTCTGAATGTATGTATGTTTGTATGAAGACAACCTTACTATGTCGAGTAACAGACATGGCAATTACTTGGTGATTATGTATTTTTAACAAAGTCTTTCACTTGAATAGAGGATTGGAAATTTGGTAAATCTTTAATAGAGAATATTAAAAGGAGGTTTAGTATGGTCTTGTGTGTGTGTGTCATTTGATATCTTGTTGCTACTTGATATATGTGGGTATTTTTGTTTCCTTAATAGCTGCATAGTGTAAACCCCTTCATAGTTGTTTACTTTTTAACACTGGTCCTCATTCACAATAGGTATCAAGGAGTCTGACACTGGTTTAGCTCCTCCAAGCCAATGGGATCTCGTTTCTGATAAGCAAATGATGCAGGAGGAGCAGCCTCTCCAGGTTGCAAGATGCACGAAGATCATCAGTCCAAACACTGAAGATGCGAAATATGTCATAAATGTGAAGCAAATTGCCAAGGTATGATATCTTCTTTTGGCCTAATTGTATAAGTGAAATTGTTTTATTAGGTGAGAATTGAGATTAAATATACAATTGTCTCTCTGGTTTTCATTTTTCTCTTTTTAGTATATCTTAATCTTATCGGTGGTCTTATATAAGTTTTACTTCTATATGTGCAGTTTGTTGTTGGCCTGGGTGACAAAGTTTCCCCTACTGATATAGAAGAGGGAATGCGTGTGGGGTAGGTTTCAAACTACTGATAACACATCATTTATTTCTTTCCTCAGCTCAATTTGCATTTTTCAAATATTGTAATTGTATAATAGTGATGTTCATGGACGTGTTCTTTCCATGTGTAAGCTCAACATATAATGTTATGTCATGAGCATGGACATTCTACATATAACCATCTCAAATCGTTGCACCTAATTTTGAATTAATGTTATCAGCATCCATTACTCTTCGCTCCATTAATCAGGATTTAGGAGTACAGCATGACTATATGCTACTTGACCTTACTTGTGTTGTTTATTGAGATCATCTTGATATGCTGTGTTTGCCTTGAAGCCAATTGATACCCTTTCCAATTTCTGTAATTAGCGTATGGAGACATGTGCTGTGGAGTATGCAATCATACATACAATGATGCTTATGCTATTTTCATCCTTGCAGGGTTGACCGGAATAAATATCAGATTCAGATTCCTCTTCCTCCAAAAATTGATCCTAGCGTAACCATGATGACAGTGGAAGAGAAGCCTGATGTGACTTACAATGATGTTGGTGGGTGTAAGGAACAGATTGAGAAGATGAGAGAAGTATGTACATATTTACTATTATTTCCTTTAATTCAGCCATTTTTTTCATTTTAACATTTCAACTCATATTATGGTAGGCAGGTTTATAATATTGACATGGGTTTTGTCTCTAGGTTGTTGAGCTGCCCATGCTTCACCCTGAGAAATTTGTGAAGCTTGGAATAGATCCTCCCAAGGGTGTTCTTTGCTACGGACCTCCCGGGACTGGGAAAACACTTTTGGCAAGAGCTGTGGCTAATAGAACTGATGCTTGTTTCATTCGTGTTATCGGGAGTGAGCTTGTTCAGAAGTATGTCGGCGAGGGAGCTCGTATGGTTCGTGAACTGTTCCAGGTTAGTTCAAACATGCTTTTGCTAGTTGCTACCATTCCGTTTGTCTCCGCATCATCTAATTAATGCTGATACTTGGTTCAGATGGCACGGTCAAAGAAGGCTTGCATAGTGTTTTTTGATGAAGTGGATGCCATAGGGGGTGCTCGTTTTGATGATGGTGTGGGTGGGGATAATGAGGTTCAGCGCACCATGCTTGAAATTGTCAACCAGCTTGACGGGTTTGATGCTCGCGGGAACATCAAAGTTCTGATGGCAACAAATAGGTCAGTTTACTCGCTCTGTTTCCACTGTTTCTCGTGTTGTGTGTTGGACCATACAATGCCACCACTCCCTTAGTCAGCACATTCAATTGCACATGTAGAATATGTTCATACACACATAGGCTATAGCTGAAGTGACATTGAATATTGCTGGACTTGCATTCTCACACACCCTTTTCTCGTACTTTTTCCCGTGCCAGACCCGATACACTAGATCCAGCACTGCTACGTCCTGGAAGATTAGATCGTAAGGTTGAGTTTGGGCTGCCAGACTTGGAGAGTAGAACACAAATATTCAAGATCCATACAAGAGCAATGAACTGTGAAAGGGACATCAGATTTGAACTTCTGGCACGTCTCTGCCCCAATTCCACAGGTGAGAAAGAATAACATTAACATCCATGCCTTACTCGTATATGTATATGAATATGACTGAGGAGTTCTACTCTACGTGACAGGGGCGGACATAAGGAGCGTGTGCACGGAAGCAGGAATGTACGCCATCCGAGCAAGAAGGAAGACGGTGACAGAAAAAGACTTCCTGGACGCAGTGAACAAAGTCATCAAGGGGTACCAAAAGTTCAGCGCAACGCCCAAGTACATGGTTTACAATTGACCTGCCTTCTTTTGCAAGAAGAAAAAAACAGAGAAACTCATAGCCCAGCAGCTCATTCCTGCTTTGTGTTCTTAAGAGCTGTTGTTTGTGTTTTCCCATGTTTTTTTGAACTTTGATTCTGCTACCTGTGTTATGCCATCACTTTCAAGGTTAAAACACTTTAAGATGGGGACATCAATTGTTTTGGGGCCCACCCAGTGACAAACCACACTACTATAACCGAGATTGGTGGTGAACTTAACATCATTCTCCTCCATGTTGGTGGTGGGTAGATTTTGATTTTGATTTTGAATTTGAAAATGACGACCCAAAAGGCCATTATATTTATTACATAACCTTTAAAGGTAGGTCCCGTCTCAACCAAACCCACATGGGACAGCAAGTCCCTATATTATATAAGTAGAGCAATCAGACAACCTCGTTTCTCGCACAAATAAACTATTATCCTTCCTCCCCCTCTACCTCAAAAAAAAAAATGGAGACCAAACACAAGAAGTTGCTAATAGCTCTGGTCTCAGCTCTCTTCCTCGCCGCCGCTCTCATCGCCATCATCGCCTCCACCAAATCACAAACAATATCGTCCGAAACCCACCTCCTCCTGAAAACCTCGTGCGGTTCCACATTGTACCCTGACCTATGCTACTCCGAAATCGCCGCCGCCGCCGCACCCGGCACCAAGCTGAGCACCCAAAAGGACGTGATCCAGAAGTCGCTCAGCATCACCACCACCGCCGTGGAGCACAACTACTTCACCGTCAAGAAGCTCGTCGACAACAACAAGTCATCAAAGAACAATAAGCTGACCGAGCGCGAGACGGTGGCGCTGCACGACTGCCTCGAGACCATCGACGAGACCCTCGACGACCTCCGCCAGGCCGCCGCCGACCTCCGGGAGTACCCGAACAAGAAGTCGCTGAGCCAGCACGCCGACGACCTCAAGACCCTCATGAGCGCCGCCATGACCAACCAGGAGACCTGCCTCGACGGCTTCTCCCACGACCGAGCCGACAAGCGCGTGAGGAGGGCGCTCCAGGACGGCCAGGTCTACGTGGAGCGCATGTGCAGCAACGCCCTCGCCATGATCAAGAACATGACCGACGAGGACATCCAAAACGACAGCAAAACCCAAAAACGACGGCTCCGCGAGAAGGAGGAGGGCAATGATTGGCCGCACTGGCTGTCGGGGAAGAGCACGAGGATGCTTCTCGAAGAGGATCCGGCGGCGGACGCGGTGGTGGCGGCGGACGGGAGCGGGAACTACACGACGGTGACTGAGGCGGTGGAGGGAGCGCCGGAGAAGAGCAAGAAGAGGTACGTCATAAAGATAAAAGCGGGGGTGTACAAGGAGAACGTGGAGGTTCCTAAGAAGAAGCACAACATCATGTTCGTCGGAGACGGGAGGAACAACACCATCATCACCGCCAGCCGGAATGTTGTCGACGGAGCCACCACCTTCCATTCCGCCACCGTAGGTAAGTAATGGCTTAAAAGATCGATCATAACACTATCCTGAAGATTAAAAGTTAACCAACTCCACTTCAACTAATCAGGTATATTTTAGTTATAATATATTTCTGTTAAAACATTAAAACTAATTTTTTATTAGAAAAGACAGTTATCGTGAAAGGGGATGTTGTCGGTGTGTATACTTAATTAGCTGGCAAATGAAATCGCATAAATCTCGGATACGAGGGCCCCATAGTTAAATAATTATTATAATCATCATGATTCATGATGGGTATTTTTTGAATGTTATCTAGAGAAACATGTGACATGGGTTCAGTTACGAGAAAATGTCTATTTTGTAACAAGGACAAAAGACTGAATCCTAGTCCCCGTGACATTGAATAGCCAAGTCTAAAAGAAGAAGAAGAAAAGGAGTTAAAGATAAAGAGTGGCGAATATCGTATAGTACAGCGCCGAGCTACCACATGTGCATGTGACATTCAATACGTTGCCTGTTTCAAACGTGTTAGACTACAAAATTTACCACCTTTTTCACTTTCATATTTCATCTAAAAATGTCACTTTCAATTAACTAGCTGTTTGAGGAACACTCTAACGGTTTGAAGCGCACAATTCTTGAGACGTTTGCAATTATGTTTGCAGCTGTGGTTGGGCAAGGGTTCCTGGCGAGGGACATAACGTTCGAGAACACAGCCGGGCCGGCCAAGCACCAGGCGGTGGCTCTCCGGGTGGGGTCGGACCTGTCGGCCTTCTACCGGTGCGACATCATAGGCTACCAGGACACACTCTACGCCCACTCGAACCGCCAGTTCTACGCGGATTGCTTCGTGGCGGGGACGGTGGACTTCATATTCGGGAACGGGGCGGCGGTGTTCCAGGGGTGCGACATCCGCGCTCGGCGGCCCGGGGCGGGGCAGAAGAACATGGTGACGGCGCAGGGGAGGAAGGACCCGAACCAGAACACGGGGATCGTGATCCACAGGTCGAGGATCGGCGCGACGGCGGACCTGACGGGGGCGGGGAGGGGGGAGTTTTCGACGTACCTGGGGAGGCCGTGGAAGGAGTACTCGAGGACGGTGGTGATGCGGTCGAACATGAGTGACGTCATCCACCCGGCGGGGTGGCACGAGTGGAACGCCACGTTCGCGTTCGACACGCTGTACTACGGGGAGTACGAGAACGGCGGCTCCGGGGCCAACACGACGGGCAGGGTCGGGTGGAGCGGACTGAGGATCATGACCAACGACACGGAGGCCAGCCAGTTCACGGTCCAGAATTTCATCGGCGGCGATAATTGGTTGAACTCTACGGGCTTCCCCTTCTCTCTCGGTCTCTGAATTAATCAATTTATTACTATATTTAACATTGTTATATCATAATATATATGTTGCTTGATTAATGAAATTTAAACTGTTTTATTTATTTATATATTATTATATTATTTTTTGATCGGTAAATTGTATTTAGATTTGGACTCGATTATGTTATGATAAAGTAAGACAACACCAAACTTGTGATTATTAAGATTATTGTATCATTAACGGGCTCAAAACACACCATTATGTAGAATTGCGCCCAATATTACCACTTGACTCTTAATAGGAGAGAGGTCCAACAGAAATTGGAAACAAAGACGAGATACCGTAGTTTGACTAGAACTCAAGATCTTTGGATTCAAGTAGGGGTGTTCATGGGCGGTTTAACCGCCCAAATGAAAGTATATTGACTCAACTATAAAGATACGGACCCAATTTTGGGAGAATCGGGTTATATTTATCACTTTCTAATAAAATGTACACTCTTAATTTAATTCAAACCATTATATTTACATTTTAAGTCATACTTTATAATGTTTTCTTATTTCCTACACTATTTATTTTACTTTAGATTATTTATAACTAATTTCTTAAAACCAGCATACTTGTGATCAATGTTATGGATCGCGGAAATTTTCACATATCCGTGACGATATCTCAAAAATCGCCCTAAATACCGGTCAACACCGGTCAAACCGGACAATTGCAAATTAATTCCGGTTTAATACGGTTCAAATCAATTAATTCCGTTTTAATTCAATTTAAATCAATTAATTCCGGTTTAATTTGGTTTAAATCAATTAATTCTGATCTAATTTAATTAATCTTAATCTAATTCGATCGGCTTTGTTCCGGCACACTTAATCCGGTTTGATATTTAGGTTATAAATTATAAATTATAAACAATAACTATCATTCATTTTCCATATAAATTATAAACTAAATATTATTCATTTAGGTTATGGCTCCGGTTCAACACATTTAAAAATAATTAAATATCATTCATTTTTTCTTTAATAAATAATAAATATGAGTTTATATATATTTAATTATTTATTTATTATAAAACGCGATTTACCGTAATCTTCCCGCGATTCCTCCGAGTTTGTTAGATCTTCCTTTTTGTCAAGGGGCCGGTATATCCCCGCGATCCGATATTCATAACACTGCTTGTGATGTCAACTGATCTTGACTATTACTTTGGGAGTCTTGTAGTTTTAATTGCGATAATTTTTTTATAAATTAACTAAGAGTAGAGATTTTTTGGTTAATCAATTTAAACATTAACTCATATGATTTTTTTTAAAATCTCTCTCAAGACACTCATTTAAAAAATTAATCATTTAAGCTATCTAAAAAGGTTAACAAGAGGTTTACAGAAAATTGACAAAAATATGCTCTAAAACGACATTTTAAGAGAGTATTGTGTAATTTTTGGCAATAACAAAAATATGTTGGGAAATTTGCAATCTTTTTATATATTTTTACAAAACGAGGAATTTTTACTAAAATTATAAATTTGTAAAAATAATTTAGCTAAAAATTTAAATTACAAAATTTGGTTATACAAATTTAAATTTTATTGAGAAGATTGCTAAAAAACTTTAATTTTAATTTTTAGGACAATTTTATCACCCGTACAAATATATTATGCACATAAAATACAAATCTACGTTATATTTGTGCCATTGATAAAATACACGATACATTTTTATAAAGATGTTTTAATATGGTATATCCGTATACATAACATATTTTTATCATTTTATCTGAAATTGACAATCCAATCATACCACTCTCAGTTACAGTTATTTTATTTACATATAATAAGATACGATAGAGTGAGCACATGTACCAAATCCATAGCAACATTCTCAAAGAAATATTTTAGCTAAATCGTGTCCGATAATGGTGAATTTATTCCTTGGACAGTTCACAGTTGGAATCACACATACATGGCTTGATTTGAGGCAGAGATTGATGACCAATTGTGAGTTAACTATTGAACACACCATCTTCATTACCGATAGTTTAATAAATTATTCCTTTATTTTATTCCTTGTAAGTAAGGTCCACAATAACTCATTTAGCAATTCTAGAACTTCAAATATAACTGGTTACTGGTCCATAAGGCCCACGAGCCAATTTGAAACTTCGTACATCTTATTTGTCATCTCTGAAGTTGGGTATTAATACTGGGGATGCAATCAGTAGAAAACCCCTCTTAAATAGTAAACCGGGGAACCAATTACAAACAAGTAAATTATTGAAAAACAACCTCAACAATCCCACCTTCAGATAATTAATACAATAATAAATAATTAAACTAAAGGGTAAGTTGGTAATTGAAATTTTCAATCCCTAACCGTCAAATGCGGTTATTTGCATGATGCCTATATAAATAGCATCCATATTACCAATATTAATGACGCATGATAACAATTTATTGAGACATTCGTTCCTATAAATGAACAACAATTTATTCATTTTCATCAGCTCGAGCATTCATTTTTTTTTTCTCAGCAAGAGGAAGAATTGTATTAAAAGCAAAGCAAATCTCTCCCGAGATGGGAGAGAAGAGCCGACAACGAATACAATGATCTGACAGTAAGTAAATAGAGATCCTGGAATGAGGGAAATTTGTCTTTGAAAACCAGATCGGGATAAAGAATCGGATTTGCCATGAAGAGGAAGATATATCATTCAAACATTATGCCAAACAATGATTACCACTACAAACTTTATTATAAATACATACTAGTAATGCATATGTAAAACACTCAAACCCAAGCATAAATCAAGATACATATATATAATCGAAAACAAAGATACATTCATAAAACTTGGCATGAACCCCACCATTAAACAAAGATCTACCACTCGTTGTGATACGTCCATCAACGTCTCGTGTTCACAGTTATAACCTGCCAGTAAATACCAAATAAAATTTAAAATAAATTAAACAACACCACATTACAATTAATCATAAATTATACAAACCTGAGTTCTTGATCTTCATGTTTCAAACCTTTTTCAAAGATAACTAATTTGAGTGTCAATTTAAACAAAACTATCAAAACCATTAATTGATCTTTGATCTTCCATTCAGTTATTCCACATCACCCACGATTTTTTAGTTGTTAATAGTGGGCCGAAATTAAATATATCACAATTACATAAAACCCCTCCACCAATAAATTTTAATAAAGAATCTTTTTATAAAAAATAAAAACTGACTACCTTAACCCCTATAATTGTGGGTAAATCTCAACCATCCGTTATAGGATCCAACCCCTCATATTAGTTCCCGTTTTACAATTTAAGATTTTGTTTTCCAATGATTACTCCCCTTAAATTGTATAACAAAATGTGAAATTTGAAATTTTTTGTAATTATAAATAAATTATAGTATTGCAAGACATAAACAATTACAAATTAAAACATGTATAAAGCAATGGTCCCCGTTAGAGTATTGCAATTACATGTATTACAATTACATGTATATAATAACAATTACATGTACAGTAAACTATCAATTGTTATTGTAATACATGTATTAAAAAACTATTAGAGAATTAAGGCGTGAAAGAGATATGATTATGTACAGTAAACTATCAATACATAATATCCCTCGATACCCTTTTTTCAGCTATAATTTATTTCACATTTGACTCAATAAGAAAAAGAAAACACATCAATTTATTTTCCTATATCCATCATGCATCATGTACCCACATCACTGACTAGAGTAGATAGGATTAGGGGTGACAATATTTTCTGTCCCTGACGAAAATTTCTGAATCTGAACAAAAATGGAGCTAGAAATCTCCGAATCCGGATGGAAACGAAGTGGGACGGGGTGAGGTATCCCGCCCGCGCCGGCCCAATATATTAAAAATAAATATATTTAAATTAAAAATTATATTTTAAAATACATATTTAATGAAAAATAATACATTTTTTGTTAAAATAATATTTTATAATATATGTTTAATGAAAAATAATAATATTTTAAGTATATATTTTATTAAAATAATATTTTTTCATGCAAATTTTATTTTAAAAAATAAATATGTTTTAACATTTTTTTAGGTTGGAAATGAAAAACGAGAATTATCGAATCTGACGGGGATATCTCGTCCCCGTTAGAAACAGAAAATAATGACGGAGTCGGAAATTACCAAATCCACCTCAGACCCGCCCCGTTGCCGTTAGGGGTGCTCATGGGAGATTTAACTGCCCAAATAAAAGTATGTTGACCCAACTATAGAGACACAGTTAGGGTTTTGGCTAACCCGTAAACCGCCTAAAGTGGAGTGGGTCTGATACACTAAAAATCGCACGGGTTTGCGGTTGGATTGGTTGACGACCCGCATCAACCGTCTAAATTTTCATAATAATATAAAACCTCAAAAAAGAAAATTTAATTTCATATCAGACTTGAAGCCCATTAAAACAATACATATATATTGCAAATGCTTTTGATAAGTGAATGATTCAAAGTGAGAAGACGTAAGTTTAGTAGAAAGAAAAACTCTCTGAAAAAAGAGAATAGATTAACTTGTCGTGAATGTGGAGAATTATTCAAATGAGTTTCCCAAATTAAATGACCGTACTTATTTGGCTAAATTAATTATATAGATTGAAATATATGTAGTGCGGGCGGGCTGGTTAACCATATTTTTGATGTATTCAACCCGCAATCCACTCATTCTCGTGCGGGTCTGACCTTTTTCATCCACAGCCCGCCTTTAAAACTGCAAGTGAAACCCAACGGGTCGCGAGCCAATTCAATTAGACGGGTGGGTGGGCCGATTTTTTATTGAAATATGAACACTCCTAGTTGCCGTCCTTAGAGAGGGTCCTGATCTTTGCCACAGAAAATAATGATTCATAAATAGAGGAATCGATAAACATTTAAATAAAATAAAAATAACAAAAGGCAAGTAATTAACGACACCTATTCAAAAAAAGAAACGACCAATCAAACGGTAAATTCAAGAGGGAAACACACAGAAACAGGATCACACATGATAACATAATGATATATACCCAAGAAAATACCGATTCAATTCCCAGATTCATCGTTCATCAATTGTTCCGGGTCCATGATTGTTCACGTGTTCTCGAGATACAATCATCAAACCAAGTCTAGGGCATTTCCGGTCATGTTTGCTTTCTCCTAACATCTCTGCTTCGGCTCGGCTCCTTCATCGAATCATTTTATTTAAAACTGATTTCTGGGTTCCGAAACATTTTCCTTCGATTTCTGCTCTATCGTCGCCATCGCCTTAGTTTTGTTCCCAATACCTTTGTTGTTGCAGGTAATTTTGTATCACGTTTCTTCATACATGCAATTGATGAAAATGGGTTTGGCGATTCGTTTATTGTGTTCAATGCATGCATTCCAACAAAAAAGTTATACACATTTTTAGCTTCTGGGCATTTATGTATGTCATGAGTTTTTTATTCTTGCCATTAGGTTTGGGCCACCAACTATTTCTTTACAAATTTAAGCTTTTGGGCACACCTTCAATCTTCATATTTGTATGTCATGAGAAATGGGTTTCGACTTTTTTTTGTAATTGTGGATGAAATTAAGAACAATCATGAGAGAAATGCTGTGTTCTTGCTTGTGATGGTTACACTTCAAAATGGGTTTTAAATTTTTTTTGGTTGAATTTGTCAGGAATTGGTGAAATGATGAACAAGTAGCAAATGAGTGTTTCATGATGACTACAGTGGGAGGATTCCTTGCCCATGGCTGTCCTAAACAAGTTGATATTTGATTTGGACATCCTTGGTGAATCGTGGATGCCTCTTCGATCCGAGCTACATATTTTGTCAAGAGACTTTTGGATGCCTGATGAAGGTGGTAGGGTATGCTGCGAGTGCGATTCACTGTTCACCGTGTTTAACCGCGGACACCATTGTCACTTTTGTGGCCAGATATTCTGTGCAAAGTGTACTGAAATCTCAGTTCGTGTTTCACCTGGCGACCCAAGTACTGCACCACAAGAAGAGTGGCATAGGATTGGAGTATGTGATTTTTTATTTGAGCAATGACAGTAGGGCATAGTTACTGTAAATAATCGGCTACTGGTTTTCAATCAGGATCTCACTACTTCCCCTTCGCCAACAGGTATGGTCAACAATAAATCTAGTGGCACGGCTAGCGTTACTTTTGGCTCCCATAGGTCTTATCTGTAAGTTCAACACGGTTCTGGTATTAGCTTCCATCAAACATCTCATATGGAAACAAACCGAGATAGACAAGGTGTAATAGAATCAAGTAGCAGTGATCTTGTTCCAGACAAAAGGGACCCATCCCCAAGTCAATATATATTTTCCTTGAACAGGTATGCCATTTCTCTTATACTGCTAATGGGTGTTATACAAATTTAACGACCTGTTACTGAAAACTGCAATTTTCTTAGCAGTTCGATCTTCTAATTTCTAGAATTTGGTACTGAGTCAATGTTACATTTCTGTGTCTGTCAGCCCCTGCATGATTTGTAGTAGAATATCAAAATGAATCTATATACGAAAGGGTATAATTTGATGATTCTACCATAAATTGTAGGCTAATACTCTTTACTACTCCACTGACATTATTGTACATCTACAATGTACGTAGCAGGAAAAGACATTGTTATCACTTAATTAATACAAATTGCGTTCTCTTTCTTTGGTATCAGAAGTGATGATGAAGATGATGAGTACAGTGTATATCAGTCTTATGAAACACAACATTTTCCCCAAGACAATGAGTTCTATAGTCAAGCTGAGTTTGATGAGATGGGCTATTACAAGGGTCACCAGCATGGAGAACATAGTGATCCCAAAAGTATATGTGGATCTATGTCATACAATAGTTTCAACTCAAGGATTCTGGAAGACATCCACCAGCTTAGAGAAAAAGATGAGCACGATACCGGATATGAATATGAAGCACCTTCCTCAATGTATGAGGCAGAGGATATTACCCTTGAACCTGTGGATATTGAAAACAATGGACTTCTTTGGCTCCCTCCTGAGCCAGAAGATGAAGAAGATGAAAAGGAAGATAGTTTGTTCGATTACAATGACGACGATGATGAAGATGGTTCAGGAGAGTTGGGATATTTACGTCATTCAAGCAGTTGTGGAAATGGAGAGCATCACCAAAGGCCAAGTGAAGAGAACAAGAAAGCCATGAAGAATGTTGTTGACGGCCATTTTAGGGCGTTGCTATATCAGCTATTACAAGTCGAGAACCTTCCTGCAGGTGAAGATGAGGACCAAGAGAGTTGGTTAGAGATAATAACCTCCCTCTCTTGTGAGGCTGCTACGCTTCTTAAGCCAGACACTAGTGAAGGTGGGGGAATGGACCCGGGTGGGTATGTCAAAGTAAAGTGCATAGCTTCTGGTCATCCATGTGAGAGGTAAATGCCCCTATATCTTATGTGATATTTCATTAAAATCCATCATGCCACTCTTCATCACATGCTTGCATATTAGCTGTTAACCTCTCAATACATTGTCTGATTTTATTAAGTAGCTGTTATTTGATTTTTATTTTTGCTCAGCTAATGGGGATATTATTGATGAAACTAGAAAAAGTTTTCTAGGAGGGAACAAGAACTAGCAAAGTACATCAATTACATCAAAGGAAAAGTTGCTGCAGCAACAAAATTACAACAGTAACTAATAGAAAACAAAAGGAGAGAGAACTAAATGAAAAGAAGGTAACAGACAACAACACAATAAGCCGCCGGGGGAGTAATCAATGCTTTGAGGCGAGATCGACCCTATACATGGCCTCCCTAGCTTCGAAAGACTGGATCATTTCCTCATCGGTAACATCGCTTGTAAACCCCAATCTTTTGCAAAGAGCCCAAGCTTTAGTAGCACTATCAAGAGGATTTGACATGCCATGAGAATTGGGATGCGAGATGTGAGGTTGTCGAAATTAGGTGGAGCATCAATAGTTGGAGGATCATCTACGAGCCCCTGAGGAGATCTTGACCGACGAGAGGGCTTGAACTGCTTCTTGCGGAGCCGATGGCGGTGATAAACCAAAGGAACAGGGGTCCTCCAGCGTTATTTTTGGATATAGCTTGTCAGCCTTATTTTTGGCAGTCATCATTTCGTGCACGGATACATATACCCAATGACAACTTAGTCTTCTGGTGTAACTTCACACTATATGAAATGCTTAATTTCATTGGGATTCACGGAAAACTGCTTCCTTCAAGTTAGTATCAGTTAGTTTACATTTGGAAGCTTCTCTTGTGTTTTGGATTTTCATTTCCAGGCGTCCAGCTTGAATGCTCAAGTGAATATATACATTTCTTGGTTTCTTCCTATTACTGTATAAAACATTACATTTTCCGTAGGCTCTTAAATCCCTTTATTCATTTGCTGACTGACCTACGCAAGCTTTCTTACCTTACTTTCAGTGCAGCCTTCAAATTTTATACGTTATGATTTTTGCTTTTAATTGCCTTTCATCTAGCATGGTGGTCAAAGGAGTAGTTTGTAAGAAAAATGTAGCTCATCGCCGAATGACATCGAGAATTGAGAAACCTCGTATGCTGATTCTTGGGGGAGCTCTGGAGTATCAGCGGGTTTCAAATCTGTTATCAAGTGTTGATACTCTTTTGCTGCAGGTTGTAATATGTATCCCTTTTAATAATTCCACAAGTACTGTAAATTTAAAATTCAGCTGACAGTGCTGTAAAATATTGCTTTCATGAATTTTGGATTTATTTAATGTGCATCGTTATCCAGGAAATGGACCATTTAAAGATGGCAGTTGCAAAGATTGATGCACACCAGCCTGATGTCCTGCTGGTGGAGAAATCCGTTTCTCGATTTGCACAAGAGTACCTTCTCGAGAAAGACATATCGCTTGTTCTTAATATCAAAAGACCCCTTCTAGAGCGCATAGCCCGCTGCACAGGTTCTGAAATTGTTCCTTCAATAGATGTTCTCTCATCGCCGAGGTTGGGCCACTGTGAAAATTTTCATGTCGAGAGGTTCTTGGAAGAGCATGGTTCAGCTGGGCAGAATGGGAAAAAATTGGTGAAGACATTGATGTATTTTGAAGGTTGTCCAAAGCCATTGGGTTGTACCGTAAGTGTTAAGCAAATAATATAGAATATAGAATAAGGAAAAGCTACAATTCGTTTATTCACTTCCTTTTTATGTTTGGTGCAGATCTTACTTAGAGGTGCTAATGGGGATGAGTTAAAGAAAGTAAAGCACGTGGTTCAGTATGGAATTTTTGCAGCTTATCATTTGGCTTTGGAAACATCTTTTCTTGCTGATGAAGGAGCCTCTCTACCCGAACTCCCATTCAGCTCCCCGTTAACTGTGGGACTTCCGGATAAATCATCGAATATTGAGAAGTCCATATCAACAATTCCTGGTTTCTCTACTTCTGCCACTGAAAAACCTCTTAAGCCTCCACTTGAAGGTGGACCACCACAATCCAACAATGTACCGTCTCCATTTCTGGCACCACCCGTCAACAGTGCTTTCCTGGACAAGTTAGAGAAGGCAACAACATTACCTTGTTTTCCTAATGGTGGTAGCCTTGGATTATCACAACCAGATTCGAGTTTGATTGAGCCTACTGGTTCTTTTTCTTCGGTTTCATCTTCAGGGAAATGTGTTCAAGATAGTGAGTTATCTACTCACTCATCTGAGGAGAAATATGGAGTAGTTTCAAGAGAATCTCTTATTTCAGAAGCTTATGCACTGAACAATTGTGAAGCTGTCTACAGTGATAATCTCAATGGTGTTGTGGGACATGAGGCTGTAGCTACCAATGCAAAGAAATCTGATAATGCAACAGGTCTACGTCAAGAAAATACTCAGATAACATCATCCTCTCATCAAGATACTAAACGCCATCCCGAAGAACCAGTTCCTTTGAAAACTGAATTTCTCCAAGCTCCCTCTGACAATCAAAGCATTTTGGTTTCTTTAGCATCCCGGTGTGTGTGGAAGGGAACTGTCTGCGAGAGGTCCCATCTTTTTCGGATAAAATATTATGGTAACTTTGATAAACCCTTGGGCCGGTTTTTACGAGACAATTTGTTTGATCCAGTAAGTTATTCTTTTGTGTTCCCATTTTTAGTCCGTTATTTATGTTAGTTCCTAGAAATCTTCAGAATAATTTCTCTGACTGAAAAGCTTAATATTTGTCAGAATTTTCGATGTGGTTCTTGTGAGATGCCATCGGAAGCACATGTCCATTGTTATACACATCGACAAGGTACTCTCACAATATCTGTCAAAAAGCTGCCTGAGTTCCTGCTACCGGGAGAGAGTGAAGGAAAGATTTGGATGTGGCATAGATGCTTACGGTGTCCAAGGATAGATGGTTTCCCTCCAGCTACTAGGAGAATTGTGATGTCTGGTGCAGCTTGGGGTTTATCTTTTGGCAAGTTTTTGGAGCTCAGTTTTTCGAACCACACAGCTGCAAGTAGGGTGGCAAGCTGTGGCCACTCTCTACATCGAGACTGTCTCCGTTTCTATGGGTATATGCACTATCTCAAAATTAGTCCTTCCTTTAGAGACTCAGTTTCTTTTCTGCCATAATATAAATACTAGTGAAACAAAAGTGTCAATGCATTGAACTATTTAATGCAAACGGTAGGCTTTGCGATTCATTAACAAATTAAAAGATAACAGTTATCAGATCAATTGATTTAGATCAGAGTGAGATTTTTCTGTACACGACGTTCTTTGAGTCATACAAGATTCATGGTTTGAGAATTATGAAATTGTTGTTGCTTCTCCTAGAATGGATGACATATGTACATATCAACCATTGTTTCTGATAACTCAGAACTATTTTCATGTCTAAATATGGCAATTTTGTGGGTTGTCTATATGATGGTTCATGTTTGCATCTTACTTCCTCGGCCTCTCTGAGCTGTTATCTCATTTACAGATTTGGAGACATGGTTGCCTGCTTTAGGTACGCATCGATTGATGTTAATTCTGTCTACCTTCCGCCCTTCAAACTTCAGTTTAGTTCACAGAACCAGGAGTGGATTCAAAATGAAATAGATGAGGTATGAGAACCACGACTTTGAACCATTTTAAGTTGACATTCAACAGTAGGGCCACTGAGTGATTCCTTTCATGGTTATTATAGGTGGTCAAGAGGGCAGAACTTCTGTTTTCTGAAGTACAGAGTGCTCTTGGTCAAATCAGAACAGTTACTAGACCGTGTCTAGTTGCAGAACTGGAAGGAATGCTACAAAGGGAGAAGGGGGAGTTCGAGGTGAGTCCTTGATACTGTTTATTTGCTTTGTGTGCATGATACTATTTTAGCTTGCTGCTGGAATAGATCATAATTGATCTCTTGAATGTTTCAGGAAACACTACAGAGAAATTTGAGAAAGGAAGCTGATAAGGGTCTCCCCACTGTTGACATTCTTGAGATTAATAGAATGCGGAGACAGTTACTTTTCCAATCATACATGTGGGATCACCGTCTGGTTTATCTTGCTAATTCAGATAAAAACAGTTTACAAGATAGTTTGAGCTGCTCAGGTTCAGATCGTCAGGAGAAACCTTCTTCAAATGAAAAGGTCACGGATATGAATAATCTCGCTAAGTCAGCTAAAAGCTTAAGTGTCGCTGATTCTGTTCTTGTGGATACAATGCTCAGCAAAGACGTTTTGTCCAGTTCTCATCCGCCTGGTGCGGATTATCAAGCAGACATGTCTAATGAGTCAAATTATGAAAAAGAAGAGACTAGCACTAACACCAGTGAACAATGTGATTTTCTGGATCCAGGGATCAATGTTCGCCGGGCTCTCTCTGAGGGCCAGTTCCCGATAATGGCAGATTTGTCAGACGCACTTGATGCTGCATGGATTGGAGAAACTACAGTCAACGTGCCAGATGGGTTAGATATGGAAGATCGTGCTGATGAGCGAAATGGGCCTATAGTTCCCAATTCTCATCCACCTGCCTTGTCCTCCAAGGAATCCGACAGTATGGAGGAGTCTGTAAGCTGGTTACGAATGCCCTTCTTAAGCTTCTATCGAGCATTTAACAAGAACTCTTCGGCAAGTGCTCAGAAATTTGATACCCTGGGGGATTATAAACCCGTGTATGTATCATCTTTCAGAAAATCGGAACTCCAAGGTGGAGGTAGACTGCTCCTGCCGGTGGGAATGAATGAGACTGTTGTTCCCGTGTTTGACGATGAGCCCACAAGTATAATAGCTTATGCTTTGGTATCACCAGATTATCATTCCCAACTATCTGACGAGGGTGAATCCTATACCACGCCGTTATTTACTGATACCTCAAGTTTTGTATCCCAATCTTTGGATGAATCAATTGCTGATTCTCTCAGGAGTTTTGGGCTCGTAGATGATGGCATCTTGTCCATGACTGGATCCCGTAGCTCCCTGATCTCAGATCCGATCTCACACACAAAGTCTGCACATGTAAGAGTTTCTTTTTCAGATGATGGCCCGCTTGGTAATGTGAAATATTCTGTGACATGTTACTATGCAAAACGTTTTGAAGGCTTGAGGAAGATTTGTTGCCCGTCAGAGTTGGATTTCATAAGGTCTCTTAGTCGTTGCAAGAAATGGCGTGCACAGGGTGGTAAAAGCAATGTCTTCTTTGCTAAAACCTTGGATGATCGATTTGTCGTTAAACAAGTCACAAAAACCGAGCTTGAATCATTTATAAAATTTGCTTCGGGATACTTCAGGTACCTATCAGAATCAATCAGCACAAGAAGCCCGACATGTTTGGCAAAAATCATGGGGATTTATCAGGTATTATACTTATCTTGACTTGACACATATATTTAATACATTTGCTTCGGTTAAATCTTCCCTCCAGAACTTCATCTTCGCCTTTTCTGGTTTTAATTGATAGGTTATAGTGAAGCACAAAGGAGGGAAAGAATCAAAAATGGATGTTTTGGTTATGGAGAACCTTCTGTATGGAAGGAACCTGTCAAGGCTTTATGACCTTAAAGGATCTTCCCGATCCCGATACAATCCAGATTCTAGTGGCAGCAACAAAGTTCTGTTGGATCAGAACTTGATTGAAGAAATGCCCACTTCTCCAATTTTTGTGGGGAACAGAGCTAAGCGGTTGCTGGAGAGAGCTGTCTGGAACGACACTTCTTTCCTTGCAGTAAGTCCTGTTTCTCTCCCTTCATCTTTAAGTGTATGTAGAGAGTAGTTATCTTGATTCAGCTATAACACCTGGTATTGCTTGTGCAGTCTGTTGATGTAATGGATTATTCATTGCTGGTTGGCGTGGATGAAGAGGATCACCAGTTGGTTCTCGGGATCATTGATTTCATGAGGCAGTATACATGGGACAAACACCTCGAAACATGGGTGAAGGCCTCGGGGATCCTCGGAGGGCCTAAGAACTCGTCTCCAACAGTCATTTCGCCAATGCAATACAAAAAGAGATTCAGGAAAGCGATGACTGCCTATTTCCTGATGCTTCCAGATCAGTGGTCTCCTCCAAGCATCGTTCCGAGTAAATCACAGCCAGATGTCTGCGCTGAGAACTCACAAGCAGGTCACCTAGTCGATTGATGTTGTCTGTACGTTCTTTTCACTTCATATATACTTGTTTCCCCATACATAACATTCTTGTTAGGAAAAAGAAGATAAATTTGTCATTTTTTGTTAGAGATTTGCAGAAACACGATTATAGAACAACCTCTGCATAAAACCTTGTACAAATTATATTCAATGTACACCTTGCTGTTAAATTCAAGAATCATCGATCGTTGGTACTTTCTATAGAAGAGGTTTCACCAGAAATAATGAGTTTCATTACTATCAGAAAGGCCGTACTGTTGCTATGCATTATTGGATAAGTGAACTGTTTCTGCATATTACAAGTTATTTCATTTTCATGGTGTTGTTGAGAGAGACTTTACACAAGTTAGGCCAAAAAGTTAGCAGAATGTGTTGAAGAAGCCATTTCAGTTCCAGTTCAAGTCCTCTTGAACACTGCTGCTTTTGTCAGCATAGCTAAATTCCTCCCCCTTATCAGCGATTTGATCCCAATTCCGCTGAAGAAGTTCAATGATCTCAGCATCCCTGCAGATCTCAGTAAAGATTAGTTTACAACATATACTTAGGAATTTACTTTTGTTCTTAAGATTGAGAATTAAATTAATCTGTACCTTTGCTGATATGTTGTTCTTGGATTCTGCTGGTGAAATCGAGGCCCTTCATCGTACCCTTCGCAGATCATCTCCCCCGTCTGGTCGTCTATGTAACAGATTATACCATTGGATTGATCCTCGAAAACCTTTTACAGATCAAACCAGGAACTGAATCAGTAATTCAGACATTATAGGATTCAAGTTCAGTTCTTGACATTCTTTTCTGGTATCCTATCCATAAAGATGACAGTAGGTATGTTTGTAAGAGAAATGAAGAATGAAGATTCAGTAATTGACCTTGTTCTGAAAGCAAGATCTGATCTGAAGCCTGGTTGACTTGCTGGCATAGCTCTTGACCATCAAGAATCTGCAGACAGGTTTTGTGAATGAACAAGGTTGCTGGAAGAGAGTACAAGGAGAGAGTGAAGAAAAGGCTATGGCCATTGATGATGGGTGCAAGAAGGAGACAACCTGGGTGGGTGTGGCTAAGATTAGGAGAAACTATAATGGTGTATGATTGTAAATTTTGTTGTGTTGATGATGCAATTGTTGTTTGTGTATGTTATAGGTAAATGGTGGGTCCATAAATTACCTTATCATGTAGTTTTGATTGCTTATGAATACAAAATTCTAATTTAACAATATAATGGTGAGTAAGCAACTAAGCACAGTCATGGTTTTCTTATTATATTCCTGTCACCGTCCATTGACATTTCAAGTTTTGTGATTAAGGGTGTGGCGACCCAATAATCAATCCATTTGAAGAGCTGAACAGACCAATTTAATATTATATTTTGCGATCGTTTTTACTCGCTTGATGTTGAGAAGAGAACTTATTTTTTTAGTGAATGTCAAATATAATTAGCATGTTGATTATGTCATTTAAAAATATGTCTTCTAAAATCGTGCAAGTTTATTTTGTAATAACATTCAATCAAAAAAATTGAACTGGGGTGAATTTATTCAAACGGGTGCATAAATACGGTTCATTAGTTCAATGATACGACAATACGACAGAAAGAATGTCGTTTAGAGAATAAACAAATATTACTCTAGAGATAACTGGCTAATCCACCCATAGCCCTTTTATTGCGAAAAAGTTTATTCCCGTGTCTATCAACATTTTAGAAAAATATTATGGTCACACACATTACCTTCAACTAATTTTTATTTTAATTCACCATGAAAAACTTTTTTTTTGTCATTTTACCCTTAATGTTGTTAAAATAGATGAAAAGAAGTATTGTTTGCTATTGAAATTTTTTGTTAAATGTCTAAAATACTCATGTATTAAAATACAAAAAAAAATTAACTTTTTTTATAAAATATTCTCGTGGAATAAATTTTTAAAAAATGATTTGAATATTATTTTTAAAATTTTTTTTAGAATAAAAGTATTAAAAAAAAATATTGTTAAAAATATTGTAAAAATAAAAATAAAATTTTTAAATTTTTAAATATTTTTTTTTCCGAAAACCCCGTTTTTTAATATAATACTGAAATCAATTTTTATTATTTATGTAAAATTTGTTTAAAATTTTAAAAAGTTAAAAAGATATATATTTTAAAATTATAATACAATAATAACATTGACATTTTACATTAAATTTAACTATGTGAAACATAAAAATAGTTTCTCGTAGTAAATTGAAACAAAAGTTAGTTGAAGATAATATGATTGAAAATACTATTTAAGAATTTCTCCAACAATTTAATATGTTAAAAAGGAGTGATAAGGTATTTATGTAATATTAAGAAAATATCCTTCAACCTAACCTTTGTTTTCTCCTATTTGTGCGTCATTACCAGTTCCTATATAAAATAGGCAATTGTGTCTAATGCGGGGCGTGGAATATGTTGGGATTGATAATTCCTGAAGAACTGTTATCACTTATCAGCCTACTCTAAAAGATGGAAACATGTGAATGCGCAGGCTAAATCTAATGAAATGGGCAATGACAGTCAGCTAAAATGTTCTTAATAGTTTTTGTCTTTCAATTGATGTGATTGTAAAATGACTATTTTACTCCTAATGGAATAACTAATTTTGAAAGCAAATTTGACCTTTCATTCTTAACTAAATAAATAACAATTAAATCATAAATACTCCATTACCCTTTCTAATATCAATGTTAACTCATATTATAAAGGCATATTTGAATTTTACAATTAAAATAAAATAAAATCTAAAAACTAATTCTTTCATCTTCAACCTCGTGTTCATGTTGTGGGTCTGTTGTGGGTTTGGGTTGTTCTGATGTGGGCTTGGGTTTGATTCTCGCCGGAGGTCATGGAGGATTTCATGCCGACGGAGGTCTGGAGAGGGAGGCTTCGACAGTCTGGTGATGTTCAGCAAGTCGGGGAGCACCGAACTTCCACCGCGCTTCCAGATCTGGCCGAATCGAGCTCGATCTGGAGATTCCGCACCGTCATCGTCGACGAGGACGCGAGCTCAGCTCTATTAGGAGTGCCTGGGCGCGAGAAGTCAGATCTTATTATCGACGGTGGTGCTCCTCGTCGGATCTGAGTCTAGACTCGGAGGAGGACGTCACCGCGCTCAGCCTCCGCCGCCATGTCCATGGACGTCTCCGACGAGGGAGGCTCGAGAAGAAGTTGAGACGGTGATGGAGGCGGACGCAGACAGACACACACCCACACCATTTTTTTCTTTTTTTTCCATTTTTATTGTAATTTTTGTATTTTTTATAATAATGATAATAATTATTAAATTATTTAATTATTTAGAATAGAATACAATAATTATTAATTAATAATATAACTATTATTAATGATATTATTTTAATTATTAAAATGTAATTATTATTTAATAAATAAAATAATAGAATTGTTTTTAGTTTTTTTTATTTGTGTAATTAAAAAGTCAAATTTTCTCTAAAACCATTAGTTAAATTAGTTATTCAATTAGAGATAAAATAGTCATTTCCTAATAATATCAATTGAACCAATCAGACCGGTTTAACAAACCAAAACTATTGAGAGCATTTTAGACTTTTTAACAGACCAATTCAGATAGATTTAACAGACGTTGGGCTAAATGTCGCTTATTGAAACTTGAGGTACCCGAAATAAAATTTTGGAAGTTGAAGTATTCATTTTGAAACGTGACATAGTTGGGTGTAACCAACTGTCATTACCGCTTGATAAAATTGTCATCCCTTTTTTATACAAAACAAAAGGTCTCATTCGTAATTTTTGTTTTAGGCCCCAATCGTTGTTAAGTCAGTCCTGAAACAAACGTTAACATCCCGTTAGAACTAACTGTCAAAATGAGTCATGTTCATACACGTGATATGTTTATTAAAGAAAATACCTAAAATACACTCGGATTAAAAAAATCAAAATTCAAAGAAGAATAGTGGGTTGTTGTCTCAGACGAGCTCACAACGACGAGCTGGATCTGCTCTAGGTGACCAAGATGAAGCCTCAGCCGCCATTTGGTCTCGAGCTGGATTTGTTCGCTCACATCGACGCAAGCATCCTCTCCCAGTAGAAGCTCCACGCACTTTCCCTTTGCTCCTTCTCCGCACTGACAACATCATCAACCCGCAAACACATTCAATGTCGTCAATCTTCGCGCGCAAGCCATAATCGAGTAATCTATGACTTGAATCGAGTCGAAGTCGCTGAATCAAAATGAGATGTGTTCAATTGCACCCTAATTTTATTTTCCTAAATTTGGGCTTCGATTATATCAAAATTAACACAAATTTAATGTTTTATTATTGGATTTAAGTTATTTGTGGTTGAATCGAATGGGGTTATGATCAAGTTGTTGATTTTTATGTTTGTATTTTTAGTTATGTTACTGGCAACTAAACCAAAATAGGTTGGAGAAGAAGTCAATCGAGGTCGTGCTGAAGTGAAAGTCGATTGAGGCAGGAGTTGGGGCCGACATTGCCAAAGGATCATCACGTCGCGACCGTCATGTTGAAATGGGTCTTGGAGGGGAATCCGAGAAGGGTGAAGATCTGAGAATATTGGAGAGAGGAGGCGATGGTCGGAAGGGTAGTGGAGAGAGGAGACGACGGTAGAGGGTGGTCATGAGAAGAGAAGTACAAAAAAGCATTAGAGTTAAGTGTTCTTATTTAAACGAGGGTGGTCAGGTTATTTTCATTTTCTGTTAACAAGTTAACACACATGTCTGAAACTTATAAATATGATATTAAAAAGAGAAAAATAATTTAAGTTAGATATAGTAAAGTGTCATTTTTTCTTTGACAAATGATTCAGCTCAAGTCGAGATCATTTATTTATAAGGATAATTACATTTCATTTCATTTCAATTTTATTTTTATTTTTATTTCAATATAGTATATTTTGAAATGCATCAATTCACTGAATTGAAATTCCCTAAAAAAATTTATTTATTAATTTACCCTAACATATGTTAAAATATGTGGAAAAGTCTTTTTTTAATTAATAATTATTTTTTAAATGTCAATAATGTCTCAATTATGATTTAATTAATATTTAAATATGGGAATAATAAAATAAAAATATCCTCTGATTGGAGAGCTTGAGACGTGAGTAAGGTGAGTTCTATTTTCCCTCCAGTGGTCAATTCGCGAATATTTTCCATTATGCCTAGCGTCGTGACACTTACAGATGCAATCGGGGTCTGCTCGAGGGAGTCCACTGTTAAGAGTACCCATAGATTGTTGTTGCGAAGAGCTGATTTATGGAGTTTGGTTAGGCTTGGGCAAAATTGGAGACGACTATGCTTTATGGACGTCACTCCAAAAATTAAAAATGCTTGTGGAGAGTCTTGTTGAACTATGTCTCGACCAAGGTAAATTTATCTCTCAAAGTGGTAATTTCAGACTTCTATGTCCGAGGTGCAACCAACAAGAAGAAACAATAGATCACTCCCTTATTTTTATGACCTGAAATAAGTGACGTTTGGTGTGATCCGATTGTGACCGGAGTTCAAGCCAAAATGGGTGGTGCTCCCTGCATGCAGGACTGGATGAACTAGAATCTTGAGAACAGGGAGATGGAGTTTCTTGCGTATTTTATTTGGCCAATTTGGCTTGCTCCTTTTTGTAAATGGGTGAGTGTGCCAGTGGCTCACGTGGGTGTTGTGGCTAAGACCACCCGCAGTGCGTCGAATTTGGTGAAGCTAGACATGCCTGGTCGCGTCTCACCCAACTGGGTTCTGTTTCTTGGAAGGCGCCTAGATATAGTCCGGCATAAGCATGGGGTACGGTTTCTGAACCAACCAGGAGGTATTGTATTAGATTGCATGTCAAACTCGAGCAGAATGTTTACTCCATATGATTTTTTGTCAATTATCCATTGCGATGCTGATCGCTTAATTTAATATATTCGAGTCATAAGAAAACAAATATATCCCTTTATGATACAAACTAAGAACTTGTATCAGTGATTTGGTGCATTAATCAACGGTTGAGATTGTGTTGGACGTGTTCATACTCCATTGGAATGTAAATTTTGACTAAATTTCCAGCAAACTTAAGCTAGGTTCTAACAAAGTGTGAACTAGTTTTCATCGAGTATCATGTTTCTTTGGAAACTAAATTTTGAACACTTTCCAAAAAAACCGAGGTAGGTTCCAACAAAGTAAGAACTAGTTGCTAAAGTTCATAGTTTGTACTGTAACAGTGGTTTGTACTTCAACACTTCCATATTTAAATATTAATTAACATTGAAATTTATGAAAATTTAACATATATTTTTTTAAATATTTAGCTTAATTTTAAATATTTATTAAATTCAAATATAATTAAGATATTTCACGTCAATATATGATCGTGTTTCGGGAAAATAATGTCAAATAAACTACATTGAGGATGATTCTCTGTTGAGACTCTTTATGTTGTTATAGGTCTCTAAGGCGATCTTTGCTATGGAGTCATGACCCCTCTTCTGGGCGGTCACTCGAACCTCTTATTCAACGTACTTCATGTTTTTTCTAGTGCTTGTGTGTACTCCACTCAAATACCGTGCTGTGGTGTGAGATCAGGGAGCGGGCAGAGCCAACCACTAGACCTAGCTCAAGCTGGTATTTTTCCTTGTTTAAATTGCCACACTACCATTATTATCAGGAGCAATGTTATGGATATCGGTAGATCGCGGCGAAATCGCGGAAATTTTCATATATCTGCGACGATACGACAAAAATCGCCCCAAATACTGGTTAACTATGATAAAACCGGATAATTTCAAATTAATACCAGTTTAATTCGATTTAAATCAATTATTTCCGATCTAATTTGATTAATCAAATATTTCCGGTCTAATTCGATTTAAATCAATTAATTTCGATTTAAACTAATTAACTCATATTTAATTTAATTTATTTTGGTCTAATTAGATCAGTTTCGTTCCAACACACTTAATCTGGTTTGACATTTATGTTATAAATTATAAATAATAAATATCATTAATTTTTCATAGAAATTATGAACTAAATAACATTCATTTAGATTATGCCTCCGGTCAAATGCATTTAAAAATGATTAAATATTATTTATTTTGTTGTTAATAAATAATAGATATGAATATTTATTTATTTTACAAAACGCATTCTGCCGCAATCTTTGCGCAGCCGATATATCTCCGCGATCCGATATCCATAACAGTGATAAGGAGCAACAACTCCCCAAGTTAAGTCTTACAGTTGCTGGGCCTATGACCCAATATTGGCCCGATACCAGAAAATATTCTGATCCAGTTGAGGCCCATATCGAAGCTCAGTGTCGTCTCCTTCACTACGTACACACACTTGACTTGTCTAACAAGAAGGCTTCCACAAAAGCGTCACAGAGCTCAGCCTCCATTTTCCTATGCTCTTCAGATCACAAATTCTCAGGTAAATTTTCAAACTTTTGAACTTTCATAATCGAAACCTCCAATGGGAACCTTTCATTTCGTTTCTGCGAACCATTTGGCCACGTTTTGCGATTATTAGCGGTATATTAATTGATAGCTGATTTGTTTTGTGGCTGCACAGAACCATTGGATCAGCTAGTTTGTTTCCTTTTTCAGAATCTGATATTTGGATCTAATCGGAGATGTTTCTCACTAGGTACAACTGCATTACGATTTGTAATCTAGGGTTTTTTTTTGTGTATGATCTTGTTTATTCATCGATTTTGTTGTTGTTGTTGTTGTGAAGGACTGAGTATGACAGAGGTGTCAATACCTTCTCCCCAGAAGGCCGATTGTTTCAAGTCGAATACGCCATTGAAGCCATCAAGGTCATATTTTTCTTCTTCTACAACTCTAGTTCAGTGAAGAGAATTCTTATTGGGTTGTTTATTGATTGATTATTTCTTGGAATTGTGGCTAAATTTACAGTTGGGTTCAACTGCAATCGGGTTGAAGACCAAGGAAGGTGTCGTGCTTGCAGTTGAGAAGCGCATCACATCCCCTCTCCTGGTATGTCTAATTTCCTTGTTGCAACCTTCTCGTGCTTATTGTTTCTTTTTCATGGTTCTTGTCGTGAACTTGTATCTTGTTGGGCTGATAATTGTTCCTAAATCGATATGTTAAATCATTTGGTTGAAAGGAAAAGTGTCTCTATGTAGTTTGTATGCGTAATTTCTTTTCAATTATATTTCTAGGAACCCAGCAGTGTGGAGAAAATTATGGAAATTGATGAGCATTTAGGGTGTGCTATGAGTGGATTGATTGCTGATGCTCGTACACTTGTCGAACATGCTCGGGTTGAAACTCAGGTATTGTTTGTTATGATAGTGACACTTAGATACTAGAGTATAGATCAATTACCAATTCACTAATTTTATCATGTTACAGAATCATAGGTTCTCGTATGGTGAGCCCATGACAGTTGAGTCTACAACCCAAGCTCTTTGTGATCTTGCCCTACGATTTGGTGAAGGTGATGAAGAGTCCATGGTAATAATCAATTTCCATTTTTTGCAATCTTCTTCAAATTATATTAACCCAAAGAAAATTCTTGGCATTGACATTTAGTGTGCCAAGTACCTTCGGAGAGCATCTATTAAAACCTTTTCTTTCCCGTTTCCCCCCTTCCAGCTCAAGATGTTCATGTGTTCGATCTTGAACATCTATTGCCATATTCTGTCATGTAATGTAGGCAATCAATAGGCTCGCACTATTATTTTCATCTCATATTCCATCTACTTCACTAACTTTGTATCTTACATTCAGCTGGAAATTTCTTAGGTTATCCGGAACATCTAATCTACTTGGCTATTTACTATTACACGTGCTTCTCTTATTATGATTTACGTCAATGCTATTTTCATTATTTCATATAAAATTATAAATACATTTCAGAAACTAAGAGTCTCTCTTATACATTAATCTTCGTGTCATTGCATTTTGGACAAGGATTTACAATTATTAGGCCTCGGAAGTAGTGTTCACAAATATAACTGGTTTATACCTTTCACAAACTGTACTACCGTTACTATTTCATAGTAAACTAGAAGAACTCCTGTGATGGGGAATTCCTTTATCATTTTATCTCTTGCATTCTCGATAAAAAGAAAATACGGGATTATTAGAAAGGGACTTGGTTTTGCATGTAATGATGTTTAACCTTACTCTTGCTTGCCCATCATTGTAATATTGACCTTAGTTTTTATTTTATCCTTTCTCATTTCTGTTTCTTGTTATATATTTATATAAGCTTTCTCATTTATGTTTCTTTCTTTCCTGTAGTCTCGGCCTTTTGGAGTATCACTCCTTATTGCAGGACATGATGAAAATGGGCCCAGCTTGTAAGTACCCATTTATTTGGTGTGCGTGGCTTTGCTGTGATAAAATGATATTAAGCGTAGTTTCATGGTTTTTGGGAAGTTTGTTACATTGGAAACTTGGAACTTATAACTTGGAATTTTAGATATTTTTCCTTGCCACATTGTTGAGAATTGCATTGATAAAAGCATGAGTTGAAGAACAACAATTACTCATGTGGTCACCCCATTCTAAAACATACAACTGTTGGCAATTATGATGATCTCATGACTGTCCATTCAGCAGATACATTCTAGTTGTAGTCAACATATTTTTGTTCCAAACGTGTTTTGTAGTTCTCACTGAAAATCGGAGGGGCACTCTTGAAGGAATAGGTAATTTCCATCGTAAGGTAAAGGCTAAGGGAATAACTAACTACGAAATCCTCATACAGATTTTTGAGAGACTGCATAATGGGTTATAGTGCTATGTTTTTATGCATGTGAACAAGTTTCTAGGCTTGTCTTTGGATTTGCTGTATCATGACTTGTGAGTATATGTTGATTTCATGTTTTTTTTCAACAGTAAAAACTAATTGAGATACTTGTGCAGGTACTACACAGATCCTTCTGGAACCTTCTGGCAGTGCAATGCCAAAGCTATTGGGTCAGGCTCGGAAGGTGCAGACAGCTCTCTACAGGAGCAGTATAATAATGTCTGATCTCAATCTCGAATTGCCTTCTTAGAATAATGACTCCCGACATAATAAAAGTTGACAAATCAATCTTGATATTTATTTGCAGAATCTTTCACTCGCAGAAGCAGAGACCATAGCTCTGTCCATTCTGAAGCAGGTTATGGAGGAAAAGGTAACATTCAATAGTTTTGCACCATAATTGTCAATTATACGCCTCCAAACGATTCTTTATTTGTTTTGATCCCATTTGACATAAAAGATATTATTGATCTCAGGTTACTCCCAACAATGTTGATATAGCAAAGGTTTCTCCTACTTATCATCTCTACACCCCTGCGGAGGTGGAGGCCGTCATTAGTCGCCTATGAGGGTAAAAAAGACTTGCTTCTACTGCTACTGCTACTGCTACTTGACTCAATCTTAGTTTTAAACATTATGGTTGCATTGAGTAGGAGAGTTGGAAGTAGTTTCTGCTTTGGATCCAGTTAAGACTTTTCTGTTTATACTGCTACTATATGTTGCTTATCCTTAATTCAGACAACAACTTGTGCCCTTCATAATGGTTCTCACGATGCTGTCTGTTCTTTTGCTGATCACTTAGAAAGTTGACTCTAATCTCAGGTAGTATTTAATCGAGCCGAATCAATTCCAAAATTGCTAGGATTTGGCTCGTGTTTGAACGAGTATAAAGTAAAGTTCAAGCCCACTCATAAAAAAATAGGTTGTTTGGATTTTGCTGAATCGAGTTTGTTATAACTTTTACTAATGATACTGAATAAAATGTGTGGTCAAAAATAATCTTAACAACCAGCTGGGTGAGGCTCGAGTCTAACTTATTTATCAGATGAAGCTGAAAAATCAATCGTTGGTGCTCTAATATTAGTCTGCCCAGAAATCCAATTTTCTTGGATACAGATAATTATCCAGACAGAGGTTCATTAAAGTGATAAGTTCATCTACTACTTGAGTACATGGGATAAAATTCCTTACACCTTGAAAAATGATGCCTAGATCAGTGCAAGCAAGGTCTGTGAAAGCTCCATATACAACAAAATGAGATTAAAAAAATGAAAAACATAGCCCAAGTTAAGCATGGGCATAAATGGCTTGCCTGCCTTGTTCATATTTGCTCAAAACCTTTTAGTTGCGGAACTCATTCATGAATTTCTCGTGGAAGTCTGTAAGGCGCGAGACGATGGCTGGAATCTTATCCTCTTGAGGTAGTATAGTGCACCTAAAATGCCACGTCCCCTCTACCTATCACAGAATTTCAATTGTTTTTATCAGCAATAATCTCACATATATGAATATTGGACCAATGACCTCATGTTTGTAAGAGAACGTAAACCTGTCCGAAGCCAGAACCAGGAATGACTACGATTCCTGTTGCAGAGAGTAGGCGGCGACAGTAGAATGCATCTGGAGCAATCTTAGCTTCTTGTGCTACTTTAATGGCTTTTTCCGGGAGGTGGATGCGAGGAAACAGATACATTGCCCCTTCTGCTTTGTTGCAGCTTATGCCCTCCAAACTGTTTAAACCATCTTCTAGAGTCTGTCAACCCAGAAAACACAACACCATTAGAATTAACTAACCCTAGTATAAAGTACTAATCCTAAACGGGGTAAACACATTTAACGATTGAAGAAACCTTTGCACGCTTAGCCAGCGATGAAAGAATCCCATCTCTCTCCGCGGAATATGAGTCATAGCATCCATCTCCAACCTGAGGACATGTGTATAATTCACGAGATTTGCAGCCGTTAACAAGTAATGTAACTGGTAATTAATACAAATCGAAAAATGACCTTGGGCGGGTTCATGACAAGACTTGCAAGTATTTGACCAGAAATGTTGGAGCAAAGATTTACAGATGCTACTTTGTAGATTTGGTCTCTTACGTCACCAGCAAAGCCTGTGACTTCCATGTAGCCTCCTCTTTTTCCACATTCACCATAATATCCTGAACCCGAACGTTGAATAAACTGTCATCTCTCATCTTGTCTTAATCTAAACGATGAAAACAACATACCTTTAGAAACAGATTGGAAAGATACAAGAGGAATGTCCTCGTCTCCATACCCCATAGCGCGAGCAATCTTCTTGAACGAATGGAACTTCTTCTCCGGCGCATAAACATTTTCCTGGTAGACCTGCATCATACTCACACATTATTGATAGATAGTAATGGATATGCTACACTTCAATATTACCGATCCAACGTGCATTGGTGTACTTGAGCCTAATCGTCTACCTCATCAGCCAGAAGAACAAGGCCTTCATTTTTGCAGAACACAACGATTTCTCGTTGATTTTCCTCTGAAAGAACCTGCAACATGATAAAAACAATAAATATTCATTGAAAAAAAATCAATATTTAAGATACAATGCCACCAATTACCTGACCAGTTGGGTTGCCAGGATTGATCACAACCAAGGCCCTAACCGAAACTCCCTTGGATCTTGCAGTATCTAGCTGCTTCTTGAGCTCAGAAATTTCTAATCCCCATCCTGTTGTTTCATCAAGATAGTAAGGAACCTGCAACAGAAAGATACAAATATCAATGTTAAGTCTACGAGACTGTACTATGGCCTCATATAGAAAACAAACATACTAGCGTCCCGCCATGGAGGGCGATTGAAGCTGAGTATAAAGGGTACTGAGGAATGGGGCAAAAAATTCCATCCTCTTCTGATCTTATCAGTAGCTGCATCATCCTATGGACCTAAAAGAGAGAACAATAGCAACTGTTTCCTTGGTAAAATTTGAGCATTTTTTGCTGCATATAGTGAAAAATATTAAGTTACCGCGGGGCTTGCACCATCTGTTAAGAAAATATCATCTGCATTTGCCGGAAAGCCATCACGGGCCTCAATTCCTGCAGCAATTGTATCACGCAATCCCTTGATACCCTGATGTGAAACGGCCAAAATATACAGATTTCAGTGACAGTGAAACAAAGCAAAACGAAACTGTTAAGTACTATGGCTGATTGAAGCAATCATGACCTGACTGTGGCTGTATGCACCGGTTGCTCCTCCGGGAATTTGTTTCAGAATCTGCGAAGCACGTTCTATAGCATCCGCACTGCCAAAGTTAGCGAGAAAAATTACAGCATACGGGTGTTAACCGAAACCCATAAATCTAGTCAATCCAAATACTACAACATATCAAAGCAAATGTTGTTATATAGGCTTTGATCAAAGTGGAAGCATTCTTGATAGAAACGAATATGAATTATCACGAGCTAAAACAAAGAGACTGCTTCGATAATAGAATGATTCAGAAAGCACTTAATTGATACCTGAACAAACCCTGTGCTTCAGACTCGCCAAGAATGGCTGGATGGTCACACAGTGCAAGAACCTACAAACACATATCGCTGTGGTTAAGAAAACAATTTGTTTATATGGAATTGAGCGTACTTCACGTTGAAGTTAGAGGGAACCAACCTCCCGGAAAAAAGTGATAGGTTGCTGTCCAAGAGACTGTGGGTTCCCAATGTTGCAGTAAATAATCTGTTCAAAATACACGGGAATGCAGTAATGCTCAGAGGAAACTACAGTTGGAAAATAATACGAAAGGTTGAGAAAAACTATACTTCATCGAAAGGATGAGATCCTGGATTGGTTTGCAGCTCTTGTTGTAATTGCTGTGACAAGTACAGAGAAATCTCAGAAAATTGTAGGTTAAGGAAATTCCTCAACAGAAAAGCAGCACTCTAAGCCCTTAATCCTACGGAAAACTAGATAGTTCAAAATTCCAAACAATAAGTATAATACCCGTTTTCTTTTCCCATCTTGAGAATCGATTTCTCTATTTCTTTAATATAATCATTTCACAAATCACTGATAAAAAAAGAAGTATAATACCCATTTTCAGTCTGACACAAAAAGTCCTCACTAAAGACGTCTTAGTGCTTAGTACGTGATTGTGAATGCTATTACGTGTACAAAAGGCGAGAGATCACCTGGGCGATGAGTACAATTTCACCACGAACAGCATATTCGCATTTTAGGACCTGGAAAACCAAAGGGAACGCCACTAAATCTTGAGGCAAAAGCAAATAACAATGCAAGCAAATCACACCAACTCCAACTATGAGCTCAAAAATAGAGTCAAATCAAAACAAGATTAATCTAAGATGCTGGTGAAGTGAGAAATCTGAAACAAAGTAACATATTAAATAGGCAAAAACCAATTCACCAGTCAAATATGCAATTTGTATCATATAGATTTACCTGTGGCAAGAGATTCAAATATATAGAAGAAGCAAAAGACCAATTTGTTAGAAGTAAAATGAATGTACAACTGTAAGTCAAATCAAGTACAATGTGCTAAGGAGTTAAACAGACATAAAACATCATCAGCAAAAACAGAAACCCAGTAACAAGAAGAGAAAAAGCTTCCATCAAACAAGCCAAAAATCCAAAGAGAGTGAAACCCATGAAGTAGAAGTAGACGTAGAAATGAGTACCTTTGGGTTGAGGGTATCGACAGAAACAGAGGCAGAGGAATCAGAACAATGACGACGAAATCCAGAAGAAGAAGAAGAAGAATAAAGGGAGAGCGGAGCAAGTTTCCGGCAGCGAACCTCTGCATATTTCTGGGTGTATATATTCAGATACAAACGGAGAAAAGAATCAGAACAAGGCACTCAGGAATTCAAGAAAAGTGTTAGCTTTCCCGCAATAATTCTCCATTTCCCTTTCATTACAGCTTTATGGTACATCTAACCAAACACATTTTGAACATAAGCATGTTCAACATCTTTTTATCTCGTCAGCTTACTCAAAATTCATACTTTTGCACATTATTACACTGGCACAGTGACTTTCACAGCTCATGAAAAATCGTCTTCTCTCGGTAGATTCTCGTCGTACAAGATGGTTAGGGACGAATCTGCCGACTTGCTTACAAACGGTACAAGTATATAAATTTTAAGTGAGCTAACAAGATAAAAAAAATATAATTATATACAAATACGTGTTTAGTTATGCGTACCTATAAGTACCCATTTTATTAAAACAAGGAAATTAACATAATTGATCTCTTCATTTTTATTTGTTCTGTGCGCTAAGAACGTATTACCATGTTCGTTTTCAATTTTAAAGTTCTTGGTATATGATTGAAAGCTCTTATTCTATTATATATAATAACGAAATACTATTATAATTCTGTCAAATTTATTTACATCTAATAATAATAATAATAGTAATAATAATAATAATAATAATAATATACAAATATATCAAATTTAAAATGTGTACGATATTGCAATAAAAACTCAATGTTTCAATTATAATTTATTTGCAAGAAATCATGTATTGAAATGTCAATAAATTACTAATATAAAAACTTAAACATTCAAATAATTTAATATTTATATGTATGAGATTTGATAATCAGAAGTCAAGTTATGATAGTTGTGATTTTTTATAATACTCGTTAGAATTTGGAAAGTTTCGAGTAAAAGCTTCTTATAACACCCATTACGATATGAAATTTAATTTATGAAAATTGTATAAAATTTAAACTTTTGTTTGTGATGGGTTCGCAAATATGCCCTAAGAAACTTCACCTTATTGATCGGAGACACCGCGCCAGTGTAACTCCTTGCACCGCCACCAAAACTAGCCGTATTAAAGTTAAGAGCAAACATTAGTTGGCTTGCCATATTGAAAATGGTGCTCACCTAGTCTCCGAATCAGTCCTCTAATCAGAACAAATGTTCAGAGAATGGCGAGCAAAACAAAACTTGAAAAAAAAATTAAATTTGAAGCTGAATTGACCAAGAATAAGAGGGTGGGTTTTAAATGCCAATTATTTTCTGGATAATCCGAAAAAATGGCCAGAAAATTGGAAGGTTCAACCAAATCCATTGGTTCACTTTCATTCCGGTGGATTTTCCCGCAAAGCAAACAATTCCTAATTAAGCAACTTTAACAATAGCATATACCATCCACAAAAAATGACCCCAAGGATCATATAGGTCATCAAATTGTGCATTATTCAAGACATTGGTCTATCTTAACATCAAAAAGCACACTTGAGAGTGATTTTCTATCTTAAGACGGCGGGGAGAAATGTAGATGGGTAGAGGACTATAAGTATAGCTGAATGAGCTCGTCACTGACCACGGAAGGAGTGAGAACGCCTAGATCGGTGAAGAGTAGAGTCAGGTACTGAGGGGGGGTGTAATCCCGGGCAGATCTCTCCACCTCGACCTTGGATGGTATGGGCACCCCGAAATCAATGGGGCGCAAGGCAGGGGCCAAGTCTTTCTGATCCAATGGATAAAGACGTGCAAACTGTAATGAAAAGCAAATAATCAGAGGTTATTGTTGTGAACTTTGCTCGTACATGTAAACAACGATAATACATTTGGCAGTTTATATATATATGATAAGCATACCTTGTAGCTCTCAGCAGCCACGTAAACTGGTTTGTTCATGCTATTTGCAACAAGTGCAATCTGATATGTTCCCATCATGTTAATTATACCTCCGCTCTCCACCACTCCATCTGCGCCTACGAAGACCATGTCAACCTCATCCATGCTATATGCCACCGCAGAGTCGATTAGGAGCTTCACGGGAACATCAAGCTTGGCCAATTCGTTGGCCAATCTCAGTCCTGTTCTGTCGGGCCTTCCCTCTACATTCGAGTACAAAAATGTCAGAACTCTGGACCGAAAAATTGAACTACAGGTAGCATCTAGTTTCTAAACCAGAATATAAGTACACTACATGCTAAGAAGAAGTATATGAGTTACTATCACACAAGGGCATCATAATCCATCGCTAAAAAGACAAAAAAAGGAAGATGTAATTTTAATTAATTAGCAAATTGCAATATGATTTAACATATGATGGCAATGGCATCGCACATTTTGAGTTACCATGCCAAGTTCCAATCAGAATAGCAACTCCAAAACGTCATATGTTAAATACCAAATAGTTGAGTAATTAGATAACATGATACATAATTCAATAGCTATGCAAGTGAATGGTTCTTGGTACTAAACCTGTGCAGAAAACACGAAATAGTTTCTTGTTTTGAGCTGCTGTCTTCAGAACTTCCCAAACAACTCTAGAAAAACCATGTACCAGAATAGTACATCCATCAAATATAAAATCTTGGCTGAGCATGGCAATGATCCTGCGTGCCTGGAATGTGGGAAAATTTCATGTAATATCAATCAACGAGTACTGATTCTGAAATAAATAGTAATATAACAATTACTCTGTATAGCCATAATTAGCCTATAGTGCATACCTTACAAGATATTTCTCCAAACTTCTCTGCACGTTCAATCAAGCGAGACTTGGCTGAATTGAAGTCCTCATATTCTAAAGCTGAAGTTCTAGTGACATATCGCATGAACAAATCACAGCCAGCTGTCAAGGAGATGGAGGTTGTATCCCAAGACTAAAAAGCATACACAAGGTTAACAATTTGACCCGCATAACACATGGATCAGAAATCATGTTTATCTATTATGCCTTGAACAGCTTAAACAAGAGGCGGTGATAATCAAAGACAACAACAAAGCCTTTGCCAACCTATGTTGGGGTCAGCTACATGAATCCTTGAGCAAAACTATCTGGGATCCGCAAAATATACACAAAATTAAATCACAAATTAATATTAAGAATGGGTCGTGAACAATGAGTTTACAACAAATTTCAAGTTATCCAAATATTCCCGAGGATCTAGTTAACAGGCACAAAATGTAACCCTACACCCCATCCAACATATCCCACATTCCACAAAAGTTATCACAATGCAACTCGCTCCCTCTGGGAATGTATTACTCTCTATATATCATGTAGTAGCTTTACTTATTTGCTATAGCTCGACGCCTAGACTTCATTGAGTCATCTAATCCTAGTATTACGAACACAAATGTAGTACTCTTAACATATTACACTTTCTCTGATTTATCATATAAAGCTTCACAATTTTTTAATGAACCTAAACCAAAGAATTCATCCTGTTATTGAATCCTATTAGGAGCATACATGTAGTCATTTAACATTCCCTCATCTCTATATACAGTTTTATCCTACCATCTCTTACTTACAATATGTATAAACTTGGTGTTACCTTCATATGGATCATTTTAACTATTCAAACACTCATTATACAATTCACCGAGCACCTACTCCCCTAACATGGCCATCCAATCTACTTCCCGTTTTAAAACCCAACTTCCTCACCCCCAACAGAGACAATGCAAGCTATCCTCAGCATGACCTTGGCATAACATAACTAGACATCTTGTATGGCAAGGCAGTTTGGGAGATTCCATCTAAAATCGCATTGAAAACAATTTGAATCCTATCAACAGCTCTACTTCAAAACATCCTAATAATTCCCCAAATTCTCATCAAACAAATCAAGAGTTGAAATTCACAAAACCCTAAATGGTAGAAAGAAATAGAAAGCACCTTGAGAGAGTCGGAGGCTTTCTTGAGCTCAATTTCAAGCTCCATCATGGTGGTGGCCTCGCTGTTCCTGATGACCGCAGCCAGAGCGCGGATGGCGGCGACGGCCTCGGCGAGGTCCGGCTGCTTCCGCCAGCTGTTGAACTGGTCGATGACGCTGAAGGGCTTGCCGGAATCGGCGGACCTGGCGTCGTCGCCGGGGTGGGCGGAGAGTCCGTCGGGGTCGCGGCCGACGGCGGCCTGGGCCTGGGCGAGCCAGTCGCTGGTGACGACGCCGTGGTGCGCCGCCCTGGTCTGGTAGTAAGCGGAGATCTTAGGGTTAGGGTTAGGGTTTTGCATCGTATCGGCCATGGACGAGTGTGGGGGAGGAGAGGAGAGGGAGAGGCTGTCGAGCCTTGCGGCGTCGTTTTGGGTGTTGTTGTCCTGCTTGTCCAGGATGAAAGATGCTGATCTCCACCACATTATTATTATTAATCAATGGACTAATTAACCTCTCTTTCAACTTAATTTTCTGTTATTGCTTTGCTTTGCTTTTCTTCAGAGAGAGACTGATGGATCGTTCCGACTCGGCAATTCTGGCGCCGATGGCCTACCTCTTAATTACTAGTACCAGGAATATACCTCAGACCTGCACGACGCCGTTTTGGTACTCTTCCCTTGTGCTAAAATTTAACCCAAATCCTTTCATTATACGTAAAATCTTGTTTTCATACATTTTGTTTAAGAAATTTGAGAACAGCACGATTCAAGTTTGTTTTGTGTCACTTCATTAGGATGGGCATTATGGACTCGGAAGCGGAGATCGAATTGAAATCATAGAATCGGGAACTGTTAATAAAGTGCATTGTGACTAAATTGCTTCTCCACACGTTATTTTGAATACAAAAGTTCTTATCCCTTACTGTTCAAGTTATAAATGACCGAACTTATTCAACTTTTTTCCACATGTCGAAGTCTCAATTTCGGTTATTAATCAACCAAATTTTCAAGACACTTTTAAGTTTTGGGGCAGCGCTTCTCGAACTTGGGATATTTGCAAATTTATGGGTATCACAAACACCTTGACCAACTCTCAAATGATTAATATTCTCGAAGAAATGAAGATAAAAAAACAAGGCAATTTGAACCCTCCTATACAGCACTTCCTATTTCTATAATGTATTTTCTTTTGTTTTTCTAGTTTCTTTACTTTTGTTTTCTCTTTCAAAGCCTTAGTTTCATCAATAAAATTCTTCTTCTTTGGCTGAGAAAAAAAAACTTTTTTCCATTTGCAGTTGTCCAAACTTGGCTCTTATTATAGCACATTTCAAATGATTCCAAACTCTTGCAAATCAATTCAATAGTCATTTTTTTTCAAGATAAATTTTTTCTATTTCTTTTGCTTATGGGGGTTCGTTCTTTTAGTTATTTTTTCATTCATTCCATTTTATTTTTCTAAGCCTCGAGGTTCTGTAAATGAGCATAAAACTATTTAGAAGCATTTTCATGTACAATTTTTTTGGAATCATGAAAGCAAGTTACAATTTTTGATCTCACACTCATGAAGAAACTATGCCATGATGTAAGGCTTCCAAATCAATAAGGAAAAATATGAAACAAATGACACATTGATGGATAATGTAGGCATGGTTCATGAGTACAAAGATTTTAGACTCAAATGGGTGACTACAAAAAAATGATGAAAGAGTGTTATTTGGCACAATAATTCCAAAAATGGTATACGTATTCTATTTCAAAAGTAACTTACCATTTCAAAAATGGTCAACGAAAAATCATGAGTTTTTATAGCATCTCCAATCGGTGTTCCAAAAAATGGCCTAAACGGTATTTAGGCGCTGATTTTGGCTTTGTCGTTCCGTTTTTCATTAGTCGGGCGGTCAAAAACGGTGGAGGCGATTAGTCGGGATAGGCGGCAATTAATCACTCCAGGCGGACTATCCATAGAGAACAAAATTGGACCATCAACCCAAATCAGATCTAAAATAGTCACAATAACAAAATTAGCCTCAATTGATCAAATTTAAAAACAATACTCATAAACTCAAATGATAAAAATACACTAAAAGCCCCAATCTTGGACCACTCAGTTTTCAGTTAGTAGATCTATATGCAAAATTCATCGGTTAATTCTTAAAGTGTTGAGAAATTGGCCTAACAATTTGAGAGGAAAGAGTGTTCAGACTGGTTCAAAGATTGATTGGAATGGATAAGGAGATAGGGAGAGGGGCACTTTAAGTAGTTTTAAAAAATAAAAAAGTAAATCAAGTTAAGTTGGATAAAAAATAGTAACATGTATTTTTTGGTAACGAGGTGAGCCCAGACGAATGTTTTTATACAGTATAATTCATTTTTATAATAAAAAAATACAAATTCGATTAATCCTTGCTTAATCCGATTAATCCTTTAAGGTGTTGTCCGCCCGATTGGCGCCTAACATTTTTTAAAACCTTGTATCCAGTAGAAGTACATACAATAATAAATATAAGATACTGTAGAGAGTGAAAATGCAAAAATACCACTATTTTTACAATGTTTTTACTTTCTCCTTCTCACGTGCAAAGAACTCCCTACATTACATTGGGAAAACTTTATTTTATCGCCATAAACTTTACACTTGTTTTATGTTACTACACTCAACTTTAAATCGGTTCGTATTATTCAACTATCCTCTGATTTTGCATCAAAAATTTTAAAAGGCGTCAAGGTAAAATAAAAACAAAAATAAACTTATCCATAATGAACAGATACACTTTAAAATACACCAATTGAAGATCGTACATTAGAAACCATTCATTATTGCGATTCAATATCAATAAATTGTTCAGGTTAGTTTGTGTTTCTTGGAGAGTAGCTTCTCTCTGAGTTCAGCAACACATGTATTGCCAAAATGAGTCTCCGGAACCCAATAACCGTTATTGGGATCCCTCATCCAGCACATACTCTCCACCTTCTCCGACGCCTTCACCTCCGGCTTCAACTCAGCCGCGACCCTCACATTCTCTGCTGCCACTGCAACTATGTATCTTCGGCTGCAATATCAAATCCAAAAATATCAATCTTAAGTTTAGGCCTATAAAAGAACCAACATAGAGCACAAATAAACCTGGTTAGAAGGAAACGCCTGTTCATGGGACGAATCTTTGTCATTGCCGTTACCATAATTACCATGATGTCTCTAGGCACATATATATGTGCGTATATGTTTTTGTAGGTTACATAAGGTTTGTGGAGGAGAAGGTTCTTTTATAGGCAAGCACAAATACAGGTTGCTACTCTATATGGAATCTTAAGTATTCCACAATAATTATGCATGACTCTCTTATTATTATTAGGGATAATTTTTGATGATTATGTGAAGTTGACACATTTTTATGTTATTACGACAAATATTTGTAACTGCCACTTTAATACGAAAAACTATTTTTATGTGTCATTTTACCCTAACGCTGTTAAAACAAATGAAAAATGTACTGTTTAACTTTCAAATTTTATTAAATGTCAAAAATATCCATGTATTTAAAAAATAATTTTTTTTTTACTTTTTGTGGAATAAATAGTAAAAACTTATTTGAATATTTTTTTAAAAAGTAATAATATTGAAATCAGTTTTTAATTATTTATTTCATAAAAAATATTTTTTAATTTATTTTAAATATCTAACACAAGAGCAGTATAGACATTTTATATTAAAATTAACTCGATTAGAAACGGTGACACTTAAAAAAATTCGGCCTATTGAAGTGATATGTAAAAAAATTCACCGAAGTGATATAAAAATGTGTCAAATCTCACCGTAGTGATTATTATTATTATTATTATTATTATTATTATTATATAATAGATACGCACTGATTAAGTGAACGTGTGTCATCAATTATGTTAAAGTTTATTTATCCAATGACTACGTAAACCTTTAACTATCAAAAGAAATAGTGTAACTCATTATAATAAGAGCAGCTGTGGAATCGAATGTGTCTTAGTTGCATCTCCATTTTTGCCACTAGAACTTGCAAAAAAGAACATGATTCTCAAACCCATTATTACCCTTATAATGCACGTTGTGATGTATATATGAAGAGAATATCTCTTGTCTCTTAACCTTATCTTATATTCTTCACCTTCGACTTGCAATTTTAGTCGATTCCTAAAAACATGCAACACATATATACACATAGAATCCACCTCTTAATTGCAATAGAATTTTAAAATGACGGGTTTGCAAAATTAACGAAAAAATGTATTGTAAATCTTTTCTAAACTCGAGAGATTTCAAAAAATTGTTTTTAAACTTAAAGAGGACTAAGTAAAACTCGACTACAATTAAAAATGTTAAAGTGAAATTTTCCTACATAATAATAATCCTAAGTGAAATAAGATAACAAACGTTTAAAGAGTCCAGAACCCCGTCAAATCAAAAGGGTATGATCAGAAATTCATGATATGATACCAAATTAGAACTACATTTTCTTATAACCAATGAGAACAAAAATTGTTTTAAAAGGTTACCGATTATTTTTCAATCCATATTTTGTTTTTAAATATGGGAATTAAGTTGATGCCAAAGGCATATATTTGAATGTTGTCATCCACCAATCTTGTAGTTAACAACCTATTCATTTGTCGTGAGCTTCAAGAAAGATATCTTCATGGAATAAGAACAATGTTGGTCTATGATCTCTTAATGTACTGTTTATATCATGAAGTCCCATACAAAAGATTCATATGTTACACACTCACACTACACAAAAAAATGATCGATAGAACCTTTGTCCAATCATTAATTATCAGGCCACTGAGTTGCCTTGTTTTTGTTTGTATTCGCAAAAAAAATGTGAAAATCTAATATTCAATATACACACACTAAAATCTTTATTGGCTTGTCGGGTTATACGAAAATATCCTTAGTCTCTTCTCGAGACAAAATCCTGCATTTACACTTGGTTTAATCTCACTTTTGACAATTTTCAGTCATATTTAAATCAGATGTGCTTTACCTGTATTTTGAGTGAATTTTAAAAAAACAAGTCAATTTTGGAACAAAAACAAATAGCTTGAGGAAAGGAGAAACTGAACTGACAGGGTACCAATCCCATCAATTGACTAAGAGCTGAAGATAGATCTAAAGACACGAGGTGAGTGACTAACGAAGTGCCCACCCCGTATGTCCACCGAAGGACCCAGCGAGAGACGGATCGCGCACAGACATACCAGGATTGACGAATCTGGTGACTGTCTATAGGCTTGATTGATTTAAATGTTGATCGTATGAATTTGGGTAGCTAAATTAGCAATTCGGGATTAGGTTTGATGCAGTGCAAATCAAGAAAGTGTCAGATTTTGACAAAAGACTAGTGTTTTCTTGGTGGAAACGGCGCTATGAGCAAAATCGTAATTCTCTTAAGTTCGGCCATCCAAGGTCATCTTGGGGATCAAAATCACAATTTCTTAAGTTCCGGGCACTTTTGGCAATTTTTATAATTTGTTTTCTTTTTTTCAACTAGTTTATGATTTCTTTTTCTGCAATTAGGTTTTGGCTATTTAAGCAATCTTATACGTTTATGTTATTTAGTTTTTGAAGTTTAATAAAAAAAATCGAGGTTTCCCTCAAATCTATCATCTTCGGTATTTACAAGAATTAACGATTTTTGATAAAGAATTTCTTCTAGCCACGTACGCTGCATCAAAGTTAAAGGTAGGGTATGAAAGTGTCAAAAGTGTATATTCAGGTGCACAAAAGTGTCATTTTCCCTTAAATCTAGGTTGAGAGGCTTGTAGGGCAATCTAGCTAGGATGTGGATTAAAGTAATTAAGGCTCGTATTTACATCTTTGTCCAATCAGGAAGGTGGATACGATAAAATGTGATAAATGACCAACATTGAAAGCAAGTCGGGTTTTTAGGTCTAATTTCCCTTATTATGACTTAACTTTGATCACATTAGTGTTAGAAATAATGGCTTAAAATCATCAATTTTTTTGACTCGTTATCTTTTAATGCCCTAATTCCCATCAAATCCTATTGTTAAGGGAGTCAGAAATATCTCTTATTATTCATGAGTACTGTGTTATGTAAGTTTCATAACTTGGACTTGTCATTGAACAAAAATCAAGCTATTGTGTTAACTTTGGAAAGCTATCGACAATATCAATTGGCAGCGAGGTCATGTCGAAAATAGCTTTTACGTATGACTAATCTATAGCACGACACAAATTTGTTCTAACGATAAGTTTCTCTTAATTTTCACTGATATACTAATTTTTTATTACAATTTATAATGATTTTCAATAGTATAATAATAATGACTTCATCAGAACAATTCTCAAACAAATGATCGAAACTGAGATAAGAAGTGAAATGGAATTTCTGTGTGCAATTTGATATAAGTCCAACAATAGATTTTTTTAAAGCAAACCATAAGCTCATACGACCACGAGCGAGAATAAGCTCCACACCTGAACGTCGAGCGTCAGCCATATACAGTTTACAAGTAAACAGTAAAAGACAGCCTTAACGACATCTTACCTCTCTGGACAAACTCCAGGCCACTATGCTGGACAAACCGATCACTGCAACTAACAACACTCGAAAACAAAGTCGAAAAAACCGACAACCACTAAACAAACTACACTCACAAACAAAAAACGCACTCAACTCAATTCCACCAACACCAAGACCTCGAATATGCCTTCCTCGGGGGGGACATCCTCTCATATGTGCCCACACACCTTAGTGAATTTTACATCTCCACCCGAGCGAAATTTCTTCACAATTAACTCGATTTTGTCCTGATTTTAGAATAATTTATGGTATTTTGAGCATTATTATATGCACTAATGGATTTTGATGGTATGCAAGGAAATACGTCCTTTTAAAGCATATTGAAGCAGAAAAGAGTACGGGAGAAGGCTCGAGATCGAGGCAGGGTGAGTTGAAGCTAAGAGGAGTATCAGAGGCAAGTCACGACACTCAGGGGTGACTGAAGTGTAGGAAATGTGCCCTACGTCAATCACGTTTATATGTATTTACGTTACACTATCTATTAGCAATAAAATGACACTTTTATTATCATGATGTTGTGAGAATAATTTAAGCATTAATTTTGTCTAAAGTCAATGAGTTTGTCATCACTGATAATAGTTACCTTAGACATTGCAAGAAGTTACAGTTAACAAGTCTTTGGTCAAATGCTTTATAAAACGACCAGTATGATGTTGACTGATGATCACGATCTACTGATCATAGGTAAATGGTTACCAAGTCACGTAAGTCTAATCAAACAGTGGTTACTGTGATGTGGCTTGTATGTTCCAACATCTCCTTCAAACTGTGGTTACTGTGATGTGGCATGTATGTTCCAGCATCTCCTTCAATCGGTTCATCTGTGGTTATTGTGATGATGATTTTTATTCGATTTTTGAGATTTTGTGGGTGCATATTTGCGTGAATTTATCCAATTCGTCGTGCTAATTGGTTTGCTTTGTAATTCTCAATGTGTTTGTTTCATTATATTTTACTGTGGGTATTAGAGTGATTTGATTGATACTAGTTTTTGATTTGATGAGGAAATTGAAAGTACTATGATGAGTATTTTGAATTGATTTTTGGGATTTTCTTAATGTTATGTGTGTGAATGTATTCAATTAGTCGGTTATATTGATTCATTTTATGGAATTGAAGGCATAAACCAATGAAACAATTGTAAATAAAACAATTAAACCGTTTTGCCTAAACCAATGAAACACTTATGAGAGAAGCAATGATACTAATTCAAGTGAACCGACGAAACAATTGCAAATAAAATAATCAAACTGTTGCAAATGAGCCAATGAAACAGTTGCAAGTGGACCGATGAAACAATTAAACCACTAAAACAATTTCGAGTAAACCAATGAAACCAATTCAATTGAACCGATGAAACAATTGGAAATGAAACAACTAAACAACTACAGGTAAACCGATGAAACGATTGCAATTGAGCCAATGAAACAATTGCATATGAACCGATGAGACGGTTTCAATTGCACTGATAAAACGGTTTGCAAGTGAAACAATGAAACCATTGCAATGAATCGATATTAAAAGAAATTCGAAAAAAGAAAAATTATTTAATTTAAATAATGGTATGAAAATATGTTTATACCCTTGAGATGTAAAATGACCAAAATAAATTTATGATAAATTTACATTTAACTTGATATATAATTGATGACTTAACATTAAATCATAAATTTTTTGTTGTCTTGTTGGCCCGGAGAGATGGGTTGATGATGAAGGGTGACACAATTAGGCAAATATTACATCTATGTTTTGTTGCTTATATTTCTCTCACAATTTCCACGTTTTGTAAATACTTTGGAGATTTTAGGCCAAACAATAAGAGTGATGGGCCAACCAAAGTGGATAAATATGGTTTTGATACATCACTTACTCTTTACTTTCCAAAATTATTTGTGTGAACACTTTAAATTAATATATGAGATTCTAAATTTGATTGGATGTAACTTTAAAATTTTCTCATTTAAAAATTGAAGTTGATGTACGAGTCCATTTTTACAAATTTATTTTGACCTAAATTTAGCACTATTTTAATAGCAAGATGTAAATACAATATCAATAAAAAGATGAGGATAAAAGTATAGGAAAATTCTACTTAACAACTCTCAAGTTTGGTGGAGTTTCACTTAACCTCTCTTAAGTTCAAAATCCACTTGTGGAGTTTCTTAAGTTTACAAAAATCTCACTTTATTGATTTTCAATTAACTTTTTTAAAAATTCTGTTAACTTTTTGTAAAATGATGAAAATATCATTTCATTAAAAAAATTATAAATAATAAATAAAAATGATTTTGAACTTTTTATTTATTTATTTTTTTTACAAAAACAAAGAATAAAAAATATATATTAGTATTCATTTTCTTAAAAAAAATTCATAAAAAATTTAAAAATAAAAAGGTGTTTAAAAATCATTTAAAATTTTTTATAAAAATTATAAGGAAAATTTTTTATAAATTATTTTTACTGCAACATAATTTTATACAATGAAAACATTATATAAAAAAGTTCAAAAATCATCTTTATTAATTTATTATAATTTTTCAACAAAAGGGTATTTCCGTCGTTTTGCAAAATAGTTAGCAAGGTAAAGTGAAACATATACAAATTTAGGGGACTTTACAAATAAATTTTAAAATAGAGGGAAGTTAAGTGAAATTTGGCTAAACTTAAGAGGATCTAAGTAAATTTTCCCTAAAAATATTATGACAACCAATTAATAATTAATAATTAATTATTATTAATTAATTATTTACTTTTTTAATTAATAATTAAAGAAAGCAAATTGAAGCACGTGCCGTATTAATAATATTTTGCTAGTAGTTGTAGACTTGTAGCTCTAGTGCTTTTAAATACCAACCACACCACTTCACAGGAATCACAATCTCTCTCTCACAAAATGCTTCTTGATAAGTTCATGACAAGGAGAGGTCAATTCTCGAGTGAAGCTTCTTCAATGGCAGTTGGGTTAAGGATTCTTGTATCACATGTGCATGGTTACAATGATAATTCCAACACTGTCCTTGAATCTGCAGCTTTGAGGTTGAGACTGAGGTTGAACCAACAATCCATGAATCCACCAGCACCTCATCACCAATCTTGCTACCTCAAATCCTGCTTCTTGTGCAGAAAATACCTAAGCCCAGATAAAGATATATACATGTACAGGTAAATCATCAACAAGTCCAGAGCTTCCTCTTGATTGGGTCAATTTCAAAATTGGATCTTGGAGACTTCTTGAGGTCCCAGGTTTGACCTCAAGAAACCAAGAAAATTAGAGTTCTTGGATTGCAAACCTAGGGTTTTGCAGCTTTGACAGGCATTTGTGTCATTTCTCTCACAGCTCTTGATTCCAAACCTATTTCTAATGCAAACCACTTTACTGAATTGTGTTTTTCTATAAGTTTATAAGCTTTTTGCTGATGATTTTGTGGATGTGCAGGGGTGATCAAGGGTTCTGCAGTGTAGAGTGCAGGAACCATCAGATTATCCTCGACGACACGAAGGAATTGGAGCTCACTACAAAGAAAATGGTGGCGGCTTATAGGCGTTGTTCGGGTATGAGTGAAACTGGTGTCCTCCTAGACGATCTCCGGCAACGAAACAAGCAGATCCCACCTCAGAAAGCCAGGGCCATTTTCTCATAGTTGTTAATTAAGGGTCTTAAAGTTTTTACCCTTTTTTTAGTGTAGAACAGATGATTAAGGCAATGTACAACATAAGTGCATATGTATACTAGCAATTAAATACACAGGATTATGTTTTTGTTCTTGTTCATCCAAATTACAAGAACATTGATAATGATGATGATGATTTCAAGGCAAAATGTTACCTTTTGCTTTCCAATACAAGTTTGTTATGTTGCTTTCATTTCTTGTTTGCTGCACTAAAGCCATACCAGACAAGAAAAAGAATCGGTGGTCAGTAACCATTATTGAATCTTCATATCCGGATATTTTTATAGATATTTTGGCGATTTGGTTGATGCCACTTTGATGCTGATACTTGATAGAAGATACCATTTTTAGATGACTATAGTTTATAGAGATGTCATGGTCAGTGAAGAGGATAAACATACAATTCCCATGTCAAGTTCTGTAAATTCTTCTCCAGATGAATGGTTTTGCTTAGTGTTTTTAGTGGAAGTAGTGCAAATTTGTTACCTTAATCACAAAGGTTGAGTCAAGAGTTGAAATTTTGGCAACTTGTGTCCTCTTATAGTTAAAATGATTCATAAATTGTGTTCTCATCTGTAATTAGTGTTTTAGCATCTAGTTAAGAACATTACACTATTAGGCTAATTCTTATACCAGTCAAAAACAAAAAAAGTTCAGTTCTTTCTCATATGGTCAAAATTGAATACTTCCAAGACATTTATCCCCAAAAAAAGAGGAATGATATTAAAATTTCAAATCTTTGACACTAAATAAGATCAAATGAATATTATTAACTAAACTGTTAACTAAATGAATTGCAAAATCTACTTTCAGTTTCAAGCACATAGAAAAATTCTCTTTTTTTCTTGAACTTCTGCATAGATAATTGAGCAACAAGACTTTTGGTTGTGATCATGTGATGGATGATAGTGTAATTTGGGGTAATGGGTATTGATCAAAAGCTATTGAGAAGCTGAGCTCACTTGTTGATTTAACTTACTGGTCACTAAAAGCAGTGATTTTCAGCTTCTGGAGCTGAGCTGAGATGGCACTTCTGGCAGGAGACAGACAGAGACGACGATGATGGAGACAAGAACCTGAACTCGGGCACGGATCAGAAGAAGGAAAAAAGGTAATGTCGTTGATTTTGTGTTTCATGATGAGTTAATAATCGTTTTATTTAATGTAAATATAATTAGAATTAATTTAATTTTTTCGGATTTTCTGTTCAGAGTTCATCAAAAGTGTTTTTTTAATGTTCTTCACCTTTTTTCATTGTTCGTGTGAATGATGTTTTAAATCTATACATATATAGTACAATCTCGCAAGTATACCTCCAATTTTCTGACACCAAACTATTTATATTTGTAATGAATGCGAGGAGGGTTATAATTTAGTTTTGTGAGGACGACTTTGATTTGATCTTGCTGTGGAGATAAAATAGAGTTTTTTGTATTTTTGATTTTCTTTTATACAACTAATTTCTTTTTTTGGGGTTAAAATTTAAGGCTCTAGGGTTTCTTTTTCTTTACTTTATTCACTCTTTTCGATTCTACTCGGTGTTTGTTTGTGATTTGAGGAGCTTCGTCCCTCGGCGTGTGTTATTTCTTGATTCCTGCATCTGGGTTCTTCAAATTTCACCGTTCTCGCTCATGGGCAGTAGCAGATTTTTCTCTTTTTTCTCTTCCGGTAGGTGATTTTCTCATCTGGGTTGGATCTGGGTTGGAGCAATTTTGTTTTTCGGTTGGATGAGTTTAGGGTTTTCCACCTGCTCAGGGTAGGTTTGGATTTTCTGGGGTCCTGTTGGATTTTCTGGGTCCTGGTCTCATTGCCAGAGGTGTTTGGGTTGAGGGTGAGGCTCTTTTGATCTGTTAAGTTGGGGGTTCTGGAGAAAGGGGAGAGAGAGCTTCTGGAGGTTCTGTTGAGATGAAGTTGGATTTCTGAGGTTGGGTGTTGTTGGGTTCTATCTCTACTCATCTTATCTCTGGAGTAGAGAGAGCAGGATGATTCATACTACAGGTGCTTCGAAATATGCTTGCAGTCTCCTTGCAGTCACTTGTGAGAAGCATTATGAAGATTATCAAAGCAAGGATAAGTCACAATGTCAGCCAAGATATCCCTTTCCTGAGTTAATTTCTTCAGGGCGTCTCGAGGTTCGATATTTACTTACTTGAGTTTGTTTTTGTTGAAACATCATTATGAAGTGTGTTTCATGTATATTGTAACAATGTGTTTGTTTATATTGCTAGAGGTTTCATTGTTTGCAACTTCTTGGAATGCAGGTTCAAACACTTGTTAATCCGAGTAAAGATGAGTTCTGTAAAATTCTCGAGTCATATCAGCCTAATTTTGTGTATTTGCAAGGGGGGGAACTTGAGAAAGATGAAGTTGGATCTCTGACTTGGGGAGGTTTTGACACTGCTGGTCTTGAAGCTCTACCCGGGCTCTTTCACACAGCATTGCCCACAATAGTGAGTAATTTACCTTTTTCTGAAGTTGTTAACCAATGCTATTCTAGTTTTGTTTTGTAAATCTGTTTTTGGCGTTTAACAAGAATGGCATACTTCACCACTGTAGTGGATCCTGTCCTGTTTAGCTGGAAAAGTAGGAAATTACATGAACTTCCCATATTCTAAACTTGTATCGGCTATATAGGGATGTAAAATCAAAGTTATAGTACATATGAGACAGTGGTGAAGTATGATTTGGTGTCTTGAGAAAATGTTGTTCACAGTTTATATTTCGTTTGACCGGTTGTGAATTGTGATACCAGCAGGTCCAGCACGAATAATTTTTATTCCCTGCAATCTTAATAAAAGTTCAAATATCTATGTAGGTTTATTTGGAGGTTCCAGATGGAGAAAGAGCGGCAGAAGCATTACATGCAAAGGTTTTTGCTTCATTTATTTATTACAACGGTGTTAGGAGTTAAATTGTACTTTTAGAAGTAGAAGCCTCAGAGTTCTATCTCTTTTACTGTTTTATTTTCCGAAGATTGATCAGGGTTTATCTTTGCAGGGCATTCCTTATGTGATATACTGGAAAAATGTGTTTTCACGTTATGCTGCTTCCCATTTTCGTCATGCATTACTTTCAGTGGTACAGAGGTATTTATTTACTCGAAAATTACATTGTGTTTCGTGCATCTCATTAAGTCCGAGGGAATGATACAGGTGCATAGCTGCAGTATCATATGATTAATCAACATTGCCGATAAAAAGAAAATGACTAATCAATATTGTCAAAGAAACTATGAACGTCACATTGTAGTTTAGCTAAAAGGATGATAAAGTATAAATTAAACGTGAACCCTGTCAAGCATTGATTTATGAGAGTTATTGTGTCTGCAAGCCTTGGGTGCTTTAATGAATGAAACTCGTTAATAAAATGGTATGCAAAATTGTGATCCATTAAACACTAACAGTAAGAGCTTGATCTTTCGACGATGATTATTTTATCTGCCTCTTCGTCTGAACCTGATTGACGTTGTTATCATGGGTGCTTGTAGCCGGTTAGATGTTGTGACTTGGAAGGACCGTGCAATCCACTTTATAATTAGTTTCCCAAAATGGGTTGAACTTGACCTTCACGGGATACATCTTACATCTAATTATCTATCAATAGCAACATATTGTTGCTTCTCTGTATAAGAAGAGATAGGATGGCTAAACAAAATAATATGACATAATTTATTGGATATTGCAGCTCATCAACCCACACATGGGATGCTTTTCAACTTGCGCATGCTTCCTTTCGCTTGTTCTGTGTACGGAACAACCTTGTTCTTCCTGGTAATGATCCTGGTGTTGGTGGGGACCTGGGGCCACATGTGCTTGGAGAGCCTTCTAAAATTATTGTATCTCCACCCGAGATAAGAGAAGATGAAGATGAAGAAGGCGCTTTGGATGATCTTCCTGCCATAAAGATTCATGATGATGATGTAAACTTGAGATTTCTTGTTTGCGGACTGCCATGCGCTTTGGTTAGTGACCCTGGCTTATCTGTTTATACGTGCCGCTTATTCTCCTAGAAAGACTTGTACACATGTGGCAGTTTTGTTGATGTTTAATGTCGTTGTTTATTGATGAACTGAGTTCTTTTTCAGGATGCATCCTTATTAGAACCTTTGGAGGATGGACTCAAAGCCCTGTTAAACATTGAAGTATGGTGAACCCCACCCTCATTCACGTTTTAATTTTCTCAACTTTGATTTCACATTTGTCTTATATATGAAAAATTATATACTCTACCTGTGCCACAGTTCTGCCAGACGTTTCTACTTCTTTCTTCTGTAACATTTATTTTACTTTTCACAGGTGCGTGGAAGCAAACTTCAAGGGAAATTTAGGTAGGCTACTTATTGCTTGGGTTAACTTTTTTTTTGTTGTTGTTCAGGAGAATCTCTTGATATAGTGTTGGACCTTTTGTTTACATGAGATTTTCTCAGGATTTAATAAATAAATGGTAGCATCGTGTAATGGTGAATGGAAGCTGATTCCTTTGTTTGCATGATGGTCGTATTATCTGCATGTTTACTTCGTTCCTGTAACTGCATCTACTATTAAATTTAGTTTCTTATTTGACTGAAAAAAATCGAATGATGTATTAACCTTTTTCTTTTGCGTGTACTTCACAATACAGTGCCCCTCCACCGCCTCTTCAGGCTGGGACATTTTCTCGTGGTGTTGTGACCATGCGATGTGACGTGTCAACCTCTAGTTCTGCGCATATCTCACTTTTGGTCTCGGGCAGTGCACAAACTTGTTTTGATGATCAGGTAATTATGCACTAGTTGCTTTTATTTATAACTTGGTGACTTCAGAATTCTTATACCATTGCTATTTTCCATTTTCAGCTTTTAGAGAATCATATGAAAAATGAAATTATCGAAAATAGTCAGCTAGTGAGTGCTGTACCCAACTCTGAGGGAAACAAGCTGCCTTTGTCCGAGCCACGGAGATCTGCTTCTGTGGCTTGTGGAGCAACGGTATTTGAAGTTTGCATGAAGGTCCCTGTTTGGGCCTCACAGGTTCGGCTCTTCCTAGTACATTTTTAATCACAAATATCATTTCCACTTTGTTCTGATATAGTCTTTGTACTTAGTTTTGTTTGAATTGAGTGTGATTTTCATGCTTATGTTGGGTAAACTCGTTTAGGTTTTAAGGCAGCTAGCGCCAGATGTTTCTTATCGTAGTTTAGTTGCACTCGGCATTGCAAGCATCCAAGGACTCGCTGTTGCTTCTTTTGAAAGAGGCGATGCTGAGCGTCTCCTCTTCTTCTGCTCAAGGGAGGAGAAAGATATCCGTCAAAACAGTTTTGATCTCGGGTCTCCCCCGAGTTGGTTGCGACCGCCACCTCCTAGTAGAAGGCGGTCTATATCATGCGTAGAAAATAGCTCTGACATTCATGACGGTACGGCCAAAGAGGCTGCTGCTGCTTCTAGAACGAATGGGGTTAGCACTCACCAAATCCCATCTAGACAAAGACTGAAAGTAGCTGCACTGAGGCCCGTTCCTCATATTCGGCAACGTAAAATGCCACCCTTCACTGGAATGTCTGGAGCAAACGGGCATGATGGTGGTCAAGTTAAGGTTGAGTTTCCTGTTCTCCCCCCGATAAAGCAGACTCTTGCGGGATCAGCTTCTGCATCGCATCGAAAATCATTTTCAAGCTCATTTCAGGCTAAGCAGATCATTTCCTTGAATCCTCTTCCTCTGAAGAAGCATGGTTGCGGTAGAACTCCAATTGAGGCTTGCTCCGAGGTAACTATTGTTTTTCTCACACATTTTGATTATATTAAGGGACTGTAACATGCTATGAATGCAAGATTATTGGTTAAGCTCGAGATATTGAATTCGGTGGTCTCCGTGTAGGAGGAGTTTCTCAAGGACGTGATGCAGTTCCTTATCCTTAGAGGACACACTCGTCTCATTCCTCAGAGCGGGATAGCCGAGTTCCCAGATGCCATACTCAACGCAAAACGTCTTGACCTCTACAACTTGTATAAAGAGGTAAGCTTTTGATAGCATTTCGTAGTATCCATGCCCCCAACATGTTAAGGAAAAGCTGTCTCTAGTGCAGCGATCTAAAATTCTCCAGTTAGTCTCCAATTAATCCCCTATAAATCTCCTATATTATTCTCCAGACACCCTCTTTACCTGACTAGCGCCTAGCGTATTTTTTAGAACACTTGGAGTCGGAGTTGATAGCATTTGTTTTACAGAGATGGGTGTTGCGCAGGTTGTAACGAGAGGAGGCTTTCACGTTGGCAACGGCATCAACTGGAAGGGACAAGTTTTCTCGAAGATGCGCAATTACACAGCCACTAACAGAATGACAGTACGTCTTCTATCCTCTTATTATTAGTTTTGAAATATCCATCACTTGAAAGTTCAAAAACGGGCTTCACATTTGTATCCTTACATCAATGCTTGCTTACACAGGGTGTTGGCAATACGCTGAAAAGGCATTACGAAACATACCTTTTAGAATACGAATTGGCTCACGATGACGTGGACGGAGAATGTTGCTTGTTGTGTCACAGGTTTGCACTATCTTTGCAAAACCTACTATACTTGCATTCACTAAACTATTTCTTAGATGGGATTTGCTCGTGTTTCAAACAGTAGCGCAGCGGGAGATTGGGTGAACTGTGGGGTGTGCGGGGAATGGGCTCACTTTGGCTGCGATAGAAGGCAAGGTCTCGGGGCCTTCAAGGTATGACAGTCACAGAGTAAAGTTGTCCTTTCACACAGCTCTTTTTTTTTCTTTCACAATCACGACTCAAATCTTGTTCCATGAACCGGCAGGACTATGCAAAAACAGACGGGCTCGAGTACATATGTCCGCATTGTAGCGTAACAAACTTCAAGAAGAAGGCGCAGAAACCCGCAAACGGTTATCCTCCAAGCATAACAGCAGCCCGGCCATTGTGATTATGAACAGGACTGCACATTTTTGTGGCGTTGGGGCAAAGACGGTCGCTGGAAGGATGAGAGAATGGAGGGTTAATAGATTATTTTGTTTGTAATTCTTTTGCGTATCATTTATTTTGATTAAGGGGAAGAGAGGGGACACTTAATCTGATGTCTGAGTTTAGGGAAATGAAGGTGCCCTTGTTTTGAGAAGGGTCAATGTATTTGTATATTCTGTAACACTCAACACACTATTTTATAACTTGGTGCTCTACTGTCTAATTGAACCCATGAATATGGTATCTCAAATTAACATGTAAGGGCATTTATGTTAATGAGCTTCAAACTGATGACATGTTTTGTATTTTGCACATTAAACATGATTCAAAAATGTAGATCATCTACTGAGTAATTATCCAACAGTTTTATGCCCTGTCACAAGGTTTTAAAAAAGCTAGTCAGGTGGACAAGGCCCCTGAAAATTAATAGGGACTAATCAGATTTGAATTTGTCTATTTTTAAGTAATCAAAAAAATCATTGTATGTATACACAATTAAAATATAATTCATAATATTTAAAATATAAATTTTAATATTTGTCCATCAAATATTAAAATATTTAAAATATATAATAGAGAAAACTCTATTACATATTTTCTATTATCGTACTATACCAATTTGATTGAGTAAATAATATCACTTGAGTCTTCTTAAATATTCGAAAGTCACTGAATTATAAATGTTATCCGTGAAAATTCGTAAGTTCATTAATGTCCCACTTAACTCCACTCAACTAATTTTCTCGAAGATTTTGTTAATATTTTTTGAAAATGACGAAAATACTCATGTATTTTAAAAATCACTTAAATTTATCTAGACCTGTCTGTATCAATATACAAAAACATATGGGTATTTTAAAACCATTTGTTCATATCGATAATAGGAACAATGATTTTAACAGTTACCAAATGAAGAGATTGTAAGAGAATTTAATGATATATACACTTGTTGTGTGTTATTAATATGTATCCAACTTGTGAGAGAGATCTTTAAGATTGAAAGGAACTTATATGATCCTCCTCAGCCCCAAACCTCCACTACTCTACACTTTATGCTCTACTCGTAACTCGCCTTTCTTTTTACTTCTCTTTTTACTCCAAAAGTGAATTTTAGAACAAAAAATATATGAGACGCCCATTAAACTAATCCACCTGATTAGAGTAGATAACGACTAACCTTCTCCAATTAGTACGTAGCGTGTACACCACGAGCCCACTTTCTTGATCTGGAATATTCTTTAAATTTATGGATTCGTTCTCATCAACATTTTTCTTTATTTATATTTTGGGTTCTCATAATTAACCGATAAATTGCACCGACTGTAAAACTAACTAAACTGTGTACCGTGGTTGATGAACCATGGATAATTGATGTGATTGAGTTTTTAATTTGAAAAAAACTGTTATAGTTCGGTCTGGTTGAGGTTTTATAATGTTAGAGCCACCGGTTAACCACAAAACCGAAATCGTGTGTGACTTCAAGCAGCGCATGAGTTCAATCCCACATTTTCCACCTCTCTTTCTCTTTCTTTCCCTAGTTTCATCTTCTATAATATTAAACTTTTACCTCTATTGTGAACAATTTTAGGACCTCTTAGCCCTCCTTAATCACTCCTTAATGATTATTTTTGGCTAATTAAAAGAATTTAAAAAACATGTTCATCTAGGCTTGAAAGTGGTCTAAGAACTGGTAAACATGAGAAGCTCATTGTTGTGCGGTGAAACCACAAACCGATCGAAAAACCGAGCGGACTATATTCGTCAATTATTGTAATTGCGGATGTGGTTATGGTTTCCGTTATACAAAAACCGTCAGATGCGGATTGTTTTATGAATATTAAGGTGATTGCGGTTAACCGACCATGATCACCCCTATCCACACATTTTGATTCAACTTCAAACGAGAATCTCTTAATTTCTAATGTACTGATTGGTCAAGACAAGATAAGAGCGAAGTTTTTTCTTAATCCTTTCGTTGAAAAGAACGGATAAAATTCTGTTAGTAGTACAAATAAATTTATAAAATATTATTTTTTAAACAATGGTTTTATTTATTTATATGTTTTTATAAGAATTTAAAAATATATATATTAAAATAATGTTTTTAATTCTTTATTTTTTTCATAGAAAATAGCATAATTTTCAAAACAGTAAATGGAAAAGGGTAAAATGAATTTCTTTAAAAAAATTAATGAACTCCACGTGATGTTTTTAAACTTAAAAGAAGGTAAGTGAAATTCGATTATATATTATAATATATAAATCTACATAAGAAATGACAAAAAAAGCATTCATATCAATTTTATAATGACAGTGAGGATGTTTTTTATTTTATAAAATTAGTACTCCTTTTATACACATATTTTTCGTTTATATCTAAAACCCACTTTAGATTTTACATGATAAAAATATGTATCAAAAATTTATTACATGCTCACTTTAAATTGTTATTTTATAAAATTTACTGGTTTGCTAATACCAACATCCAAGCTTCAATATATGTGTAAGCAAGTTTTGAATTTAGTCATCTTAATATAATTATAATATAGTATGTTACGTGTAATAGTGATATAAATTAACAGTTTTACAAAATGTTCAGTTCATTAAATATTCAATGAATTTGTTTAGGAAAAAGCTCAATAAATTTAAGACTGACCTTATTAACAACTTATATGTTAAACATGTTTTATTTAATATGTTTGTAGTATTCATAATAAATTAAAACGAATTAATTTTTGAATTGATCTCACATTTAATTTAATTAGACAAATTCATGTGAAATCGAGATAATTCTTTTAGTCAAACTTAGTCTTGATGACATAAATATTGATTTGTCTCATTCACGTATTTGATACATGAAAATAAAATATCCTACTTGATGGCAGAGAGTAAATATTTTAAATATATTTATAATCATTTAATAACAAACCACTTGAAAAAACATAATAAAAAATTATTGAACATGGTACGGAATTATTTTAATGATATCGATAAAAGTGCGGGCCACGGAAGCAGCAAAATAAAAGAAAGGCCCGCCTAGGGCATCGTACCAGCTGAAGGTTGTGGGCCCCATTGTGGGCCCAATTCCATTTTTGTCCTTTTGCTCCAATTCATTCATGCATTTCTCTTTCTGGTGCATGCACCTGAACAATTTATTATTTTATTTTAATATCCAGATTGATGTGATTAGCAAATTGATTATTTTATTAATGCTGGCTATTATTCCCATTTTCTACTTCTCTACTCACTAACGTCACATAAAATAAATGGATAATTCAATGTCGCTACGCTTAAATATAGCGGATTTTCATCTGATTACATTAAAATGTGCAAAATTTTCAGTTCACACTTTCTGTCCAATTTAGTTAGTTTTTAACAGTTTTTACATGTGAAATTATTAAAATACCCTTTGAAATTAAATGAAAAGTTAAGGGCATTTTAGTCATTTCACATGTAAAAATGTTAAAAATTAACGGAATTGGACGAAAAGTGGAAAGTGAAAATTCTGCACATATTAGGCGTAGTGAGGTGAAAATATGTTAAAAAATATATGTGTAGTCAAATTAAAATCAGTTATATCTAGGTGTAGCCACCTGGAATCAGTGGCAGATCGGCACCCGCCCCCCCTTGGCCCGGGAATTCAAAAAAAAATCATATAATTTTTTTCCGAAAATTGGATATGCCTCCTCTTAAATTCTGATATTTATACAAAAACTGTGCAACACAACAATAAAAGTTGTATGGTTTAGTGTTAAAGGAGTAGTATTTTATTAATAAAGGTTCAAACCTTGGAATTGACAAACTTTTTAATAGTCGTGTTCTTTTTTAATAATATATGAGTCTAATCTTACTTTCTCTTTATTTGTGGTTCATAGTTACAATTATATTTTACTAATTATTGATTTATTGTATTTGTTAAATTGTTTTTTCATTAAACTTTTTGTTTGTTCTATTATATTTACTAATTATTAGAAATTGTCAATTTTCTAAGCAAATTTATGCAGATATTAAGTATAATAGTGGATCGTTTGATAACCAAATCGAACTCGAGACTAAATTGCTATAGTTTGAAAAACTCGCGAACCGACTCACTTTGTATTTATATATACATGAAATTTAAATTCAAACTCAACTAAAAAATAAATAATCAAGCTTAAATTAAATTTTGTTATATGCATTTAATAATCATTTTATCAAAAAAATTATTAATTTAAATAAATATATTATTTTAATTAGATACTCATGCTATCAGTTGCAAATTGCAACACAAAATCAATCACCTACAGAACGAATTTGTTTACTTAAAACAACAAACATGTGTTTAATCTTCATCTTGAAGTCTTATGACATCTCTTTCTCTTCATTCATCGAAGTTATATTTATCATTTACATTTTCTTTCATTTTTGGTTTCAGATGAAATCATTGTCATTTGCATTTTCTTCATCTCGATTTTTGCTTTTCCGCTCTTGAACGTATAGCATCATTTGATGTCAATACATCTTCCCCTTACTTCTTTTTCCTATTCCTTTTGTTGAGAACCTTGTTATCAAACTTGACAAATATCAAGTCGTTTATCTTTGATTATTCCAATCTCTCTTTTTTGCCATGCACCTCATAAATCAATATATAATAATTAAAATTTAACCTAAATTTCAAACCAAAATTAACGAAGTGGACTGTATTAGACCATAATTAATTGATTTGGACCGGAGTAGATCAGAATTAATATGAATTTGACTGTTTTACTGGATTTAACCAGGATTTGAGCTGATATTAGTCGTATCTTCTCGAAAAGCTATGAAATTTTGCTATATCAAATAATAAGTCAAAACAACTTATTATATGGTCTGGTTTTAGTGATATACAAGTCAAAATGCTGAAATTTAATTACCAACGCGTACATATTCAATTTATATATGGTCGAATATGAAATAAATAAAAAGGCACAAAATTGAGATTTACATGTTCTAGTTGACTTTTGTGAATTAATTCGATTGGTGTATAGTTGGAGCTCAACTAGGTTGGATTATTTTTGTTGAATATCAGAATGCTTGCTTGTCTTTATTACATTATGAGACAGATATATATATACATGAAGGGCGTACATGCATGGTTACAAGAAGTTATTGGTACATGCATGGTTATAGGAAGTTACAATATGAAAAGTTGTGACCGTAGTTACTAAGACACCCCCTCAGTCGGAGCGGGAGGAGGGCGGACGCTCAGGCTGGACCGAAAGCGAGAGAACAGAAGGCGGGGCAACCCTTTAATAAAAATGTCAGCATATTGAAACTTAGAAGGAACGTGGAGGACGCGAACGAGACCAACTTGAACCTTCTCACGGACGAAATGTATGTGAAGCTCAACATGTTTTGTGCGCTGATGCTGGACAGGATTGCCGGACAAGTACACAGCTGAAATGTTGTCACAAAAGACAATTGAGGCATCCCGAACGGGAATGAGGAGTTCGAGGAGCAGGTTGCGTAACCAACTGGTTTCAGAAACTGCGTTGGCAACACCTTTGTATTCGGCTTCAGCACTGGAACGGGAGATTGTGGCTTGACGTTTGGAAGACCAAGACACAAGGTTGTCTCCGAGGAACACGCAATATCCAGAGGTCGAACGACGGGAATCGGGGCAGCCGGCCTAATCCGCATCAGAGTAGACGGTAATGGAGAAAGATGGACAAACAGTTAAGTGGAGGCTATAAGTAATCGTGCCTTTGACATATCGAAGAACCCTTTTAAGGAGCTGCAGATGGGGTTCTCGTGGAGCATGCATAAGCATATTTGTTGGACAACATAAGCCAATTCTGGTCTCGTAATGCACAAATACTGCAGAGCTCCGGCCAATCGACGATAGAGAGACGGATCAGGTAGGAGAGGGCTTGTCATAGCACTAAGCTTTGCGAAAGTATCGACAAGAGTTGTGGTTGAGTTGCAGTGAGACATGGAAGCGCGTTTCAGAATTTCTTTGGCGTAAGTGCTTTGTGACAAAAAGAGACCGCGTTGATTTCGGACGACTGTGATGCCAAGGAAATGATGTAATGAACCGAGATCTGTCATGGAAAACTCCGAGGAAAGTGAAGTAATGATGTTGTTAAGCAAATTAGTACTCGATGCGGTTAGAACGATATCATCAACATACAGTAGTAAGTATGCAATATTAGAATCCCGGTGATATATAAATAGTGAGGCATCGCAAATGCTGCTACGAAACCCTTGGGATAACATATATTGGGCAAACCGTTGGTACCAACCCTTGGGAGCCTGTTTAAGGCCATAAAGGGATTTTTGTAGTCTACACACGTGATGAGGTGTAGAGGGTTGACGAAACCCGGTGGTTGGTGCATGTAAACAGTTTCCATGAGGTCACCATGAAGGAAAGCGTTCTTGACATCTAGTTGATGGATCGGCCAAGAACGAGAAATGGTTATGCTTAGTATAGTACGTATAGTAGTAGGTTTAATAACATCTGCATGAAACTTATGGCGAAACAACCACATACAGCGAATGATGGGTGAGTTGGAAGGTTGAGGAACAAGTGCCCATGTTTTATTTTCAATCAAAGCACGAAATTCATCGTGCATAGCAGAAGACCAATTCGGGTCACGGAGGGCAACTATCGGTGATTTAGGCAGGGGAGAGATGGAGGGGGTACGGGAGGTGAGGAGGTTGAATGGTGTTCGAGGTTTAAAAATGCCTAACTTGGAACGGGTGATCATAGGGTGTTGAGGAGGTGGTGGCGTGGACGGGTGTGGAAGCGGTAGTGGGCTAGGAGACGTCATGGGTGGTGGGGGTTCTGTATGACGAGGTTGGGTTGGTGTTGTGTAAGAAACACCGTCAATGAAGGTGGGGTTGATAGAGTCGGGTTCAGGGTTAAGGAAGGAGCGGTCTAGAGGAGATTTTGTATGGTAAGATGCATAAGGGAAAACATGTTCATCAAAAGTAACGTGTCGAGAAATGTGAATTTTACCAGTTTCGAGCTCTAAACACTGATACCCACGAAAATTGGTAGGGTAGCCAAGGAACACACAACGGGATGATCATGTTTGGAGCTTGTGTTGTCGTTTAGCAGTAAGGTTAGGGTAACAAAGAGAACCAAAGACACGTAAATGGTCATAAGATGGGTGTTTGAGAAAAAGTATTGAGGTAGGAGAGCGAAATTGAAGAACCTTTGTTGGAAGAATATTGTGTAAGTATTGAAAGCGGAGGACGGGGAGGACTCATGACGAGAAGAGCGATGTTGTTCTTCTAATTGTAGCATGCTGCGAGCAGTATCAAATGTGGGAAGTGTTTGGTTGATGTAGGTGCCGACCGTGTCAAACTCCGGAGGAAGACCACGCACCATCTGAAGAACCAAACGTTGGTCGTTGACAGGGCTTCCAACATCTAGGAGTTGATCGGCCAAATCTTTAAGTCGGTGACAATAAGCATCGAGAGAAGGTTGAGCAGCAAGAGTGATGGTATTGATTTCATGTTCGAGGGCTGCTGCACGGGATCCTTTGTTGTTGTGGAAATGATTTTTCAAGCGAATCCATGCTTCGTAGGCCGAAGATTCAGATTCTAGTATCCGGCCAAGTAGTTCATCAGAAATGGTGCCGTAAATCCATTGGAGAACATGTACATCGATTTCGCACCAAGTTTCGTATTCATCGTCGGCTTTGGCAGGTGGTTTGGTGCCGTCGACATGACTAGTGACTTTGTATCCTTTACAGTGAAGCAAGAAAAGCTTCACCCATTGAGAGTATGTAACTCGGGTTCCGTCAAGAACTCGAACCTTATGTTGAATGTTAGAGACAGTGTAGACGGGGTGGAGGCTTGATCGAGATTTTGAGGTTTCTGCATCCCCGGTATGGGAAGTCGTAGTATCTTCAATGGCCATGAATATGAGTCAATGAAGATGGGTGTGAGAAAGTAGGAAGGAAGAATAATTTTAAAGAGAAGGAAGAAGAAAGATTTTAGGCTAGACTAGACTCTGATTACCATGTTGAATATCAGAATGCTTACTTGTCTTTATTACATTATGAGACATATATATACATGAAGGACGTACATGCATGGTTACAAGAAGTTATTGGTACATGCATGGTTACAGGAAGTTACAATATGAAAGGTTGTGCCCGTTTGAACTGATATTAGTCGTATCTTCTCGAAAAGCTATGAAATTTTGCTATATCAAATAATAAGTCAAAACAGCTTATTATATGGTCTGGTTTTAGTGATATAGAAGTCAAAATGTTGAAATTTAATTACCAACGTGTACATATCTAATTTATATATGGTCGAATATGAAATAAATAAAAAGGCACATAATTGAGATTTACATGTTCTAGTTGACTTTTGTGAATTAATTCGATTGGTGTACAGTTGGGGCTCAACTAGGTTGGATTATTTTTTTTCAGTTTTGGTTTCCAACACTACGCAACACCAAACAATGGTATCTTGATTTGCAATTTTGACATTATTTTAGGCTTAAAATATTGGTAGAGTGGTATAGTCTTAAAATTTCATTGTTTTTAATACCGTAATGAACGGAAAGAAAAAAATGGCAAATCAAGGGTGCGAAGAGCAAATTTCAATTTAGGTGGACGAAGTTTAAAAAACATATCTTTTAAGTGTGTCAATCTATGTTTATCTCTATTCACTTATTATTATTATTATTGTTATTTTAAAACTAATTGAGAAGTCATAGTTTATAAATTTATATTTCATCATTTACTTGAATTTAATGATCATTAATATTGTTTGACGATAAAATTAATTGTGAATTGTTTCAAATTAGTGTAATCTTATCATATATGATTTAAATTATCAAATAATATTTTGGTCATGATTTTAACAACAATAATTCACCAACTGAGCTTAGGCTTAGTGATCCAAGACTCCAAGTACCCACTCCCTGGTCTAGCTCATATTTATCACTTTTTATTAATTTTCGGTTATAAATTAGTGTTAAATAAATTATTGTTATAAGTAAATAATTTATATATGTATTTATTAGACTTGCAGTGGCTATTTTAAGTCATGCCCTTTTGGTTTAACTTTGTGTATTGAAAATATAAAATAAAAGATAAAATGTATGGAATAACCCCAATTCTGCATAATAAAACTTGTTACTTTAAATCTTTTTATAAAAATAGAATAGTTCACTGTTTCGAGTTTTAACAAATTAAAATGAACCGATTTTATCCACGCATTTATAGCATATACCAATACACTCCACGTGTGGATTGTGATGTCCGGATCTAATTTTTGAACAATTAATAAATTCCATAGCTTGGTAACGAGTAGATAATTTTCAAAAATTTTGTCAAAACTTACTTGTTAGGTCTCTTAATTGCGACATTTTTGGCTCATCGTATCTGCCCGTTAATCTTAACCAAATTCATATACTATAATCATGTGCACTTTCTTTCCTTAATTAAGTCCAGTCTGTTATATTGAACACAACTCATAAATATTTTTGTCTTCATCCAACAATAGCCACAGTTTGAATTCAAGATTTTTCATTTTCGAAAATGACTGAACAAAATCTAGAAAGCAATGCAGATGATTAAATTTATAAATTAATAATAAATTATTTGAGATAAGAAATATCTAGTTTTGGGTTCTATTATTGCTCAAAGATTGAGAATATCTAGTTGAACGCTCGTGCATTTTTTATTGCCTACGCAATTGTTGATGGATTGATGAAAGGTAAGTCATTTCATGTGTTTCGATTAGACATGACAATGATACACCTTTACAATGTATATTAACGTAAGTCATGTGTCAATCATTTATTGGAAAATATTGTTATTTTCACTTGATTCCCAAAAATACGTTTTTTTTTAAAACTAATTCAAGATAAATAACAAACCAATGAAGTAAATAAATAATGAATCGAGATGAAATGAGCAAGACGAAACAATAGAGCTAGGAGCAAAGACATTCGGTTCTTCATTCATTGTCTTTCTTTTCAATGGATCAAGAAGCGCGCACACACACATACATACATACATACATATATATATATATATATATATATATATATATATATATATATAATTACCGTATAAGAACTGTAAATATGATACTGCAAGTGTTCCCTTTTTCTTATTATTCATTGCAAGAGAAAACAACCCCTATTTATAAGGGTTTGTTCACCGCCAAAGCAAGAGGCTTCTCAGCCAACTAACATTATGCTTGTTGCATGTATGACACGTGTGACATAGGTGGTGGTCATCACAAATGCCACACAATTATTTATAACACTCTCCCTTGGACACCACCTATTTACAAATAACTACATTTAACTTTACAAGGAAAAACCCGATGGGATAAAAACCGAGTAAAGAAGTAATCATGGTGATGTTGGACGTGCATAATGCTGCCTCGTAAAAAACCTTTTCAGGAAAAACCCAGTGGGACAAAACCTGAATAAGGAAAAAAGAGTGCAGCGCACATTTGTCCAAAGTGTGATCGTCTTTATATCATTGCTCCCCCTGATGACCGACAGAGTTACTTTGGTTGTTTACTGAGTCGACGCATGCCAATTCGCCATACTAACTTCTCGAATGTGGACGTCGGCAAGCTTTTAGTGAACAAATCTGCAAGATTTTCACTGGAGCGAATATGCTTGACATCTATCTCGTTATTCTGGAGTTCATGAGTGTAGAAAAATTTTGGCGATATGTGCTTGACTCGATCTCCCTTGATGTACCTTCCTCTTATTTGAGCAATACATGCTGCATTGTCTTCATATATTATAGATGGAGAGCCAGTTATAGGGGAGATATCACATGATTCTTGTATATGATGAACGATTGATCGTAAGAATACACACTCTCGACTTGCTTCATGCAGAGCCAAAATTTCTGAATGATTTGAGGATGTTGCAACCAAAGTCTGCTTTGTAGATCGCCAGGACACCGCTTTCTCGTTACACATAAAGACATATCCTGTCTGGGATCGTGCATTATGGGGGTCTGAAAGATATCCTGCATCTGCATATCCTGTGAGGCCAACATTTACGATGGATTTGAAATATAATAATCCTAAGTCTCTTGTTCCACTCAGATAACGAAATATATGTTTGATCCCATTCCAATGCCGTCTAGTTGGCTCAGTACTGAATCTAGCCAGCATATTTACGGCAAACGCTATATCTGGTCGCATACATTGAGCCAGATATAATAAAGATCCAATTGCATTTAGATATGATGCCTCAGGACCAAGTATATTTTCATCTATTTCTTTTGGACGGAATGGATCTTTCTTAGGATCAAGAGATCGAACCATCATTGGAGTGCTGAGTGGATGAGCATTATTCATATTAAACCGCTTCAAGAGTTTCTCAATATATGTGGATTGATGGATTAAAATTCCATTGGTCACATGCTCGATCTGCAGGCCGAGACAATATTTAGTTTTTCCAAGATCTTTCATTTCAAATTCTTTTTTCAAGTATGCTGCAGTTTTTAAGATCTCTTCAGGAGTCCCTATCAAGTTCATATCATCAACATACACGGCCACAATAACAAATCCCATATCTGTTCTCTTGATGAATACACATGGGCATATAACATTATTCTTATACCCTTCTCTGGTAAGGTATTCGCTAAGACGATTATACCACATCCTACCAGATTGTTTTAGTCCGTATAATGCCCTTTGTAATTTTATTGAGTATAGGTTCCTTGGACTATTTTTAATTGCTTCTGGCAATTTAACTCCTTTAGGGAGCTTCATATAAATATCGGTGTCCAATGTACCATATAAATAAGCAGTGACAACATCCATCAAACACATATCCAGACCTTCAGAGACTGTTAAACTAATCAAGTATCTAAAAGTAATCATATCCATTACAGGTGAATATGTTTCATCAAAATCGACCCCGGGTCGTTGAGAAAAACCTTGTGCAACAAGCCTAGCTTTATATCGAACAATTTCATTTTTCTCATTTTTTTTATTTGTGAATACCCATTTATATCCAATTGGTTGAACATCTTCTGGTGTTCGAGTTATAGGTCCAAAGACTTGGCGATTTGCCAATGAAGTCAATTCTACTTGAATTGCTTCTTCCCACTTTGACCAGTCATGTCTTTCACGACATTCATTAATGCTACGTGGCTCAAAATCAAAATAATTTATCACTTCATTTGTTACTGCAAAAGCAAAAACTTCATCAATTATAATTGATTTTCGATCCCAAGATTCTTTTACATAAGAACAATTTATGTTAATTTCCTTATTCTCCTGTTCTTGAAAACTTTCAGGATTTTTTGAATTTGCATTTGAAATCGATGCATCTACGGGGTCAAGAATCCTTGAGAAATCGATGTTTCTTCGGGAACCATTAGTTCTTCTGGAACAGTTTCGATACTTGATTGATTTTTTCGTTTTCGTGGAACGATATCTTTTGCTCCTATTGGTCTTCCACGTTTCCGATGTGTATTAGAGGATTTTACTGCTTCCTTAGAGTTATCATCTTTTATTTTAATTCTTGAAGGCGTATTAACGGCATCAATATATGACCTTGTCATTTTTGCCGTGTCTATAAATGCGTCGGGCATTTGATTTGCAATATTTTGCAAATGTATTATTCTTTGTACTTCATTTTCACATTGTGGCGTTCGTGGATCCAAATGATGCATGGAAGGTACTTTCCATGAAAGATCATGTTTTTCTTCATGAGGGGTTTTATGATCACCTAGAGACGGGAATGTTGTCTCATCAAAATGACAATCAGCAAATCTTGCTTTAAATAGATCGCTCGACAGGGGTTCAAGATATCTAATGATAGATGGTGAATCAAAACCAACATAAATTTCCAATTGCCTTTGAGGTCCCATTTTTGTGCGTTTGGGAGGTGCAACAGGCACTTGTACAACACAACCGAATGTTCGTAAATGGGATATATCAGGTTGATGTCCACATATAAGTTGTATAGGAGAGTAGTGATGATACGCACTGGGTCGTAGACGAATTAAAGATGCAGCATGTAATACAGCATGTCCCCAAGCAGAAACCTATAATTTTGACTGCAATAATAATGTGCGTGCAATTGTCTGTATACGTTTAATAAAAGATTCTGCTAGCCCGTTTTGGGTGTGAACATGTGGGACAGGATGCTCAACATTGATACCCAATGCCATGCAATAATCATCAAACGTCTTAGACGTGAATTCACCCGCATTATCAAGGCGGATTGATTTTATTGGATGATCAGGGAAATGTGCTCTCAACTTAATAATTTGTGCCAACAATTTAGCAAATGCAATATTTCGAGTTGATAACAAACAAACATGTGACCATCTACTGGATGCGTCAATCAAAACCATGAAATATCTAAACGGTCCACTAGTGGGATGGATAGGTCCACATATATCTCCATGAATCCTCTGCAGGAGTGATGGACATTCAGTACTGACTTTTGTTAAGGATGGCCGGACAACTAGTTTTCCTTGTGAGCAAGCAGTGCAGGCTATATCATTTTATAGTAAAATCTTATGGCTTTTTAATGCGTGACCACGAGAATTTTGAATAATTCTACGTATCATGGTTGATCCTGGATGGCCAAGGCGATTATGCCAGAGCATAAAAGTATTTTGATTAGAGAACTTCGGGTTCAATATCGCGTAGGACTCAACCGTTCTTATAATTGTGTAATATAACCCTGATGATATGACAGGTAATTTTTCGAGTACACGCTTTTTACCATAATCATATGACGTGATATAGAGATATTCATTTTCATTCTCATTTTTGGTCTCAATATGATATCCATTACTCCGTATGTCTTTAAAGCTCAGTAGATTTCTTCTGGATCTACTTGCATATAAAGCATTGTGGATGCTTAATTTTGTTTCATTTTTAAGTAGTAGAGTAGCTCTTCCAGAGCCCTCAATTATATTTGCAGAGCCTGTAATTGTATTAACATCCGCTTCACCCAAAGTTAGATACGAAAAATATTTCTCATCCTTGAGAATTGTATGTGTAGTGGCACAATTAACAATGCACATCTCTTGGTCATTTCCGCAGATAGATGATTCTTTTTCAAAATCCATCATTTCATAAAACAAAAAAACATTACATTAGCTAGCAAAAATGATAGAAAGGATTCTCAAAAGAACGTACCAAAAAAAAAATTTACAACACAAAATATAGTCTATCACCATATAACTATTCATTAAGAGTTTCAACCATATCCTTGTTTATTTGACCTATTTCTCCATCATCATCTGCCAGGAAATCAAAAATATTAAGATTGGTCAGATCTTCATTATCTGTGTTGTCGATATAGTTTGTCTCTACCATTTTTTCTTTGCCCTTATCTTTCACAGATGCTTGATACAGGTCAACCAGATGTTTTGGCGTACGACAGGTACGCGCCCAATGTCCTATTCCGCCACATCTATAACAGATGTTTTCATTGTTTTTGGGAGTCTGAATTCGTGGGCCATTTTCTCTTCTTCTTGTTGGGATTTGTGCCCTAGCACAATGTATTTTTAATCTAATCTTGTAATAAAGATTATTCGTTGAATAAAAATCGGCATTCATATTACTAAGTGTTGTAGTAATATCTTAAGTATGATTTGATTTGTATCATTGATGTGTCAACACATAATAGTAGATCTACAGATCAGATAAAATCTTACTTAAGCAGTCCCCGATCAGAATAGCTTCATAAGAAGCGATCGGTATGAGGCTAACTCTAAATGATCACGCGCTACTGATCATGGCCAGAAGGGGGCCAGAGTTAGGTCATAGTATCACCAGTCAGGGGTGATATAGGACGACCCGAATCATGAGTATGTTACATAGACACAGTCATGAACATACTCATATGTCGGATCATGAAATCACATCCTCAGACCGAAGGACCATTGAGGTCAATATGTAATGAGTGACGAGTTTGACTCAGTCTAACGTCTCCGGTAAAAGGGTTACAATAACGGCTGTGATTGGCTCGACCACAAGTTACATAAGTTGACTAGATGGATCGCTGAAGGATTTATCCCTCATACGGACGTGTGAGCAGATATCAGTTTAGGCCACTTGATGAGTACAACTGAAACACAATAGCATGGCCATGCAGACGATACGTAGTATTAGTTATAATTCAGTTAACTCAGAATCAAGAAACAGGACAATAGAACGAGGATGACTTGTCTATGCCTCGTGGTTGTCAAAGATATCAAGAGGATAAAAGGATAGATTCATGAACGGCAAGGTTAAGTCGAAATCTCGATAATCACAAGCGTTGGGTAATCATGATGTCTTGCTAGAGGCCACTCATGATGGAAAGGGTAAAATGGTAATTTTACCAGTCCGCCGACGTGTCGTGAGCCTAGAGGGTCACACACTTTAGGTTGAGTAAAACGGATGGATTCATATGGAGGAATCATGAGAGAGACAAAATCCGGTTTTGGATTAAACCAGTTTAGACCGATTTCGGTTTAGGATTAAACCGGAATCAAGAACGGTTTAGCAGGACTAATTAATTATAATCTAATTAAATAAATTTAATTAAATTAGCTAAACTGGGCCTAGCCAGAATTGGCTTCTCTACACAGTTAATTAAAAGTTTTAGGCTTTAAGCCCATTAAGGCCTTTAATTAATTAAAAGCCCGATTAAGGTCTATAAAAGGGAAACTTTCAGATCTGAAAATTAGAAAATTAATTTTGAAAACCCTAGCCGTCTTCTCTCTCTCTCTCTAGCCAGTTTCGGCCGGCCCCCTCCCCTCCCCGTGCTCCGTCCGTTTTGCTTGCTTCGATCTTCTAGCAAGGTTCGTTGCAAGTATCCTTTGGATTGCTCTTCCTGTGTGGACGATCTTTAGAGGTTACTAAATCCAATTTAGTAACAAGGAGATTTTTGATTCAAGGTAAACTTAAATTTTAATCTAGTCTAGATCTCATAATCATGCAAGATCCGTATTTAATCATGGAACTTTGAGGTTAATTTCTTGTATGGGCATGAAATTAATTGTCTGGAACCCTCAAATAATTCCTTCAGTGGTATCAGAGGCAGGTTATGCATGATTTTGTATTCGATCATGATAGGCTAGATTTAATTTTTGCAATTTAATTCGGTATTGTGAATTGGAAAATTGCAAACTTTAAGATTTTGGTTGATGAATTAATTGCTGGAATTTTTTTTTTTGTTGCTGAAAAATTATTTTGATCAAGCATGATCGGGATCGAGACCCGTGGAGAGCCGAGGCTAGCCGATCGGCCAGCCGGGAAGGACCGACCAGATCTGCCCATGGCAGATCTGGCCGAGCCCCTCGGCTCCGGCCAGGGAAGGGCCTCGGCCCGACCAGACCAGGCCAGGCGGCCCGCCTCGGCCAGCCCTCACGGGCTGGTCGGCCACGGCGCGGCCAGCCCGGCCGGCTAGGGTTTTCGGCCGAACCCTAATTGGCCCTCGGGTCAATTTTGGTTCGGCCAAACCCGGTGGATTTGGGTCAAGATCCGACCTAGAAAATCCAGAATTTTCCAGCAAATATTAATTAAAATTTCAGAACGGTTCGGTTTCGATAAACCAGCGCGTGAACCGATTTAATTCAGAAATTAACCGGTTTAAGAAACGGTTTAAATAAACCGTATTTTATGATTTAAATCAAGATAAAATTGGAATTAATATGCTTGCTTGATAACATGCTTGTTTGATAACATGATTGTTTGATAACACGATGTTTGCAACATGATTGCTAAGTTAGCCCGATTTTAGGATTTAATTTCGGTTTGCAACCTGCGAGTTGCTTATGGGTTGTAATTTATTAGTGACCTGCATGTCACATCATTTATTTTATTTAAATTAAATGTAATTACAAAGTCCCAAGACAAGAAGAACCGAAGAGAAGGACGGAAATCCCGAGGAGGCCTGGAGCCAGTGGGAGTCCAGGAGATTAAGGAAAGACAAGACCTAGTATAGGTTCTAGTTTATTCCAGTAGGGTTAGCGGGCTAGCTAAAGCAAATTTACATTTATGTTTATGAATGTATGGATGAATGTGTGATTTAATTTTCATAGGTTCATGTTAATTAGATCATCACTCACATGTGTAAAGATTAATAATCAGTCAATCACGCACATGTAAACCGGAATTGAAATTATCTCTACATGGATTTGTAGATGGTAAATTCATATTAAGATCAAATATGATCAGTGATAATGAATATTTAAAGGCAAATAATTTCAAGTCAAGCTAGATACCGCCCACTTTTCATCACTTCGATTAGCTCTCGGACTCATGGGTAGATACGATTAACGTGGATCCATGAGAAAGAGTTCTAATAGAAGATGGACCAGTTTGCATGGTTGCGTGCGCATTAGCGTAGTAGTCATACAGATTGGACCATGCGTTGAAAATTGGTTGACTTGTCTGCGATTCTCAGATGATCTGAGCCAGGGTATCAGATATAGGGCAATGTCGTATACACACAATGTATAAGCCCTAGCCAAGAATCACATGGAATTGTGAAAGGACTGCACTGTCCTACTCCAATGTCCAAAACTGGGGCGATGAGATTAACTCACTCTAATTTTGGGTATGCGGAGATCTTGGTTTAGATTTAGACACAAGAATCAGATATATTCATAATCAAGTGTCTCTTACTTCAACTTAATTAAGAATCTGATCGAGTTTGTTTTCATGTATAGATTAGATGGCAACTTCGCTACCCAAAGCAACACGTTCTGGCAGTGAAGCCTTAAAGTCTCTTTTGTCGAATAACAGGCTGACTGGGACCAACTTCCTACAATGGGAGAGGAACCTGAAGCTTGCACTTCAGTATGACAGACAGGAGTATATCCTTACAGACAAGCCTTTAGTTGAGCCTGCTGATGATGCCAGCGATGCCGATAAGAGTGCTTTTGAGAAATACAAAAGCGATCGACAAGACGTTGGCATCCTCATGGTCGGATCCATGGAAAATGAGACCCAGGACCAGTTCATGCATCTCATGGGAGAACCCCAGGAGATGATGGAGGAAATCAAGATATACTACCAAAAGAATGCCCGTGTCGAAAGATACGACACTCTTAGGGAAGTATTCTATTGCAGACTCAACGCTGGTGAGGCAGTTAGCCCACACGTCCTAAAGATGAAGCGGCTCTTTGATCGCTTGGCCAGTCTAGGTCATAAGTTCACAGAGCAGCTGAAATCAGACATAGTCCGGATGTCGCTTCCAAAGGCTTATGGAGATGTGATCACAAATTACAATCTCCATAATATGGAAAAGACCATCAAGGAACTTCATGGAATGTTGGTGACAGCAGAGAAAGACATCAAGGGCAAAACCCCTGAGGTCCTGATGGTCAATAAGGCTGTAAGCTTCAAAAGAGCTGGCAAACCTAATACCAAGTCACCAGGACAACTCAACAAGGGCAAGGCACCAGCAGTGTCAGGTAAGGGTAAGGCGCCAATGCACCTAGCTGGGCAAATAAGGGCACCTAGAGGTCCAAGAATCCAAGCGGTTCATAGAACCGAAGGGAGCTCTTCGGCCTCAGAGTTGGTCTGTTACTACTGCCAGCAGCCAGGTCATTGGAAGAAGGATTGCAGGCAGCACAAGGATTATGTGAAGAGCTTGCCGAAGGGAGGACACCCTTCAGGACCTGGATCAGGTATTTACGTTGTTGAGTATAATCTCAACGCTACTTTCTCAGATACATGGGTAGTTGATACCGGAGCAGAATCTCACATTTGTGTTACTCTGCAGGTTCTGGAAAGTAGAAAGCTCCTTGGGAAAGGTGAGCGGGATCTGAGAGTCGGAGACAACAGTTCGGTGTCAACGACGGCTGTCGGTTCTGTTAGTCTTAGGATGCCCACAGGGCTAGTATTAGTTTTGGACGATGTCTTATGTGTACCTACATTTTGTAGGAATATTATATCAGTGTCCAGTTTGGACAAACTTGGTTTTGTATTTGCCATAGACAATGGCTTGTTTACTTTATCAAGAAATAATATCGTTTACGGCACTGCATCTATGGTTGGTGGATTATATATTTTAAATATTGATAACACTAACTACAGTACAAACTATAACGTAAATAAGAGGTTAAAGTCGGATGACTCAAACCAGACAGTGATGTGGCACTGTCGTCTAGGCCACATAGGCGAGAAACGCGTCTCGACACTTCATAAGTGTGGGCTCTTGAGCCCGTTTGAATTCACACCAATCGAGAGATGCGAATCTTGCATTATGGGCAAGATGACAAAAGCGCCTTTTGGCGGCTTAGGTGAAAGGGCAAGTGATCTCTTGGGCCTAATACATTCAGACGTATGTGGGCCCATGAGTACACAAGCCAGGAGAGGTTTCAGATACTTCATAACCTTTACCGACGATTTCAGTAGGTTTGGGTATGTCTACTTAATGAGACATAAGTCGGAGTCCTTTGATAAATTCAAAGAATTCCAGAATGAAGTACAGAACCAGCTTGGTAAAAGTATAAAGGCACTTCGTTCCGATCGAGGTGGCGAGTACTTAGATCAAGAGTTTCTCAGTCACCTAAAGGATAACGGTATACTCTCAGAATTAACCCCGCCAGGAACCCCTCAGATGAATGGTGTTTCCGAACGGAGGAACAGAACCCTGCTAGACATGGTTCGTTCCATGATGAGTCACGCCGACCTTCCAATATCGTTCTGGGGCCATGCCCTAGAAACGGCCGCATTCATATTGAATCGAGTACCTACAAAGGCAGTGGAGACCACTCCGTTTGAGGCTTGGCAAGGGAAAGCTCCCAAGTTGTCTTTCCTCAAGATCTGGGGATGCGATGTTTACGTCAAGCGGTTGCTTGGTGATAAACTCGAACCCAAGGCAGATAAGTGTGTCTTTGTAGGGTACCCCAAAAGAACCATGGGGTACTACTTCTACAAACCCGAGGAAAACAAAGTCTTTGTGGCTCGAGGTGGGGTTTTCATGGAAAGAGAATTCTTATCCAAGAAACCCAGTGGGAGTCCTGTGCTTCTTGAAGAAATTCGAGAAAACACAGAACAGCCAGCAGATATTGTAGAGGTACCCGATGAGGTAAATGATCCAAGTCCTATTCCAACAGAAACTCCTGTAGGACCAAGGAGGTCTGAAAGATCTCGTCAAAACCCAGTCAGATATGGCTTCTTAGCCACAGAGGGTAATGACTTTAATTGTAGATCAGGATGATCCCGCAACAGTTCAGGAAGCCTTGGCCAGTCCCAACTCAAAAGAATGACAGAATGCCATGGATGAGGAAATGAAGTCCATGAAAGACAATCAGGTCTGGAACTTAGTAGACAGCACACCTGGGATAAAACCTATAGGTTGCAAGTGGATATTTAAGTTAAAGACAGATATGGACGGAAAGCCTCAGACTTACAAAGCAAGATTGGTTGCTAAAGGTTATCGTCAAATCCAAGGTATGGACTATGATGAGACTTTTTCGCCAGTAGCTATGATTAAGTCAATTCGGATGATGTTAGCCATTGCAGCATATTTCGATTACGAGATATGGCAAATGGACGTCAAAATCGCATTCCTTAACGGGAATTTGCAGGAGGATGTCTATATGACCCAACCAGAAGGTTTTGTTGACCCTAAACATCCCGAAAAGGTGTGTAAGCTGCAACGATCCATTTATGGATTGAAGCAAGCTTCCAGGAGTTGGAACTTACGCTTCGACGAAGCCGTAAAAGAGTTCGAGTTCATCAGAAATCCAGATGAACCTTGTATCTACAAGAAGAGCAGTGGGAGTAACATAGTGTTCCTGGTGCTGTATGTCGATGATATACTAATCATGGGAAATAACGTCCCAACCTTGCTTGAGACCAAAGCTTGGTTAGGGAAGTGTTTTTCCATGAAGGACTTAGGAGAGACCGCTTACATTCTGGGGATCAGGATCTACAGAGATCGATCCAAGAGAATATTAGGTCTAAGTCAGAGCACCTATATAGATAAAGTGTTGAGGAGATTCTCGATACTTGACTCTAAGAAAGGGAACCTCCCGGTAAGACATGGCATTAAGCTAAGCAAGAAACAATGTCCTAAAACACCTGCTGAGCTTAAGAGAATGAATGGAATCCCGTATGCCTCGGCAGTGGGATCTATCATGTATGCCATGATCTGTACGAGGCCTGACGTATCGTTTGACCTCAGTTGTGCCAGCAGATTTCAGTCTAACCCAGGCCAAGATCACTGGACTGACGTCAAGTGTATCCTCAAGTATCTGAGGAGAACAAAGGACACATTCTTAGTGTGTGGTGGGATAGAAAGAGAACTGAGCGTCACTGGATATGTTGACGCTAGTCGGCGTGGGTCAGAAGCTTCTTGAGTGGATTAGATGTACTGCCACGAACGTCTGATCCCGGGAACTTATGTTGTGACAACACGGGGGCCGTAGCACTAGCTAGAGAGCCCAGATTTCACAACCGGACCAAACACGTCGAGAGAAAGTATCACATCATCAGAGAGATGGTTGATAAAGGCGAAGTAGAGATAAGCTACATTTCAACGCATGATAATCTAGCTGACCCCTTAACCAAAGCGCTACCGCAGCCTAAGCATGAGGAACATGTCAGGGGAATGGGTTTAGATTGGAATACCAATTGGGTCTAGGGCAAGTGGGAGACTGTTGGGATTTGTGCCCTAGCACAATGTATTTTCAATCTAATCTTGTAATAAAGATTATTCGTTGAATAAAAATCGGCATTCATATTACTAAGTGTTGTAGTAATATCTTAAGTATGATTTGATTTGTATCATTGATGTGTCAACACATAATAGTAGATCTACAGATCAGATAAAATCTTACTTAAGTAGTCCCCGATCAGAATAGCTTCATAAGAAGCGATCGGTATGAGGCTAACTCTAAATGATCACGCTCTACTGATCATGGCCATAAGGGGGCCAGAGTTAGGTCATAGTATCACCAGTCAGGGGTGATATAGGACGACCCGAATCATGAGTATGTTACATAGACACAGTCATGAACATACTCATATGTCGGATCATGAAATCACATCCTCAGACCGAAGGACCATTGAGGTCAATATGTAATGAGTGACGAGTTTGACTCAGTCTAACGTCTCCGGTAAAAGGGTTACAATAACGGCTGTGATTGGCTCGACCACAAGTTACATAAGTTGACTAGATGGATCGCTGAAGGATTTATCCCTCATACGGATGTGTGAGCAGATATCAGTTTACACCACTTGATGAGTACAACTGAAACACAATAGCATGGCCATGCAGACGATACGTAGTATCAGTTATAATTCAGTTAACTCAGAATCAAGAAACATGACAATAGAACGAGGATGACTTGTCTATGCCTCGTGGTTGTCAAAGATATCAAGAGGATAAAAGGATAGATTCATGAACGACAAGGTTAAGTCGAAATCTCGATAATCACAAGCGTTGGGTAATCATGATGTCTTGCTAGAGGCCACTCATGATGGAAAGGGTAAAATGGTAATTTTACCAGTCCGCCGACGTGTCGTGAGCCTAGAGGGTCACACACTTTAGGTTGAGTAAAACGGATGGATTCATATGGAGGAATCATGAGAGAGACAAAATCCGGTTTTGGATAAAACCAGTTTAGACCGATTTCGGTTTAGGATTAAACCGGAATCAAGAGCGGTTTAGCAGGCCTAATTAATTATAATCTAATTAAATAGATTTAATTAAATTAGCTAAACTGGGTCTAGCCAGAATGAGCTTCTCTACACAGTTAATTAAAAGCTTTGGGCTTTAAGCCCATTAAGGCCTTTAATTAATTAAAAGCCCGATTAAGGTATATAAAAGGGAAATTTTCAGATCTGAAAATTACACAATTAATTTTGAAAACCCTAGCCGTCTTCTCTCTCTCTCTAGCCAGTTTCGGCCGGCCCCCTCCCCTCCCCGTGCTCCGTCCGTTTTGCTTGCTTCGATCTTCTAGCAAGATTCGTTGCAAGTATCCTTTGGATTGCTCTTCCCGTGTGGACGATCTTTAGAGGTTACTAAATCCAATTTAGTAACAAGGAGATTTTTGATTCAAGGTAAACTTAAATTTTAATCTAGTCTAGATCTCATGATCAATTCATGATCATGCAAGATCCGTATTTAATCATGGAACTTTGAGGTTAATTTCTTGTATGGGCATGAAATTAATTGTCTGGAACCCTCAAATAATTCCTTCACTTCTTTCGTGTATATATTGTCTATCCTGCTGCTGGTGAAATATTCTATCATTTCTTCCATGTGCCTGAAAATTGTTACGCCCTCGTCCGCGACCGCGACCACGACCACGACCACGACCACGACTTGGGCCTCGGCTTCGTTCGAATCTTGTAGGATTATGACGACTGGTCATGTTTACTTCCGGAAATGGAAAACTGCCGACAGGACGAGTATTGTGGTTTTTCAATAACAACTCGTTATTTTGTTCTGCAATAAGCAAACATGCGATCAGATCAGTAATTTTCTCAAATTTTCGTTCCCTGTATTGCTGCTGCAGGAGCATATTTGAGGGATGAAATGTAGAGAAGGTTTTTTCCAGCATGGAACTATCAGTCATTTTTTCACCACACATTCTGAGATTGGATACAATTCTGAATATTGCAGAATTGTACTCGTTGATCGATTTGAAATCTTGGAGTCTGAGATTACTCCATTCACTCAATGCTCTAGGAAGAGCAATTGACTTCATATGTTCAAATCTTTCTTTCAGTTTAGTCCAGAGGTCAAGGGGGTCTTCAATATCCAGGTATTCTGCACGTAGGCCAGAACTGATATGATGACGAATAAAAATAGTAGCCTTCGACTTGTCCTGCAGGGACGATGTATTCTTAGAATTGATGACCTCCCCAAGATTTTGGGATCTAAGATGAAGAGTTGTTTCTAATGCCCATTCGAAATAGTTGCTTCCATCCAGGCATAGCGCTTCATAGTGACATTTTACCAGGTTCGACATCTGAAAAATTAACCGCAAGAACACAATTAAAATATGTCCAAAATATTTATTCAAACATAAAAATATGACATATTTTTGCGGTATTTAGAACTGCTGGTTCTAACTTTTAAAGCATCAAATTTCAGTTCCGATATCTTATAATATAGTTCGAGATTTATACTTTCATTTGGAACTTCGGGTTCCGTAAACTTTAAAAATAGCAAACTTCTGTTTATGTGAACGTCGGGTTCAACAACTTTATTTCCTGGCAATTTTAGAACTTCAGGTTCAATATGCCTTTAGTTTTGTAAACTTCGGGTTTACATGGAAAATCATGTAATAAAATTTTCGGACAACCTTGAAACTTCGGGTTCAAGATGTCATAAAATTAACAAACTTCGGGTTGCTAATATCATAAATATTCAACAGATATAATAAAACATATAATTTTCTGATGCGAAAGATCCAATTCAAGATTGGCGATCGCAGAGCATACTTATAATAACATAAATAAATTAATAAAGTAAACGTAAATTTAAGAATTAAATTTACTTTGCATTTTAAAAAAATCGCCGCAATAAATAAGCTACTCGTGCTGATAACGTGTTGTAAAACTAATTCAAGATAAATAACAAACCAATGAAGTAAATAAATAATGAATCGAGATGAAATGAGCAAGACGAAACAATAGAGCTAGGAGCAAAGACATTCGGTTCTTCATTCATTGTCTTTCTTTTCAATGGATCAAGAAGCGCGCGCGCACACACACAATATATATATATATATATATATATATATAATTACCGTATAAGAACTGTAAATATGATACTGCAAGTGTTCCCTTTTTCTTATTATTCATTGCAAGAGAAAACAACCCCTATTTATAAGGGTTTGTTCACCGCCAAAGCAAGAGGCTTCTCAGCCAACTAACATTATGCTTGTTGCATGTATGACACGTGTAACATAGGTGGTGGTCATCACAAATGCCACATAATTATTTATAACAGTTTTTACGCATTCAGGTTTCAAAAGTTACAATTTTTTCTAAAATATAAAAAATAACTCATTATCATAAAATAAATAAAAATTATTTTGAACTTGTTATTTTTCTAAATTTCTTTAAAAAATAAAGAATAAGAAATTATTTGTGTTAAAACATTAAAAATATTTTTCAAAAATTTGTTTTAATACTAACATAACATTTTTATTCTTTATTAATTTTTTTTCAAATATATATGTGTATTTTTTTATTTTTAAGAAGAGTTAAAAATTATTAAGGGAAAAAATAAAATGAAACTTTGAAAACTTATGAAGGGTAGAAAATAGAGTTTTAGTTAAGTTGACTTAAGAGAAAATGATTATTTTCAGAAATGAGGTATATAATATTTTTCCAAAAATTATATAAGTAATTATGAATTCTAACTTTGTTGTTGACAGTAAGAGTACTACTGAACTATACTATGTCAATTATAATAGGGGGACTCTTTACCTGGGGCATGAATCAAATTAAATAGGAAACCCAAATATGATACCCTAATACATAATATATAGGAAAAATGACACTTTTGTGCACTTGAATATACACGTTTGATACTTTTGTGCACCTTAATATACATTTTTGACATTTTCATACCCTACTTTTGTTCTCTTCTTTTTAGTACACTGAATTATATTTTGGGACAACTTACCCATAAAATTTCAAAAATATCGAAACTACCCTTGAATTGAACCAAAATTAAATCTGGTATAATGGAAATAACCGGCCCAATTTTTAAAAAGTGTAAAAGAACTAAATTACCCTCAACTATTCATCAAATTTTCAATTCAACGCCACCCTTTCAATTCCAATCCATCCGCCGTCTCTCCTCCTCCGGAGTCACTTTGTTCTCGACCGGTCGCCTTCCGCCGGCTTCTCGGTCTGAGACAGCTCCGGCGCCAGGTACCCGAGCGTCCCCACCACGCGCGTCGTGCCTAGGTTCGATCCCCGCTCGTGGAGCTTCGCGAGCCCGAAGTCCCCAAGCCGGTCGGAGCATCCCCTCTGAGCTCATCAATGGCGTCAACAATCAAACCCTTTTAATGGATTCTCTTTTTTCCCTCTAACCCATCTCCAGAAACTCAATCTCGTCACATATTCACAGGCATGAACCCAATCGAGCTCTCATGGCTCCTCCTCCTTCTTCTCCACCTCTCTCGCTCTGCAAGTTTAGAACCCACATGCCCAATCGACTTCAGCTACGTCCTCCAAATCTTATGGAAGTTCTCCTCCTGCCAGAACTACGAACCGTCTTCGAGCTTCGGCGGCTCCGCCGCAAAGCCGCCATGTTGCCAATCGCTCATCTCCGTGTTCGGGATCAGACTCGCACAACACCTCCGAGAGACCTCCGGTTTTCAGCTCCCCGATGAACCCACCTCTGATTCTTGCCTCTGAGACTTCAAGACCCGCCTTGATTCTCTCTCTCCACCATTGCCGATTTGTGCTTCGACTGACCCAATTCGCGGTCTCTTCGACCTCCTGCGTCGGAGTGGAGAATCTCAAGGACTGGGCCGGACCCTCCACCGCACTTGACTCCTCCTGTCGGCGGGAGGCAACCAGTTGAGAACAGAGCGGCGCCGGAGGAGGCGATTATGTGGATTGGAATTGAAAGGGTGGCACTGAATTGAAAATTTCATGAATAGTTTAGAGTAATTTCGTCTTTTTACACTCTTTAAAAACTGGGCCGGTTCTCTCCATTTGACCATATTTAATTTTGGTTCAATTCAGGGGTAATTTCGGTATTTTGAAATTCCATGAGTAAGTTGTCCCAAAATAAAATTCAAAGTACTGAAAAAGGGAAAAAAATGTAGAGTATGAAAGTGTATATTTAGGTGCACAAAAGTGTATATATATATATATATATATATATATATATATATAAAAGGAAATCTAACAACCCTCCTCCTCTCCGTAAACAAGTAAAATTCCGCATAACTCACCAGAAATGTCTGTATTTTCACGTATGTCTCCAAAAAAGTTTTATTATCACGTAGATTACCACTTCTTAAATTTAATTTCCGATATCACCAAAACATGTTTTTTGTCTCACTTCATTAACAAAAACTTATGAGATGACCAAAATACCCTCATAATCAATAATTGAACAATTTTAATTTAATTATTCTGCAATTGAACTGGTTCATTTGATCTAACCTAAAGCCAACCCGGTCTAGCTCAAACATGTTTTGACAACCTCAAAAATTAAATTTGAAAAATAGTGATTTATGTGAGAATATAAACATTTTTGATAACCTATCTGAAACTACCCCTAAATATAATTGTGTTTAATTACGATGATAAAGTTATCGGTTTTATAACAACATTTAGTTAAAAAAAGACGATTAATCTTAATATAGCAAGGAGTCAAACACTATTGTAAAGTAATTGTATCTTCCTAATTAATAAATTATACTATTTGTTTAAAATATATAATCAATAGTTGTTTAATCATGACCTGGCTATCAAATGTGAAATCAATAAAGTTAAAATATGGATATCAACAATTTTTTAGTATTATAATCATCAATTTTGTGATTAATTGATTATCTAATATAATACTAGAAGTATCTATGAACTATCATAACCCACAATTGATGAACATATTTTATTATCAATCAAACTTATATACCAACAAATTATTTGATGTCAATTTCATAAGCTAGTGAGCACATAAAATCACAATACCTGAACCATATCATCATATCAATGATAACATACTGAAATTGAAAAGGAAAAATAATGTTCATGTGATTATTCATAACCCAATGTTACTTAACTCATTGTTTTTGTAAATACATCTAAATTTCATAGTTCCAAAAAAACATCTAAATTTCATTTGCAATTCATAAATTATATATTTTTGGGAGCAAAATCATGTCATTTTCTGGCACAAAAAACCAACATACTTTATTCCTATTTAATTCAGAATATTTATTAATAAATAGCCTTTGCTTATTTCACAAGTAATTACCCACCAATTATATGTTTGCTATTTGTGGATAAATCCCATTTATTTCAATTAATTAATCAACCACTTATTTTTGTTTTTATTATCATTTTCACCTCAGTTCTATCAAATATAATCATGTCCGTGGAAATAATGTTTCATCAACATTTCACGTCATAACTTCAATTGTCTCATCTAGTATTTAAGAGTTTGTGGATAAATACAGTATATTATAATTAATTCAAATTGATATATGAATAAAGTGAATATGATTGACAAATGAATTACTCGACTAATGTACAAAGGTTTATGATTAGTTGTACATATATTTCGTTTTAATTAAGTACTTTCAATTATTTATTTGTACACGAGCATGGTGCCTTAGAAAAGTTATAAAAAGAATTTATAATAAAAAGTAACCCACTTTTCTAGATTTAGTCTTGATTTTAGTTTTCAAATGGTGAGTTAATTAAAGGGTTCAACCTTGTTAGGAGGGTAATGAGAGTTTTATGTAAAGATAATGTTTGATTTAATTTTAAACAAACCCTTCATTCAAAGATAATGGTTAATCATACTTAATTAAACATTTTCTCTTATATGATACTTTATCAAATAAATAATTAGCAATTATTTACTTAGGATCAAATATAACAAATAAATTAGACACTTACTTTAGAAGGTGAAACATGGTTAGTAAGTGTGGCACCCAATATTAAGATAAGTAAATTGAACGCCTAAGAATACACCTAAAACATCTCGAGCCAAAACCTCATATAACAACAAATGTGGAGCGGAGGTTGCTCTCTATTCAGTATAGGTAAGAGTAGAGGTTGTTCTCTATTCAGTATAGATAAGAGCGGAGGTTTTCCTCTATGTTGGGGAGTTGTTGAAGTTTGAATTGTTGTTTATATGTAGGTGACCGACACATTGCAATTTAGGGGATTCAACTCTTCGAATTCAACTTTGCGAGAGGACTAGTTGACATCTCGGGCTGCAATACCGAGAGGTAGATCGAGTATTTTTGTATGCATTGGATGATTTTTGGTACTGCATGTCGAACTATGTCATATTTTGTAATTTGTAGAACCAAGGTGACCTACTTATGTGAGTGCATCTATGTTTGGTATTTTGTACACATTGACTCAAACTTTTGTGCTTTTAACCTCTCAGTATGTGTGTATTTTATGCTTTTTCCACACGACGCCTTTGTGGATAGTTTTGTGTCGGGATTCAACGCTTGAGGACAAATACTATAAGCTTTGGGAAGGATTTATGAGAGTTGGAAAGGATTATAGAAGGAGTTCACGAAATCATGAAAGGCACACGAGTCGGGCTCTACCCTGTGTGCCATGGCTGCTAAAATGGAGATCTCTGCCCTACACCGTGAGTGAAGGCATACGGGTGGTGCCTACCTACACGACCCCATGTCTCACCCCCGCATTGAGGAACATGGAGTTGCTGCTGCTGGAGGGACTTTAGTAAGACGAGAAATGTTAATGCTAGGGCACCACACATTTAATAAGATAGTTAAGTCTTGGAAAATGGGCGAAAGCCCGATCCAGCAATATCGCGTGAGTGCAGAAAGGCAATGCCTCTTGTAAAGCTCTTTCGTCGAGTGCGCGATCATGACAGGACTCGAGGAAGAAGCCCCGACTAACTCTGTGCCAGCAGCCGCGGTAAGACGAGAGGGGGGGCAAGTGTTCTTCGGAATGACTGGACGTAAAGGGCACGTAGGCGGTGAATCGGGTTGAAAGTGAAGGTCGCCAAAAACTGGCGGAATGCTCTCGAAACCATAAGTAAAAATCACGGATACTTAAATGTACTAAATCTAGGTTTGGTTTCAAATTTTCAAAATCATACCCTTGGTCTCTATCTCTGTTCTTTGTCTTCGGCGAGGTCGCGCTCGTGGTGTTGGGTTGCTCGGTATTGCAGAGACAAATAACAGAGAGAGATTAATGACATGATTTTGAAAATTTGAAACCAAATCAATGGCATTTTCATCTTTTAATTTAAAAAATTAATATTTTTCATCTAAAAAAGTTAATCTGTCCGCTTTTGTCTTTTGACCAAATTTGGGCGTGACTAAATAATGTACCTTTCAAATACGGAGATTTTGAACCAGAATTGGAATTGTTCTGGTCTAAAACATTCAGTGATTTATGGTTTAAATATCACCAAACCAAAATGAGCGGTTCGGTAAACAAAATCCAGACCAGTACGAAAAAAATAAATGAGGGGTAATATAGTAAAATGACCACTTGTGCCGCCTTGTCTCTCCTCCGAGCAAATATTAATATAAAACCCCCAACAACCCCAACACCACAACCAAACAAATACCAAATTATTTCTCTGCAAAACCAAAATCTCCCCCAAAAATTTCCCTTTTCTCTGAAGATTGAACCACCCTTTTCAGCTCCCTTCTCGCCATGTGTGGAGGAGCCATCATTTCCGGCTTCATCCTGCCGGAGAAGTCCCGGAAGCTCACCGCCGACTACCTCTGGCCCAATCTCAAGAAACCCATTTCCGGGAACACCTCCTCCAACCCCATCATCGACGTCGACCACGAGTTCGAAGCCGATTTCCAGGACTTCAAGGACGATGTCTCCGATGCTGACGAGCTCAAGCCCTTTGCCCTCTCTCGCGGTATGATTTTCTCTGGGAATGAGTTTATTTGCGGGTTCTGATGTGTTCTATGATTTTGTTGCTCATTAATGGAGACATGTTTTTTCTGGTGATTTTTTGTTCATGTTTTGTGGTGGGGTTGAGTTAGATCTCTTGTATGCTATCAGATTGTGGGAAAAAAATATTTGTTTTTTGCTGCAAAAAATTCACAGTATAAATAGAACTTGGCTATATTGTATTCATGGTCATGAATAGTCCAAAGTTGGAGACTTGTTGTTGGGATCACAACCTCCATATTACTTAAATATTGTTTTCTCTTGTATTGAAGATCTCTCTTCTTTTGAGATCTAAAGTCTTGTTTCTGCTTAACCCTCTTATTAAATCCAATTTAGAATCTATCCCATATGTATTTTTTGTATTCTGTTTTGCTACTGACTTCCTTTGATCTTTGGTTTGGTTGCCTTTATATTATTGTCACAAAACCAAACTGGCAGAAAAAATTAACAATTTTATATTGCTCACTAAAAAAATTAGGGATCTTGCAGAAGTGAAGATTGCAATCAGCATGGTAATAATTATTGCTCCTTTGTTATTCATATTTACATAGCCGTATAAGTAATAATGGTTTTACTCACTATTTTTTTTTCTTTTGCTGATTGATTTGTTGAGAGTGCCATGGCATGAACGATTTTTTTGGCAGGAGTTTTATTTTATTCAAGTGTAGTTTAATTCAGTATTTATGATTTTTTCTTTGCTTACATAATTATCATTGTAGATTGAGGTACCTTTATAGAATTGTAGCATTTAACGATTGGCAAATATTTATAGTTCACAAGTTTGCCTTTGTTAATTATTAGTTATATTTAACACATCCGACAATGTTTTCACTTGTATTTGTCTGTCAGCTGTAGTTGGCGATCTGTATTTGATGAGATAGTAACTTCTGTATCACATATGTATGTTAATAACACCTTCAATATTCTCGTATTGTAAAACAACAAATGATTCAAAGTGTATTTTTATTACACCTTCATATTGTCTTTCTATATCCGGAAAGAAGCAGAGCATACTTGAATGGGAACACGGGTGTTCATTTATTGGGATATTTACTTTGAATATTAATTTCTATCATTCTTTCTTTTAGGCTTCTAGTGATTGTTCATCACTGTGTCTTGAGATTTACCTTTTCTTTGGTTCATGCATTACTTATTAGTGCTCTCCTTTTGTTGTTCTGAAGGCCCCACTGTTGTGAAAATGAAAACCACGGAGTCCAGCGGACAAGCTGAGAAGTCAGCAAAGAGGAAGAGGAAGAACCAGTACCGTGGAATTCGACAGCGCCCATGGGGTAAATGGGCTGCCGAGATTCGTGATCCTAGAAAAGGGGTCCGGGTTTGGCTTGGTACTTTCAACACTGCGGAAGAAGCTGCAAGAGCTTATGATGCTGAGGCACGCAGGATCCGTGGCAAGAAAGCAAAGGTGAATTTCCCCGATGAAACTACTTGCACTTCCACCAAGGCGAACTCTCAGAAATCCATGTCCAAGGCAAATCTGACCTCAGCGCAGGCAATTATGAATCAGAATTTCGGCTTCGCAGACCAGGACTTCAGTTCCATGGAAATGATGGAAGAGAAACCACTAACCAACAGCAACCAGTATGGTTACATGAACTCCTTCCCGGGAAGTGGGGATGTTGTTATGAATTCTATAACTCCACCTCCACATGACAATCACGCGCTGTACTTCAGCTCAGATCAGGGGAGCAACTCGTTTGACTGTTCTGACCTTGCCTGGGGAGAGCAGGCCGTGAGGACCCCAGAAATCTCGTCTGTTCTCTCTGCTGCAATTGAAGTCGACGAGTCTCAGTTTCTGGAAGATGGTAGCCCGATGAAGAAACAGAAGAGCAACTCCGCTGCACAACAGACCACCCCAAACACTCTGTCGGAGGAGCTAATGGCTTTTGAGCAGTCGGAAATGAAGTACTTTGAGCAGGAGCCGTTTGTTAACGACTGGGGAGCTTCAATAGAGGAGTTTCTCATGGCTGACACAACCCAGGACGGGATGCCTCTCTGGAGCTTCGAGGATCTCGCTAACATCATCAACTGAGCATGTCAAGCTTCCTGCTTTGTTAGTTAATGTAAATAAGGGTACGACTCTAAACCCCCGAACTTCATTCGTGTCTTGCACGTTTTTGACTATTCTATATCGGTTGGTTGTCAGGCATGGCTTTCATCTGTCCTGGGGGAAGGAGAGTGTTATGTTAACGGGCAGCTCGTGGTGTATTGGAGTAAATAGGTATTTAGGTCGTCATTTCCGTCTCGAACTATTGGAATGTGTAAAACTGGTTGTTGTTGTTGCTGTTGTTTGTATTGCTTGCTTATGATATGTTGAGCTGTGCTTGCCTATGTTAAGATACTGGAAACTTACATATGTTAATTTTCAAAAGTTTGCTCCTATTTTCTCCATGTTGTGTAATGTGATTGAAGCATATATTGTATATTGTAGGTGATGGGATTGATTTTGGCAACCCAAACATCATGTATTTGTCAGCTGCAGTGTATAAAATAAAGAAGTGACTCTGCTTCTTTCTCGTGACCTATTGTCGATTTTCAGTACATGAGCTCTTTGGAGCTTTTGTGTTTACGACAATTGGAGGCAACCCCACGTGAACCCTACTTGTCGTCGTGCAATGCATTATGGTTTTGGTTCCAACATATAAAATATTTAATGTATAGTAGAATTTGTGTAGATGAGTCGGGTTGGCCATCAGGATCTGTTGTTGGGTTGTAACTCTTATTGGCAGTGCCCCAAATATGGTGTATCTTCACTTCCCTTGCATAGGCTTAATTGGGAAAATCCAACTCTATGATGTATAAGTTTGGTTTATATTGCACTAAATATAAGTGGACATGTAAACTACAAATCAAATCTAAGTTCTCTTCCAGAAAAATGCAGCTGGACGAATCCATCATGTTTCTTTTTTCATATCGAAATTAAAGAAAAATATAACCAAAATGAAAATATAATTACATCAAACTAAGAGGGCAATAATCAAAATCCGAAATTTACTACGAAGAACTCACGTGTATTCGGCAAACCATGTGATGTATAAGTGGAATTTTAGAAGGTGATATTTTTTTTTGAAGTTTCTAGCTACCCTTCCAAGCCCCAAAGACCACTCACCCAAGCCTATAGTACCTCCCAAACCTAATCTCTCGTGAGAAAGCAAATCGGCTTGAACCCTACCAACTGACATGTAGAGTTTTCTTTACGCTTTCTCCAGAAGGGGAACTTTTAAATTATTATAAGTAAATAATAGATAATAAATAAAACTATTTGATTTGTCTCCACTGTTGTTTAGTATCCATACTATTTGACAAGGAAAAATGAAAAATATAAGTCACGGGTCCCCAAGGGGACACTCATGTGACTAAGCATCACACTAATTGTGGTGAGATCGAAGTTTGATCCTGTTGGATCAATGACAAAACCTTATCTTACAGTATTTTGTGCTATTAATGAACGTTAATATATGATACATATACATGTGAAATATGTGACTACACAAAAATAGAATAGAAAACTTTTATGATATATATCCAATATTGTAGTGTATTATCTCATCTAACACCCCTCTCCCTTTATGCACGATCAGTGGAAGAATGGCGAGAATAGAGTAAAAGTCTTAAAAAAATAAAAATAGAAAGCCTATTAGTGAAGAATATGTCTGCATACTGGTAAGCAGATGGTACATGGTACACACGTCCTTGGCCTGAAGCAACTTTCTCTCTCTCTACAAAATACAAATCTAGTTCAATATGTTTGTTGCATTGGCGCTGGACTGAATTAGATGATATATATATGAAACTAATGTTTTGGTGGTTGAAGAGATAGTACATTGCAATACAAGAAGGAGATTGCACGACAAAACATGACACAATGTTTTGATGCTTGGAAGACCAAAAAATGAAATTAAGATTGAGGAGAATACTATAACCAGGAGTAGATTGACATGTGGCAGGACAACCATCTCAATCAGCGTAAAAAATAAATAGTAAGAGAGAGATTAGATGAGGTGTGAAGGTGAAGACCATATGTCAATGTCCATTCGATATAGTGAAGGATATGTTTGACAGCATGGATGAGAGGTTCACGAGGATCATGCATAACAAGAAAAATTTGTTGTACAACATAAGAAACACCTAAATGGGTAGATATGATATATTAGAGAGCACTTGCAAAACTTTGATAAAGGGAAGGATCGGATATCGGTGACCCAAGAAAAAGAGAGTTGAATTTTGTGTCGATGAGAGTGAGATAAGGATTACAAGAGAATATGTTGGCGTAAAAAAGATTCCTTGAGCAAAATTTTCTTGAGAGAGAACGAGACTAAATGGAGTGCGAGTGACAAAAATACCAAGAAAGTAGTGTAAAGGTCCAAGATTAACTATTGCAAATTAGGTGTTAAGAAGAGACATGATAGGAATGAGTAATGTGTAGGATGACTTAGTAAGAACAATATCATTAACATAGAGAAGAAGAAACACAATATGAGAGCCATGACGATAGATGAATATAAGATTATCAGTCTTATTGATGAAAAAACCAATGGTGCCAAGGAAGGAAATAAACGTTTATATCAAGCTCATGCATGAGGTCGTACATAACCTTTTTGAGATGCCACATGTGATGAGGTCGGAAAGTATAATGAAAAATAAGAGATTGTTTCATATAGGCATATTCATTAAGTTGACCATGAAAAAAGGTACTCTTATATTGAGAATAATTCATACGGTGGTTGATTTAACAACTAGGCTAAAAGTGTCACCGTAATCAAGACCAGCATGTTGAGTAGATCCTAAAAAGATCCATCAAAACGAAATTATGACGAAATATCTACTTAGAATCGGTAAGGTTGACATGAGGTGGACAAGGCATCAAATCCCAAGTGTCATTGGCACGAACCACACATAATTCAGCTTTCATGACATTTTTCCAATCGAGATCATATAGAGCTTGAACATGAGAAAAAGAAAAGTGCATAGTGGTGGAGGTAGAGGCACATAGATCGACAATTCGACGAGATTTGAATACAACCTCCTTACCTCAAGTCGTCATGGGATAAGAAGCGCGGGGTGGTGGAAGCATATCGGTTGTTGAACAAGAGGTGATAGTAAGGTGGTGAATTAGGGTTAGAAGGAGCACTTGAGGAAGAAACTATAGAAGAACAAAGGTGAGCAACACGAATTGTGGGTGAAAGATCATCGTCAGAGGAAGTCATATGAAGGGTTAGGGTCGTGTTGATGATATCTTACACTTTAAATTTTCTCTCCCTAAAGAAACAAAAAAATATAAGGTCGATTTATCCTGCACGAAATTCGCATTGTGCCCAAAATTAACTTTTCACCTTTAATTTCTATTGCATGCAAGAGACTATAAATTTACTCACAACCAATTTTGTTTTAAAAAACCATTTGCAAAGTTTATTACTCATAAATTCAAGTTTATCATATTATTTTTTCTATGATCTCGATGCTGAAAAAGACGATGTTTCAATGATACTTGTCTTCTTTTTCTTTGAAAAGTTTGTGTTCAATTAAGTTCAATGTGAGCTTTACCATTTTTTATACTTTAACACACGCACACTTCTAAATTTACCCCTACTCAATTGATGATATATGCATGGAAAGAGAAGAAAAGTTTGAGTGAATTTGTTAGATTATATTAAGTTTTCTATCTTTAGTTTTCTATATTTATACTTCATTTTCTCACATGTATTAGGGTTTCCTATTCTATTCCTATTACCTCTATAAATAGAGGTCTCTTGTAATTCACAATACACATCAATAATAAATCTCTCTATTATTTCTATCATGGTATCAGAGGCATAATCGATCCTTGGTCAAATCTCTATGAATTTATCGCTTTGTCCACTCGTCGATGATTCGTGATTATGACGAGTGGGCGAGGCAATTCAAACCTCAATCTCTAGCCTCTCGCTTCCGCTAACAATCAACTCGACAATCTCGTAAGTCTTCGTCGCTACCTTCAGCAAATCTCCTCTAACAAGTTCAAATACCGTCTCTACTCCTTTTTTGTCCTTTCCTCTATTCTGTTATTTTCTTTTTCAAATCAATCGGTTCTTCTCTTACTTTTTACCTTACTAATTTTCCTCGCACAATCTCATTTCTTCGTCATCAATTGATCTTGATTCCACCACTTCGACCCCGTAACTCAATCAATCTCAATCTCTCAATCCTTACTCTTTCTCTACACTCTTGCTCGAATCAATCCATACCAATTGATCTTGTTATCTCGCCACCAGCCAGCAGGCATCATGCATCATTGGGCATCAGGCATCATCTATATGCCATCAGCCGTTGTCATCTCGCCATCAGCCAGCAGGCCTCAGGCATCATCGGGCATCAGGCATCAGACGTCATCTATATGTCATCAGCCGTTGTCATCTCGCCATCAGCCAGCAGGCATCAGGCATCATCTATATGCCATCAGCCGTTGTCATCTCGCCATCAGCCAGCAGGCATCATGCATCATCTATATGCCATTAGTCGTTGTCATCTCGCCATCAGCCAGCAGGCATCAGGCATCATCGGGCATCAGGCATCAGGCATCATCTATATGCCATCAAACATCGGCGCACATCCTTCATCCTCAATCCTCGCCGCATCACCTCGCGCGCATCCTCCACAACTCAATATTATCAAGCTTCAAACTCAATTCTTGTTTCACCGCATTGAGTTTGAGGGGGGCTGTTAGATTATATTAAGTTTCCTATATTTAAATTTCATTTTCTCACATGTATTAGGGTTTCCTATTCTATTCCTATTACCTCTATAAATAGATGTCTCTTGTAATTCACAATACACATCAATAATAAATCTCTCTTTTATTTCTATCAGAATTAAATAGTAGACGAATCAAAAGTGGCATGAGTTTGATGTTCTTCGATAAGTAAAGCATAAATCTAACATCGAGAAAAGAGGGGGACGAGGACTTGTGTTGAATTACTTCAATAAGTGTGTCAAAATATTACAGAAGACAGTGATCCTTGATAACATTTTGTTACATCTAGTTATCGCGAAATGATACTCATACAATAACTAATGAACTTTTTTAGTACCATGTTAATTTGTGTAACAACCTAACTCTAAAATACCTAAACTACCATTAGTTGAATCAATTTAATTTGAGTCAGCCCAGTCCATCAAATCGGTTTAAATTAAAAACTAGAACTGAACCGGTTCAAATTAAAATTAATTTATTTTTAATTAATTAATTAAAATAATATAATAAATTTATTATTAATATTATTCTGCCCCTCCTTCATCGCAGCCTCAATCTTCTCCTCCCTCTTCACCTCATCGCTCGACACGTCTATGTGAGCATACACATCCTCGGTTCCGATCTCATTAGCCATCTCAGCCAGAACAGTCTCCGGCTTCCCGATCCCCACCACGAGCTCAGACCCTCTCGCCTGGAGGCTCTTCCTGAGGTCTGCGACGACCTCGATCAACTACGAGGCGCGGTGAGGGCTCAACCCAAATGTAGATTTGCCAAAATCCTTGGGGTCGAAGTAGTAGACATTGAGGACGCACATGAACTCGTTGTTGGCAGAGTTGAGGCATTTGTTATCATTGACGTGCAGGTCGTTGCGGAGCCTGCAGATGGATGCTCGGTGAATCCTGGTGGCCTTGTTGGGGTCGAGAGGCAGGCAATGACCTAGAGAGAGAGGGTTTTGGAGAGGGTTGGCAGAGATGATGGAGTTGTAAGAGGATTTGAAGCTCTTGAAAGATATAGGGAACCCCTATGCCTTTCAATGACACTTTTTGAAAATTTAAAAATCATTTAAAAATATTTTATGCAATTTTGAATTTGAACCGGTTCAGATTTGAATTTTGATTTGGACCGGTGTTCATGACACTTCTAAAAATTTAAAAGTCACTTGATGTCATTTTACCATAAATTGTTACGAAAAAAATGGTCAAGGTACTAAAAAAAATAATTCATTAATCAAGGTATGAGATTGTCATTTCGTGATATTTAAGTGTAACAAAATGTGCTTCTCTTTTATTACAATTGATGCGCACTTGATCATTATAATAAAAAAAAGGGTTTAGATTGATTTCTTAAGTTTAAGAGCAGTGACATAATTCAAAACATTATAAATTACACAGATCAGCATTAGAAACATCAGATACTATTATTTAATGTGAATGTGCAATGAGTAAATTAGGGAAGAGAATTGGTAGAGGCACAAGAGATTTTTGGGCAGATTTCTTCTAATTAATAATAACCCTTATTAGTATTATTATATCATATTGAATAATGAATCTAGAGTATTCATGAAAATTATTGATCATTACTGTCGTACAAACAGTAATAATTTTTAAATTTGTATTTAATGGTTGATTTTTAGAGGAGTACATCCTTCCACTTGCAACAATCAATAAATAAATGTGAGACACAACCATTACTACAAGGACGAAAGTGGCTAGGGACGAAATTGGGTAGTGTATTATAAGGATAAAATGAGGGGTGAAAATATTCTCCGTTCTCGACGAGTTTCTCTGAATCCAAACGAAAACAAAACGAGAAATTTTCAAATATGGATGAAAATAGGGCGGAAATGGGGTGAGATATCCCCATCCCTCTCCGCCCAATATATTAAAAATATATAATTTAAAATTAAAATATATTTTAAAATACATGTATAATGAAAAATAATACATTTTTTGTTAAAAACAATATTTTATAACACTTAATGAAAAAAAAATAATATTTTAAGTATATATTTTAGGGTAAATTCCACATGACCCCTTTAACTATACGCGTGTCTCACATGCCCCCTTGAACTACAAAATCAATCTGTGAGGTGCCTTAACTACCCAAAAATCACACTTTACCATTTTTTGTTGACTTTTTTTCAAAATTCTGTTAAGTTTTTTGTGAAATGACGAAAATACCCTTGTATCTGAAAAATTAGAATAAATAAATAAAAATGATTTTGAACTTTTTTTCTATTTTCTCGTTGTACAAAATGAAGAATAAAAAAGTATTTTAGTATTAAATTTTTTATTTAAAAAAATTATTTATAAAAATTAATAAAAATAAAAAATGATGTTTAAAAATAAATTTGCATTTTAAAATTTTTTTTATAAAAATAACTTTTTAAAAATTATTTTTACTATCAATAAAATTTTATTCTTTATTTTTTAAAACGAGAAAATTATAAAAAAAAATTCAAAATTATTTTTATTTATTTATTTTAATTTTTCAGATACAAGGGTATTTTCGTCATTTCACAAAAATTTAACAGAATTTTAAAAAAAGTCAACAGAAAAAGGTAATGTGGGATTTTTGGATAGTTTAGGCACCCCACAGATTGATTTTATAGTTAAGGGAATGCATGTGAGACACGCGTATAGTTAAGGGGGTCATCTGGAATTTACCCTATATTTTATTCAAATAATAATTTTTATACCAATTTTATTAAAAAAGTAAACATGTTTTAATATTTTTTGAGTCGAAAATAGAAGACGGGGCATCTCCAGATCCGACGGGAATATTTCGTCTCCGTTAGAGACAAGAAATTCTCGATCCGTTCTAACAAGGACGAGAACGAAAATTGTCGAATTCGCTCCAAGCCCACCTCATTGTCATTCCTAAATGAAATAGTGTAGAATCAATTTTCAAATACTGAGAACCAAGATTGTTCTTTTATTTAATTGGAGAAAACAACTGTATTTTATAAGGATACAATTAAGGTCCGTTTTACATTGTCTTTTTCTGTAATTGAAGAAATGAGAGAAATAAAAAGTTAATGGAAAAAAAACGTGTTAAAATGTATAGTCACGAGTCCCAGTGCCAACTCAATTTGGAATCTAAGGACCACCGACACGTGTCGATATCTCGTTAGGCTGTGGGTACAAAAAGACCATACCAACGTGAAAAATATGCTGACGCTGTGTCACTATCTAATCTATAGGATACGTGCTTTTGGTAACTATTTTATTTTGTATTTAATTATGACCACAAATTAAAATTACAAGAAAATGACACTTTATTCTATCATATATTCATATAATTTAGAAATAATATTGAATATTTATTTTTATTTTTATTTTCAACTTGACTCTGTTAGCTTTTAATGCGAAATTACGAGTGTATAATTAGAGTCACAGCTAATCCAGATAGAGACCCCACAATCAACAAATTGAACCTCAATCTAATCGCTTACATATTCATGATTTTAGTTTAAACAAATATACTTATAGGGACGACTTAAAGTGAGAAGAGTTGACTTAAATTTTAAGTGTAAATATTTTTTTGAACTTAGCTTGACATTTTATAAACTTGTTTGATTAGAATTTGAACAAATAATTTTTATCAAGAACCAACTGGTAACATATCTTTATTCCTGAAGTCTGCTTAAACATTTCTTATATTAATTGAATAATTCTACCATCAAATTTTTCCATAGCAACATCGAGCGAGAGATGGGTGCAACGTCCTTATGTGGATAAGGACGGGGACTTCAAAAGTACGATGTCACCATGCACTAAGGAAGGCGCATACTCAATGTCCGTCGTTACTAACTTTGCAATAGTGAGCCGTAAAAGCTATATGTTGTTTGTATTGAAATTGGTAACGACGAATTAACCAAGGTCCGGCGTCATAAAAAAATTTACTTATTGACTGCATATGATTGTTACTTATTAAAGTCATGTGCCATATTTTTTGTATATCAAGTAACATCACATGCCTAAACAACCATTAGTTTTCTACCTAATAATATGTAGCAATTTGAAACATGAAAAAACCAAAACTAACCTCTTTATCAAAATAATCTATTTTTGTACTCATTTGTGAGGTGAATGTATTCCATTATATATCCATGTGAATAAATCAATTTACTTAGAAATCTATATGCTAAGTGATTATTTGATATTGTGTTTATGTGATTAAAATAATTTAATTTACATCTGTTTATTATTAGTGAACAATTTACATAAAATAGTTTTTACTATTTTCCCAACAAAATTCTGTCCAAAAACCAAACTATTAATTACACACATTTAAATATAGCATCCTCAGTGAAACTTTTGTACTACTTAATTTAATGATATACGACATGTGAGTTTATAACACAATAATGGAGACGCATAAGATAAAAATCCTTCGATTCCTGGGACCGTGTGTTCGATATTTAGCTACAAGTGCATAGCCCCAAAAACACAGAGCAACAATTGTTTGTAGTTCTTGTTTTTTGTGACATTATTGGTCTCTTCACGATGGGTAGAGTGATGATAACCAGAAACCACACACTTTTATGCAGCTTACTGGCAATTATTTCATTTGTGTTGAGCCCAACAGTACAAGCCTCGGCATCGCATAATCAGGCCATCTTTGTGTTCGGAGACTCGTTGTTCGATGCCGGGAACAACCCCCACTACCGTCCCGACACATATTTTCCGACCTTGCATTACCCTTTTGGCATGTCCGTCAATGGTGCCACCGGCAGGTTCTCCGACGGCCTCCTCGTACCCGACATCCTCGGTACGTAGCTATTCGTAACTGATCTATATATGTCTCGTTTTAAAAAACAAAAATCATTGATATGATTATGTTGTGCAGCTAAACATGCTGGCCTTGCACCGGTGCCGCCTTGTCTCGGCCTCGGAGCAAGTGAAGTTCCGATGACCGGATGTAACATTGCTTCCGCCGGATCTGGTGCTCAGGATCATCATCCCAACGTTGTATGTTACATATGCTACTTATTAGAATAACTTGTCCCATATTCCTTGAAATTAATTACTTTAGTAATTTGTTACATCCACACATGCCAAATTTGGGTCATATATATCGGGCTGAATTTTGCAACTAAAATTCAACTTATCAGTTGAGTTTGTTCCAACTCTTTATATGCACCATTTATGTTTCAAATTCTTTGCACACGAGACTTATTATTCTCAACAATTTGTGTACTTAGCTGAACTTGAGGGAGCAGATTAAGACATTTAAGGAAATGGTGAGAAAGATAGAGGAGGAGGTGAGAGGCAAAAATCAAGTGAGAGAGATGCTGGACAAGGCCGTTTTCTTGCTGAGTGTGGGAGGGAACGATTATTTCAGTTTTTCTACTAATAACAGGAACGCCACTAACGCTGAGATTGACAACCACATTCACTCCGTGCTCACCATCATCATGGAGGCTCTCAATGTACGTTACTTCCATCTTTCTTTTTATACTCATATTTAATGGCTTTCCAAGATATCATATGTCAGAAGTCTAACTAACTTAAAACCTCAAACTTTTAAGTAGAAGCCCATAATATTATTTAACATGATGAACAAATTTATATTTTTCAAATATGATACTTTAACACTTACACACAAAGGAAAGCTGCCGTCCTTCTATGATCTCCGACCCATATGGCATACGCAAATGTGAAGTCTAATCACACCCCGCAAGTAAAACTGGACCAATCTCTCACAAGGGGGAATTCTTTATCCCACTCAAGCTATACAGATGTCTAGTCTTATTATGACACACGCGTAATAATGCAAATATAATCTTGTAATTTTGTTGATGCATGGTGAAGGAAATATATGAAATGGGAGGAAGGAAATTTGCGATCCAAGACGTGGGACCATTGGGATGCTATCCAACATTCAAGTTATTACAAGGACTAATACATGGCTGCGACGACTTAGCATTGAAAGTAGCGACCTCCCACAATTTGGCCCTAAGAAGAAGCCTTCACATCTGGTCAACATCCTTTCCATTCACAGACATCAAATATGGAGTCTTTGATTACTTTAATCAACTTAAAGACCGAATGGCCCACCCCACAAAATATGGTATTTCATGACACTTTTGTGCACCTAACTATACATTTTTGACACTTTCATACTTTGTCTTTTTTTTTTCAGCACACTGAATTTTATTTTGGGACAACTGACCATTTATTTACCAAATTCATGGGTATTTGGTTCAATTCATGAGTATTTTGGTTCATTTCATGAGTATTTTGGGAAAATGACCGGAAGTATCCTAAATTTTGATTCAATTCATGAGTATTTTAGAATTATTGTCCCAAAATGAATTTCAAGATACTAAAAAAAAAGTAAATTATAAAAGTGTATATTTAGGTACACAAAAGTATCATTTTCACTTTAATTATTTTATCAAATCTGCTTCAAATTGATCATACTAAAGTTTGGGAAATTGAAAATATTTTTTTCATTTACTTTTGGCTACAAATGATCAAATTATATATGAATCCATCTTATGATGGCTCAAACTTTAGTTTCAAGAATGATTTGGTCTAATTTTCAAACATCAAGAACTAAAAATTTAAGGACCTACACTCTCCTTCTTTATACGGTTAATTAAATTCACTACAATAATCAAATAGATTGATTTTGCGATAGATTCACTACTAAACTAACATTACTATATAGTCTACAGATTAATTCGACCGACTTTTAAAGTCTTAAGAACCAAATTTTCAGTACTAAAAAATGAGTGACTTCGATAAGTATCATGCTCCTTTTTGTGTAGACTTTTTGGTCGGAGACACGGCATGTTGCGGTGGATATGGAGGGTATTTGAATGGTAGAGGTTGCGGAAGGGGAGTGTACTTTTTGTGCACCAACCCTAGCGCTTTCGTGCTCTTCGACGGAGCTCACACCACAGAGAAGCTCAATGGCCAGCTAGCTGACCTCATGTGGTCCGGTGATCACTCCGTTATCGCCCCTTATAATGTTCGCCACCTCTTCCAACACGACGACTCGTCTATAAACTCAAACTTCTCGAACAAGACGGAGACATTTAAATGATGCTAATTACTCTTATTTCCATCTCTAGCTAGATATGGTTTGAGTGAGCAATTTTAGTTGATTGAATAATTTGAGAAGATCGTTGTTACTCTTATAATAAGACTTGGCAATTTCTTCTCCTTGTAGTGTCGTCTAGGTTTATTTTCGTAAGTTGTGGTCTATATTTAATTTGTATGCTTTGCTTCCATCTTTATCTTTTAATAAAATTGGGTATTGTTGAAATTAATTAGCCGATCAGTATTATTATAGAATATTGGTATAATTTCACATAACACCCCATAGAATATGCATAATCTCACATAACACTTCTAGAATTATTATTTTCAGATGCGCCCTCCTACTTTGATAATTTATCTCACTTGTAATTTTCCGTTAACTTCTGTAAAAATATGTTGAAAATTGATGTTGAAAAGATTAAAATGCTTCTCTTACCTCGGCCAGAAGATCCAGATGGAGGCCACCAACCATGCAAAGATCGACGTCTCCGAGACCAAGATGAAGGGCAAGATCGGTGCCAAGCTTCGTGACGGCCATACCGAGTAGAACGTCGCCCACATCGACCTCTCGGAATCGATTCCGAGCTACAACATAAATATACTTAATCAAGACCTAGAATCTAAGCGTAGACTCACAAATCTCCTCTTGAGAATCATTCATGAGGTACAATCAAAGAAACTACAATTAAACAATATATACATGCATTGTCCACAAAATAAACTAACCATTCACAAGCAAATATTGAAAGTAAACTTGAAATGACATAGATACCAAATAGTCTAGTACCCATGGTTTTGAGTGTTCAAAACTATGGTGCTCAAGTCTAACAAAGTCACGGTAACACAAATAACTACAAAGGAAGAAGAAGAGAAAAGCAAACTAAGGTCCATTGTGGGTTCGGATGGTGATGCAGTGTACGTGGCTAGAAAGAATTCCTTATAAAAAATCGTTGATTCTTGCGAATATCGAAGATGATAGATTTGAGGGAAACCTCGATTTTTTATTAAACTTCAAAAAATAAATAACAAAAACGTATAAAAGTGCTTAAATAGCCAAAATCTAATTGTAAAAAAGGAAGTTCTAAATTTATTGGAAAAGGAAACAAATTATTAAAATTGCAAAAAACTGTTTGAAATTTAAGAAACTACAATTTTGACCCTCTAGATGATCTCCGATGGCTGAAATCCGTTGTACAACATGGCATAGCCATGGGTTTGACTCAGACTGCTATTTCTGCCCGGAAAACACTAGTATTTTGTCTAAATCTGACACTTTCGCGATAACTCCAGGTATTCTAGCTTTTACATACCGACTTTCTCGACCACACCGCATCAGATGGTCTTCAAGTTGCTCCAACCCTTCTTTAGTTGGTGGAATGATGAAGTCCTTGATGCTCCTTGGTGGTGATAGTGGAAATGACCTCAAGAACCCAACTCCAAGATTGCAAGATGAAGAAAAGACGGAGAACTTCAACCTTGAGCTCTAAGAAGAAGGGAGAGTAGCAAAGGGAATGTTTTTTTGTGGAAGGTTGCTGATGGGATAGATGGTAGGTGAAAAGTTGAGAGTTGTGTGGATCCCTAAGTCAAAGGGCATGTTATAGGTGCTGGAAAATGCCCGTGTCACGATCGTGTCTTGGCGCGGGGGACCACTTCAGCACTTGGTCAACACCACGGTCTTCGGCTCCTCGCATCACGATCATTGCGGAATTCAAATTATGTCACGATCATGATCATATGTGTCATGATCGTGACCATCTCTCTATCGCGATCGTCTCAGCTTTGTGATGCTTGTCGTGTTTGGCTACAGGTCATCTTCAATTAATTTCTCGAATATGTCACGATCGTGACTAGGCCTCGTTGCGATCGTTCCTCCGTCGTGCCTAGCCACGGGTTGACTCCATTTAATTTATGAATTCGTCACGATCGTGACACACCTTGTCACGAGCGTGACTCGCTTTGAAGTTTGAATTCCTCACAGTTGCTTCTTGAGCAAGCCTCGACCTTTCGATCCCAAAATGATCGGTCTTTTCCTCCCAAAACATGTGATAATGCTCAAACATACCGAGCGTAAAATTGCTCCTAAATTGGCTCTAAAATAGCCGCTACGAGGCAATTCGAGCGTAAGATGCGGGGTTTACGGGCATTGAAAAAGGTTCGAAAGGCCACGCATTAGTGTGCCCCTATATATATATAGGGTTTCACTCCGCTACAAACGGCTGCAGAACGTCCAAAAGTTCTACAACCATTTGATCGTTGAAGATCTGAACGCGTATTGTCCTAGTGCACGTCACGTGGCAGTAAGATTATATATTGAACATTATCAAGGTTATATCGGGTCAATCAAATTCTATCATTTCACACTACACATTTTATAGAGATCTATGATGTTCTACTATTTCGCACTGTTATGTTACGAAAGATGATCAAGGATGATAAGTTCACATGCAGCTCACCTACGATAGCACGTGAGATGAGTAAATGGAGGGGCGGCAATGATATTCTTACAGCTCAGCTCATATCTACGATCGATAGCGTTGTTGCATTGCATAAGGAAATTAGGAGCCTCGCTCGACATATACGTCCCTTATCCAATAAGCAATTCTGATTCATAACGATCGATACTCTCGTTGCTTGTCCGCCAAGCAATTTCTTGTCCCCAAATAACATGAAAATGACTATTCAAGTCGATGATGATATCCAAGAATTAAAGCTATATCTGAGTAGCTATATATATTATGAATGTTAGGTTGCACATACACACCTAATAATCCTCGCCCATAAATCAAGTAAATGTACTCTTTTTATATCATCAATTAAATTGAATGTATTAAACTGAAATTCTCTTCGTATAGTTAAATTATGGGACGTATGTATGTATATGTTTTGGGGTCTTATCCCACCTCAAATTTTATTAAATGTCGAAAATTTTCTTAATAAATTAACATATGAAAATAATCGACTGTAGTGAACTAGATTTTCTCCTCAAGTTTTTCATTTGTAAAAAGTTGCATCCGCTTCTTCTTTATATCAACAAATTAATGATGTATTATAAATAGTAAAAGGGAATCGGATCCAACGGAGGGAAATGAGACCTACGTAACGATAACATAATAAGTATTTGCGAAAGTTGAATTGCTTTCGCACGGAAATTGGGTTTCAGTGAGTTTTTTCTAGCATGCAACCAATTTTTCCCTCTTACTCATTCTGTGAGGTTTCATTATTTTATGAAAAAACCTAAAATGTCATTAATAAAAAAATAAATTTTTTTTTAGTCGATTGAAAAGATTAAAATACCCTTATTTATTAATTTAATTTTCTAAACATGTCATTACCCGTTCTGTCTCCTCCCACTCTCTGTCACTCTCTCTCTCACCTTTTCAACATCTCTCTCTAGTTCTATTCCAATAACAACACATAACAAACTGACCACATTCAAGATGTCGTGAATTTACATATAAATATATGAAAAGTAAGAACTTTTTAGAATCCAATTACAAAAATCTCAATTCTACTCTTGATTGAAGTAATTTCCCATTATTCATAAACAATCCAAATACATGTATCATTTTATATATTATCCAAATAAAAGTTGAACAGATCACACAATTAGCCAGGCAAGAGGACATGAATGGAGAAAATCAATTTAATTCAGCAAAGTGAAGAAATCAAAATCAATTTATTTATGTTTATACAAAATTTGCTTAGTGACCACTCGGCAGTGTATCAGTCGGAGTAATAAAGGCTTTTTATAGAAGGCACGAAATATTGATTCTACAAAGATCGCTACTCAATGGGCGACATAGTATTGAGCCTGTAAACGTTGGTACAAAGGTTTATGATTACGCACAAGTACACACGGTCGTCAAAAGTAATAATAAAGATAAGTACATGATCGAATCCACAAGAACCAAATAGGAACAATTTAATATTCAGCTTCAATTATTTATGCAAGAAAGTAAAATAAAATATTTAGGATGATGGTTTAAGTAATTAAGTGAAGTGTGCGAATAAAGTAAGAAGCAGATTAAGAGAAGCACCAAGGGTGCTAGACATAAATGTCATTATCAATCAATTAAAGTAAGAAAATTCATGCAATACACTGGCTATCCTATGTTCACAAATATATTATTTCTCTCGACGTGAACAAATCTAGAGTCGACTAGCCGACTATTCTCTCGACTCAGTGACAAGTCAACTTTACAATCAAACAACAATTACGAGATAAGGGTCGCATTAATAAAGCCATTCTAGCTATAGAGGACACGAAATATTTCATCCCTCGAGAATCGTTACTCAACATGCGCTAGAGCGGTGACGTGTCTCGTTCCTGGCTTGAGTAAATATAAATGTGAGGCCAGAAAATCTTGTACCGGCTAAATTCAAACAACTGAATGTCACAAACATGCAAATCAACGTAATCGCAAATAAAAAACAAAGTGGTTGACAATAAGTTAGATAATTTTTATGAAGGTGCACAAGAGAGCCGAGCCTAGCTTGCTTACGGATGAGCCAACTTTCAACAATGGAATGGGTAGATATATATTTTATACGAGATAGAGGTCAGTCATCGTAACGTACGAAAGTAACTAGTGCTGAGAGCCACATGGAAACCATGTGTTCCCAATATAGCATTGATCAAGGCCTTAAAGGTTTCTATAAAAGGGCAAGAAACACAACAATCAATCATTTCACTTCTATATTGCATGCGATGGCAAGTTTTATCTATTTTGTCACAACTTTATTATCATTGTTATTAGGTAATAATGTACTCGAAGCAGAAGGAAATAAGTCACTGTATGTGTTCGGAGACTCCCTTTTTGACGCCGGAAACAACCAGTACTACACCCCGACGACGTATATTCCGGCCAACCATTACCCTTATGGAACCACCTTTACATCCGCCACCGGCAGGTTCTCTGATGGCTTGCTACCGCCCGACTTCATCGGTAAAATATTTCATTTTTTTTGTTTTTAAATTCTCATTTAAATGAATCAAGACGGTGACAATACCCGTTTAAATGACAGTAATGTTTAAATTTATATGCATGCAGCTGAATATGCAAACCTGCCTCTGATTCCACCAGCTCTAGACCCGGATGCTAATGGCACCTTCGGCTATAACTTTGCTTCGGCCGGTTCGGGCGTTCTTTATCATCCTGATGCCGTAATGCCCTTCATCTCTACGTAATTACAACTAGGGAGGAGTAAATTTGAATATCTATATATAAATCGGTTCTAATGGTAACTCATGAGTTACGATTTGGTCCACCGGTTTAGAAATTAAAACCGGAACTAAGAATAGATATGGCAAAATGGCAACTTAAAACTCCAGCAAGGATTGACAAATTTGTACTGCATATGCAAATCGTCATATTTGCTTATACATTGGGATGGCAAAAACTTAATGTTAATATATTATATTTTACCGATGATGAATGAAAATATTGAAAAGTCGTAAAGATTCATATTTAATATATTAATTTGTACTGCATCTATGCAAATTGTCATATTTGTTATATAGTGGGTTGGCATAAACTTATTAATATTAATATATTAATTTCACCGATGATGAATGACAATATTGAAAAGTCATAAAAATTCATATTTGCATCAAATTTTGACAATTTAAGTTAGATTCAGACGACAATATAGCAACTATGATTCAGTAATAACTTTTGTAATCTAGCAACTTGAGTTGGAGTTGCTCTAAGTGATCCTTTTCGGGCTTGATTTACTCTCTGAGAGACGGGTTTTGACTATATATTTCAGATGAATCTGTACTACCAATTGGCATTGTACAAGAATTTAACAGCCAATTACACGGTAGAGGAGTCTGTTTTCTTGATCGGCACAGGAGGCAACGATTATCTAGAGTTCATCACCAATAACATAAATGCCACGAAACAAGAGATGCAACATGAAGTAGATTTGGTCATCGATGGAATCAAATACGTCGTCCAGGTACGTACAATATATACATTAATATATATATTGTATACTACGTTAGAGTCCACATATATATAAGGGATAATTACACTTTGCCCATGCTAAAATGACCGATTTTACATTTTACTACAGCTAAAAAAAAAATTTACATTTTACAACAGCTAATTGCGTATTTTTTACACTTTACACTAACGGTGTTAGATTTTGGATGGAAAATTTTCATGTTGTATGAAAAGTCGAAATTGCCCTCAATTATTCATCAAAATTTCAAATTGATGCCATTATTCATCAAATTATAATATTTATTAATAATATATAATATATAATTATTATATTTATTAATAAAAAATAATTTATTATTATTATTAATAATTATAATTATTTAATAAAAATAAAAGTAAATCATTTTTTCAATCATAAATTATCAATAATTAAAATTAAAAGTAAATTAATTATTAATAATTAAAATAATATCAATTAATAGTAATAATAATACTAATTATAAATAATAATAATATATTGAAACTTTCAAAATAACATAACACTCTCGTACGAGTTTTGTTTCGGGCTCATATATTATATCAAATCAAAGAGAATTGGAAGTTGACAACTTTGAAGAAAGAATTATTTGTCTATATATTATTAATAATTGATTTAATTTTACGTGATAAATAATTATTACCAAAAATATAAATAATTAATTATTAATAACTTTTTTTACAATTTTGCTCTAACACTGGTAAATGTTGGACGAATTTTTTTTAAAGATTAAAAAACTTGTTGTCGTTGGATGGAATTTTAGACAAAAACTCATTTTTTTTGAAATTGTTGAACTTATGATTCTATTTTATTTGATATATTATGAGCCCGAAACAAAGGTCGTATGAGTGAGTTATGTCATTCGAAAGTTTCACCATATTATTAATAATTCAATATATTATTAATAATTAATATTTTTTAATCATTAAATATCAAAATAATATTAAGTATTAATAAATAAATCTTTCATTAAAGTTGTTGATCTTTCAATTCTCTTCGATTTGATACACTATGAGCCTGAAATGGAGTCGTATGAGAGAGTCATGTAATTCAAAAGTTTCATATATTATTAATAAATACTATTATTTTAATTATTAATTAATATTATTTGAATTATTAATAATTAAACCGGGTCTGACCGGATTTGAGTGGAGGTTGATCTTAATTAAGAAAAAACACCCTAAAGGTATTTTGGTATTTTTGTTATAAAATGAAAATTTTCATCCAAAATCTAACACCGTTAGGGTAAAGTGTAAAAAAACGCAATTAGCGATAGTAAAATGTAAACTTTTTTTTTAGTTGTAGTAAAACGTAAAAGTGATCATTTTAGCTGGGGCAAAGTGTAATTATCCCTATATATAATGTACGTCGGTGACCTTCACTTATATAATGTTCAATGATTGGGATTGAACAACGTGAAATATGCATAAATAAATAATAGTAATATATTTTTTTGACGATATGATGCAGGAAATATATTTGACGGGAGGGCGAAAGTTCGCATTTCAGGACGTCGAACCGTTGGGCTGCGCGCCGTTCTCGAAATACATATTCGGTCTATCGGAAGGATGCTACGACGATCTGAATACGATCGCCAAATTACACAATGTCGCCTTGAGGAAGGCTTTCCTGAATAACACGGACATCAAATACGGCGTTTTCGACTACTATAATCAAATATACCTTCGAATTAACGACCCTATAAAATATGGTAGGCATTTAAATTAATGCTATTCATGTATATACGTTTACGTACGCTGAACACATTCTTCAAGTTTGATTCATGTAATGGATCAAACTGATAGGTAGAGACTTTCAAGTTTTTTTGTTAAGCGTGGACTCAAATTACGTGTTCCTCTTAGTTAATGACAATAGGTCTCCCCGAATATGAACATAATTAATGTTCTAAATAGAATAAATTCAATATGTATTGTTTTTATGAGTGTCTGATCCATAATGACAATAGGTTTCAACTATTGAATTGTAGGGTTCGAGGACAGTGAAGTGGCTTGTTGCGGATACGGAGGAAAAATAAATGCAGAACATTGCGGAACGAGTCCGTATTTTATGTGTAGCAATCCGAGTACATTTGTGTACTTCGACGGACCTCACACGACCCAAGCCTTGAACGCTCAATTGGCTAAGGTCATGTGGAGTGGTAACCAAACTATGATTTCACCTTATAACGTGCACCAACTTTTCCAGAGTGACGCTGATAATCGCTATGATGAATGATGTTATGCTTTACACATATATACACGATCGATTGATCGTGTTTTTAATTAAGTTTTCGAGTTTCTTTTGTTGGATTCAATAAATGATGAAATTTGAAGTGAAATGACTAGTTTATTCTTCTTCTTTTTGAATATTATATCGTTTTTTTAACTACTTTAAATATACCACATTCAAATACTGTGATAAGCCTCAAACAAAACCATTTTCATGATGCTACTTTATATCAACCGCTCGTAGACGACAGTCTTGTCTATTTCACTATCACTCACCCAACTAGACCTCAAACTTTCCCCAAATAATTAACTTCAAGTTTTCAATCATGGTTAAAACACACAAAAAGCGAGAGAGAAAGTTTGAAATCGTAATAATTTTCAAATATTTATGAATATATAAAATTTGGGGTGCCTCCCAAAAACATATTTTTAACGTCTTTAACAAGATGGAATAAGCCTATTGAGAAGGCTCATCCACAAGGGAAGAAACATATTTCCCCTGTCAAAAATAATCATAACAAAAACATTTAACCTCTACTTAATGTAAATTGAGGATGTCGATGTTGTACGGCACTATGATGGCGGACAGGGGCATTCGGGGCCATAACGGCGCCATGGCGCATTTCAATTTTTGTATTTTTAATTTTTTAATATAAATTAATTTACATATGTAATAGAAATACATATTATACCACAAGTCTGTGTGTTTTAACTTTTTTTAAAAAAAATTAAGTAGTTTGGATATACCCTACCCAAATTAGTTCAAAATCAGCTCAAAACAGTACAAAATCAGTCCAAAACGGCCAAAACACAACATCGTGGCGCTCGTGTAGTTTTCAGCGCCATAGCAACTGCCTTTTGCAACACATAAACATGAGAGATATTCATTAGAACTAAATAAAAATTCGCTTCTTCCCAAATTTTGTTTATATAGGGAGAGATAAAATGTACGACAAGAGGCACCTCAAATCTCAAGTGCGTAAATGCCTTTTCCCTTAACATATTCAAAATTATTATGAAATGTGACGCAAAGATGGCTAGAAAGCACTAGTTTGAGCATGTCCTAGTGGTTGGTATTACTCGCTCTCTAGATTCAGATTAGGGTTCGAAACTCAACACGATATTTATGTGGGATGAATTTACGAGTAGTTAGAGAAAGTGAAGTAGTATTCAAAAAAAAATATATAACTAGAAAGCTATCAATGTGATCATGTAAATCTCCATTATCTTTCTGCTCCATCTTATCCTTGAATGGGTTGTCTTCTCCATCGAGGAACACTAGTTAGGATGAGTCGCATTCCTTGTAACTCATACTTTCTCCCTTTTAACTTCTCGAAAATGTACATTTCACACTTCATAAACATTTATATGCATAGATAAATCATTATTAACGACAAATTCGAAATTGTAACACCCTCAAAAAATCTCTTTACCTGAAATTTACTCTAAGATAAGTTCATTAATCTGAACCTAAATTCTTAAATAATTTAATTAAATACATTTCTCAAAAGAAAAAAAATCCAAATAATCGGGGTTAATAAAAAAAAGTAACAGTTATATGTAATAATAAACTGTCGAGGAAGGCGTTGGCACAGTGGTCCAATCTTTCTCGGCCCTGGCCTCGGCCAGGGTTAGAGACCTGCCTTGCCCCGTTGGGTTGCGGGGTTTATAGCTTATAGGGTGGGCACGGTTTCTGAACCGGACCGAACCGGTCAGAATCAGACCAGACCAAATCAATCGGTTCTTCATTTTGGAAGCCCAAATCCGAATTCAATAAGTGGGTATTGGTCCGGTTTTGGGTATGATTCTACGGTCCGGTTCGCGGTTCTAACCAGTTAGACCCAATTGAATGATTAATTGTGTAATTAAGGGTCCGGTTCTCTGATATAGTTATATAGTTTTGCCTAATTAGATCCAATTATTGTGATATTCATACATTATTCAATTTATGGTGAAAATTATATACAATTAAACAATTTTTAGGCTAAAACATAAATTTGAAATCCAAAAATACTAATTAAAACCCCCAAAATCGGTTTGGTTCTGAACCGGTTACTTAACGGTTCTGCACTCTCAGAACCATAACCGAACCAAATTGATTCGGTTCTCAATTTTAAGACCCAAATCCAATCTGATACCCACAGTTCTCGATTCTTCGGTTCATATTCGGTTTATATCCCGGTTCGGTTTCAATTTTGAGGATTAGTTTACGTGTTAGTTTGGGTTGGGCTACACCTATTAAGTGGGCTTGGGTTCGGGTAGCAAGGGCCAGCCATTTAAAAAAAACTGCTAAAATTGGGGAAAGTGCGTCAGCAATGATGACATATATCATTAATAGAAGATGAAGTGTGTGTGGTACCCAGCGAAGTCAAAAGAGTGTCTGAAACCGAAACGTAGGAAGCTTCACTGTACCATGTCTGAGTCCACACTTGTGATGGGATCTGCGGTTGGCTACAGTGAACCGACTTCAAGGGACATATCGATGCGAGCCATAAATTGTACGCGTAACACACAACAATAATAGCACATGACAACTATATATACATGCCACAGCATAACCTTATATTCATCATACAAAGCTCCAAAACCAGCATCTATGGCGACTTCACACTCCTCAACCTTCTTCTTCTTCTTCTTTGTTGCTACACTTTTGAGTGTTTTGGTCCCAAATGGCTGCAACGGCCACTTAACCGAGCCGACCCGAACCCATACTAAGGCTCTGTTTGTGTTCGGAGACTCGCTATTCGATCCCGGTAATAACCAATACCTCCCCAATGCTTCTCTAGGCCCTTGCAACTCCCTCCCGTACGGCGAAACCTTCTTCAAGCACGCCACCGGCCGCTTCTCTGACGGCCGCATTGTCCCCGATTTCATAGGTAAATTATGTTTATCGATCAGTAATCTCATACTTATTATACAAGAAAATACCCAAAAGGGTGTGTTCAAAATGTGCATACTTTCATAAAAATAATGAAATTACCTCTGAAATTTATTTATCGATCAGTACTCTAATACTTATTATATCATATATATTTATTGAATCACGTCGCGTCGTATTCTAATTCTCTTTAATTAATCAATGTGGTTGTGCAGCCCAATTTGCAAAATTGCCCATTCTAGGACCTTATTTAAAACCAGGTGCTCACGATTTCACAAACGGGTCCAATTTCGCTTCGGGCGGAGCTGGTGTTCTTGAGGGTATTCATCAGGGAAGTGTAAGTAACTGAGTTTGTGTATCACATTATTAAGCTATGGTTCTATATCACTCTGTTTACTGATAGACTCTGTTGTTTGTTTTGCAAATGCAGATGAGCCTGAGGACTCAGCTGAGCCACTTCAAGGATGTGAAGAAGTCGCTGACGAAGAAGATGGGCAGCGAAGAAACCGAGAAGATGCTGGGGCGAGCCGTGTACTTGTTCAGCATGGGAGGCAACGATTACTTCAGCTATTACACGGACAATCCCAACACCACCCAAACCGACCGGAGAAGATACGTCTCCACCGTCGTCTCCAACTTAACCAGCGTCCTCAAGGTACCTAAATTCACTCTATCGCAACTCATTTTTGTTCAAACCATAGGTTACGATTTTGGTTCATTGTTTAAGACTATATCAACTTGTAAATTAGTGTTGCTACGTTTGCGTAATATCTAGTGTGAACTGTGCGATACTTGACAGAGCGCACGCTGACATGGCGTTGACATGTCAGCACTCTCTTGACGTAGTAACACTTTTCCATTTAGGTTATAAGAAAAATACCTGTCTTCATGCCACGTGGCACTTTACGTTAGTTTTGTCACGTTTCTCACATAACTTTTGGTTCTGGCTGTAATGCATACAGGAAGTGTACATGATGGGAGGAAGGAAGATAGCATTCCAGGACGTGGGTCCTCTCGGGTGCACGCCCATGTCGATCCAGTCGAGCCAAACCAATAAAACGGGAAGAGTGTGCGTCGAGGGTGTTTCCTCGCTCGCGAGGATGCACAACAGGGCCCTCTCCTCCGCCTTGAAGGCGATGGGGGCCCGATTACCCGGATTCAAATACTCGATTTTCGACTACTACAACTCGCTAGGGGACAGGATCCTAAACCCCAAGAAATACGGGTTCAAGAAAGGGACGGTGCCCTGCGTTTCGGGGGGGAAGGGAGGGTCGAATCCGGGTGATTATGTGTTCTTCGATGGAGGTCACACCACTGAGAGGACCAATTCCCAGTTGGCGGAGCTGATTTGGAGCGGAGCCACGAATGTTACAGGGCCTTACAGTGTGAAGCAGCTCTTTGCACTTTAGTTATTTTCTTGTAGCTTGCTAGCAAGTGTTCTTGACTCCTAGAGTTTTTGTATGTTGTGGCCTATGTCTTACTTTTTTTCCTGGTATACTAGAATAATAATTCATCTATTGCTTTATATTTTTGTCTGTTGCTCAGTCAAGTGATGTTGGATTAACTTTTTATATGTACGCCTTCCACTTCAAACTCAAATAATTTTACAAACCGTCCGAACCAAATTACAAGCGTTATTTTGAGGAAATCTGTGCGCACGTTCTTCCAGTGCGCGACACGTGTCCAGGAAGGCTGGCCCGTAACGACTTTATGGATTGTCGTAAAAGTTTTACCCGAACCCAAACATTGCACCTCCAGCACAAAAATTCCACTGTCTGTCATAAGTTTGGACAGTTTGTAAAAAAACTCAAAATTTATATCTGATTGTAGTTGTATATATACACCCGTGGATAATTATAGTTTACTTATTTGTAAGGTTTTCATTTCACTTCAGAGTCTTTTAAAATTGATCAATTCACTACAATGAATTTTATTTTTCATGAATTTACTGTAGCTTCTATTAAAATAAATAAAAATAATAATATTTTAATTTTGAAAATGACGATAATGCGTCTGTTATATAGTAGCTGGGAAGCTGGAGCTCCGGATCTGGTCTCTCGCGAAGACAATTGATGGCATTAGATCGTATTTGTCATCGCCGACAAGACCGGAGGCAGGGAGTGGTAAGTTGTGGCGGGCTTTAGCGAAACTGAGGTGAATTTTTTGGGTGGTTGGGTTGGCCAGAGACAAGAGAAGGTGATGACGCCTCTCTCAACTACGTTTTTTGCACACCGGAATGCCTCGTCGATGTTTAGGGTCAGCGACGTCGTCACCTTCGTTTGTAACAGTTCATCTCTTTTGCCCTGATTCATTTTTTGGGGCTGACTTTGTTCGATCTAGTCAGTTTTGTGCCGGTTTGGACCAATAAATCTGAACATACTCAATTACGGTTTTTGCTTTTTCAGACCGGGTCTCTTGAACAAGTTTTCTCAGATTTATCTAGTTTTGTGACCTTTTTCGGTGTATTTCTTTTCCATCCTCACATACTTGCATTGTACTTTCTTTTATACTATTAAAATCTCTTGATGATCGAAAATAATATATTAAAATACTATTAAAACTTTAATTAAATTGATATTTAAATATAAGTTAAAATTAGAAGTGGTAATTACACATCAATACACATAACTAATGGTCATTCTCACATTAGTTGAGAATGACCAATTCTCACATTACGGGGAGACGAGTCCGGGAAGGGGACAGCGCGGGATGGGTAGAGAAGCTCTGGCGAATGAACGGTGGTGATTGGGCGGGACTTATCTGGGGAAGGGTCAAACCCAGTGGTTGGTGGATAGACCGGTAGTGGGAGGGAAACGGAGTTCTCTGGCGTCGGTGGGCATATTTATGCAAGCATATCGAACTAGGTAGCCTCAGATTTCTTAAATTTTAATACGCCACGAGGGGTCTCTGGAGGCGATTGGAATTTTTAAAGATTCGCGATACGTACATTAGTCGAGAAAGCTGGTTTACTGCGGTATGCAGCAAGATCACAGGGTTTTTCCATCCGTATGAGTTGGAGGTCGTGACTCTGTATGATGCCAACTGGTTCGGTTCGATTAGCCTCCGGGGTATTCATGGATGCCTGTTTGAAGCATTCTGCAGTGGGATCACGGGGCTTCTCCATTCATGGAGGCCGTGACTCTACATGATGCTAAATGGGTCAAGCTGAACAACGTCGGAGGAATCATTGGCGAAAGGTGTATCAGAACATGTGTTTTTCTTTATTTTACCCGTACTCAAATAGCTCACGAATTGGCCAAACTTGTCTTAACTAACAGTAGCTGTAATTATGGTGAGGGGTATGTCTCACCATTCGTGGATTCAACTATCCGGCTTAATGTCGAGTTAGTTGCTATTTAATTAATAAAATTCGTTTTACTTAAGAAAATGTCATTCTCGCATTACTATCTCGAACTAAGAAACTCGATTTTGCACTCACACACTTATTGTTTTGTTGCATTTAGCTCTAACGGAATTGACTCTAACATATTTTGAAGAAAGAAGTTTTCGTCGTATATTATTAATAATGAATTTATTTATATTTTTTTAATGACTATTTATTAAATAAGTTAAAGTAATTTTTAATTTGAACCGATCAGACGTACCAAGTACTTGATTTAAATCAAAATTACTGAAGATATTTTGGTCCGTAGGTTACAATTACCGGGCCACTGGGCTGGAGGCCTTCTTTGCTGGTAGTCATCATCCAACAATGGCCCAAGATGTTGGCCCAGTTTAGTTTTAAAGATTAATTTGTGCATATAGTTGTTAGCAACTTGGTTTCTCTATTATTTTACTAGGGCATTATCATTATAGTTCTTGTCAAATACATCTGTCTAAGAAGAAACATGTTCTTGCATGTTACCGCATGTGATGTTCTTCTTCTTCTCTCCGCTTCCATGCATACACCACCCACCGACTCATTTAATAATCATATTTGTTAACATAAATGCTCTGTTTCTGTATCTAATTCCACTTTCTCGCATGTATGTTTCTTCACTAGTCAACCATAACCCAGAATATTTTCATAAAATCCACACCATGACACACAACACATGGTCCATATCATTGAGCTCTTGTGGGTATTGGGTAACACCTAAAAGTAGTAGTCAAATAAAGGACTTAAAAGACATCCTTTTAAGAAAACACTCAGCATATAGCATATATATAAGTTTCTACCCTAGCATAAAAGACATCTTAAGTCATTTTGTTCCATAGGTTTTGATGGACATTATTGTCAAATAATTTTAAGTAAATATCCCAAAAACATGTTTGTTTGGATTCATTTTAGAAATCGAACTCAAGAAATGTCCACACACTTGAAATCTCAATTGAGTCAATGATTTTCTGTTGAACAAATAAGTTAACGAGCGTAACTGAGATATGAATTATGTAAATATATGTTATGCCAGCAAAAATTTGTTATGTTTTTCGCAAATAGAGTGACATATAATCTGGCACAAAACTCTTATTTGTACGTAGAATGGTCACGACATATAGTCACGTATACTAATTATTGCTTGATCAATTGGTTAAACACTTGAACTTGGGTCCAAATGTCTTGAGTTTGAGTCACGCTGCGGTACCTCGCCTTTATTTCTAACTTCTGTTGGACCTCTCCCAATTTCTGTTGGGCCTCTCTCCCGGTGGGAGTCAAGTGACAATATTGGGTCTCATTCTACATAAGAGTGTGTCTTGAGCACATTATTGATACAGATAATTGAGGCTTGGTGTATGTGCAGTATGCCCCAATCCACTCCCTAACAACTGGGTGTTTGGTCCGAACGACCTTTGGAGCCATGCACAACAACATAAATTTAAAAATATATGTATTAGTCCCTAGCTGTTTATAATCATGCATTGTGGTGAAATTTTATATACACCCACTGAAATTGACCCAAACCCCAATGATTGAAATTGCTCTCCAACGAATCATCACATGACATGACATATCATGATCAATCATCTACAAATAATACCAATTTTTGTGCACAAACCATCTAATTCGTGAGCCAGAGCGAGCATGGGTAAAATGAGCCTGAACTTGGTCTCTGCATTGACCTTGTTGTGGCTATGCGCCTCCACCCTCTGCCACGGTGCAGGACACGCGCCACTCTTCATCTTCGGAGACTCCCTCTACGACTCCGGAAACAACAACTACCTCGCCGGTGGCAAGATCAACATCCCTCCTTATGGCAACACCTACTTCAAGTATCCCACCGGCAGGTGCTGCGACGGCCGCATCATGCCCGACTTCATCGGTAACCATATATAACTTATCACTTTAAATTACGACTCAAAGTGTGAATCTGTTCATCCACTCAGATAACAATATAAGTCTCCACCTATCAGCCTGAGTTTTTAGGAGTAAAAAAATTGTGTTTTTTGAACTGAAATGAGATTTCTCGTGTATTGTTCAGCTGAGTACATGAACTTGCCGCTAGTGAAGCCATATCTCGAGCCAGGCTTCACCAACTACACAAACGGAGCCAGCTTTGCCTCCTCAGGAGCTGGCATACTCCCATCGGTCAACCCAGGAACCGTAAGCAACTAAAAACTCAAACTGACAGTGACAGTGAAATAAATGAAGTGATTTTTGACCGTTGGGTTGTTACGTCTGTTAATAGTTGAGCCTCCCGCTACAAATGAAGTACCTAGAGGAAGTGGACAAGAAGCTGAAGCAGCAAGTGGGAGAAGCAGAGGGCAAGAAGCTCATGTCGAATGCAATTTACCTATTTGCCCTCGGAGGCAACGACTACATGACCCTCCTCTCCACCGTGAAAGCACCGGCCGTGCTCTCTTCCGACCGGAAGAAGCAATACATGGAAACAGTACTCGGCAATTTCTCAATAGCAATCAAGGTAATGCAATTATTTATTTGACGATTATTGTCACTTGTTTCGAGCTTAAGACCAATAGATTAGAAGGCGTTCATTAAATATGTTTATCAGCTTAAATAACAATATCGGCCTCCTCCGCCTATTAATGCAGAAAATATATTCAATGGGAGGGAGAAAATTCGGGTTCCAGAACGCGGGACCGTTGGGGTGCATGCCGGGTTACATAGCGGCGTCAGGAGCTGCGGCGACGTGTGCGAGCGGGCCAACAGCTATGGCCAAAATGCACAATGTGGCTCTCCCAAATTTGCTCAAGAAGCTTCACACCCAATTGCCCGAAATCAAATATGCCATTTATGACTACTATACTCAACTCACCCTGAGATCTTTTTATCCCCACAGATATGGTATGTTTTATTTGTTTCTTTTTTAGGTCTCAATTAGATAATTACTATACATTAATATCACAATTTTGATTTACCAACTTTAGATTAAACGTGTCAAAAATCCGATCCATCAAGTTAATTATAATAAAAAGACTTCGAGTGAGAATTAGCTGAGCATACTCTACTTTAGTGCTTGGTCCCAGCAATTTTACATGAAACTTTATGACTAGTACGAAATCGTAAATTCGAATTTCAAAAATTATATTTTATAGGATGTTGCATATGTATAATAACTTTAAAAGTACTTACTTTATTTTATTTTCCTCAATCCAAACACTTTAAAGAGTTTTTAACTTGTTTCAATCAAGTAGAAGACAATCATTAATCATCTTAAATTTAGATCATTTTATCACGTATGTTCAAAAACACTGCTTGTGCTTGTGATTAATTTGAATGAAATAATGTGAACACACAGGATTCGAACTGGGGAAGAGCGCGTGTTGCGGAAACGGGTTGTACAACGGGGGCTCACCGGGTTGTGGAGCGACGATCGGGTACAAATTGTGTAGCGACCCGGCCCAATACGTGTGGTGGGACTTTGCGCACCCAACAGAAGCTCTCAACAAGCAATTGGCTGCGCAGATGTGGAGCGGTGGCAGTGACGTCAGCTCCCCTTACAACTTGAAAACTCTCTTTGAGATGTAATCAAAAAATGCCTTCACCTTCCTATATTAGTTTCAGTCGCCTTCCAATTCAAATAAATTCATTATCAATATTTTATTTTTGGGATATTGACTATTTTTTTTGTCGAACTAGATTGAATCGATTGAAACTAAATTGAGCCGGCTCGATTCAATTTAATCGGTTTAATTGTAGTTTAAATAGGAGTGGTTTAAGTATCTTAGAGACAAGTTGTCCCGAAGAAAAATAGTTAGAGACTAAAAAAGAAAAAATTAGTTAGAGCATTAAATTGTCATTTTCGGATAATTAGTTATAAGAAAATGTCATTATCAATTCATATTTTACATCAAAATACATTATCATATACATGCGTTAAAATTCCTAAATTATGCTATCCTAATTGCAGTCGGAAAATGATTCAGGTCGTTCATTAATTAGAACCCTTTAGTGGAAGGGTCACACTAGAATACAAACAGGTAGATAACATACAAACATCAGAACATATCTCGCACCACACGTTTTTATTATGAACGATCCAGATTCATCAGCGTGAGTGATGGCAAGTCAAAGTATATATTGTGTAAAGTGGATGTCTACCGTGTCATTTCAGTAGGTCTGAGGGGTAGTATTGTACTTCCCATTTCATTATTAATACGGAGAGATAATTACCACACAATTTTCGATAATTACAATTTCTCATTAATTGTGCAATTTTAATCAATACGTAATTTCAGCAAATCAAATAGTCATTCAAATCAATTAACCCGCCACAATCAATTACAATCCTTCGGCTAGAAGGAAACCCAAATCGTCAATGATAATCTTCCACGATTATGTACACACAATGCTACGAATTTGCTCTGGTGTCGTGTTTCATTTAAGTTTCGTTTCAGCATTTTTATGTTCTTTTAAGATGATAATAATCTCATGACGATATCAATGTCTCATCTTTTCATTAATCAACATAATTTATCGTCAAATGTGAATGTGTCGTCTTTCATCTCTCATATTTCAGTATGCTATATGAAGTATAGTAATAAGTCATTACATGTATTCTGACATTATTTTAATTTGATTTTGTGGAGGAACCCCAATTATATTTGCAAGTGCTCATGTTTGACGTGAATAATCCAATGTTTCGCTTAGAAAATATGTGTCATCGTCATAACACTCTTTGCAATCGCCAAAAATGCATATTACATCTCATAGAAGAATTGTTTCATCAGTAAAAATGTGTTATCATATTAACAAAGATTCATCAGCATAATCATTTGATGAAAGTATGATTACCCCATAAACACCACATATTAAAAAAGACGTGAATATTGAACATGAACCCCAAGTTTAACATTAAAATGATAAAGTTATGACAATATTTCAACACCAACAATTTACATAAGAAAAGATACATTGAATTGCAAAAAACTACTTCTCGTTATCACTCATGTAATCAACATCACCCTCCTCGACTCATCCACGAGTTGCTCCATCTCATCTGCTTCAGTGTCATCGTCGGTTTTATCATCGTATGAACCATCCTCACTTTTTGGGTACCAAGACGGGATATGAAACCACAATATCTCTCAATATTGTTTATAGTAATTGATACCGACTGAGAGCTCAGAAAATCTCATCCACATTGATGGTTTAACACCGATGGGACACTTGGGAAGGTAATCACCATTTTAATTGATAATCCATCCCGTGGTGTCATCTGCAAATGACTTAATCAGTAAACTAAAAATAAAAACTTCACCGATCATTCTATAACAATATAATACTGCCCGAATTAAAATGGTCGATTACCATGGTGGGCAACTAGTTCAGTAATATGGGTAATAACAAATCAAATGAAACATAACGCTTTGATTAGTAATATGAATCTGAAAACGATTTTATTCGTTGCTGCAAACTATATTTATAACACAATAAAAAATTTTAAATACACTAATGTTTGAAAATCATGAACGATATAATAAACAAATAATTATCAAATTCAGCAATCTATATAATGGTAATGGGATACACTGTCGATCAAAGCATATGAAATCATGAACGATATAATAAACAAATAATTATCAGGAACTAAATATAAAATAGAACTCACCTTCAATGGCTGCCATTGTCTTGTTTTCGAGGTCTCCTATTTCTGATTATTTATAGCTCTGAGTTTGAAACGTGGGTTGAATGGATTATTTATACACAAGTTTGTGATTAACATCCCTTAATTTTAGGAACTGATTGATTTAATGCATTTTAGTAAAGACTATTATAATCTCGTTGACTGATTTCATGTCATATTCAATTTGTTTCATGGCGTGTAATCTATGTCGTTGCTTTATTTGATCGGACAACTAATATTCGCTCTAAGATTTGTATGATATATGGTGTTTATATTCTAGTTCACGGGTATAATCGAGTGCAAACGGTATGTTATCATACAAATGTTAGAATAAAGATGAGCCATTAGATTCTGAACTCGACAGACCAGATGGAAGGATTTTTTCAATGGCAAGTCAATGTAATTTTGCTTATTTTTGTTGAATAAACTTGTCATTCCATCAATCCTGAAGGGTGTTGGGTTTTTGTGCCCTAGCACAATGTATTTTCAATCTAATCATGTAATAAAGATTATTAGTTGAAATAAAATCGGCATTCATATTATTAAGTGTTGTAGTAATATCATAAGTATGATTTGATTTGTATCATTGATCTGTCAACACATAATAGTAGATCTACATATTAGATAAAATCTTACTTAAGAAATCACCGATCAGAATAGCTTCATAAGAAGCAATCGGTATGAGGCTAACTCTAAATGATCACGCTCTACTGATCATGGCCAGAAGGGGCCCAGAGTTAGGTCATAGTATCACCATACATGGGTGATATAGGACGACCCGATCATAACTATGTTACATAGACACAGTCATGAACATACTCATATGTCGGCACATGAAATCACATCCTCAGACAAAAGGACTATTGAGGTCACTATGTAATGAATGACGAGTTTGACTCAGTCTAACGTCTCTTATAAAAGGGTTACAATAACGAATGTGATTGGCTCGATCACGAGTTACATGAGTTGACTCAATAGATCGCTGAAGAATTTATCCCTCATACGGACGTTTAAGCAGCTATTAGTTTAGGCCACTTGATGAGTAGAGGCCACTCGTGATGGAAAGGGTAAAATGGTAATTTTACCAGTCCGCCGACGTGTCGTGATCCTAGAGGGTCACACACTAAAGGTTGAGTAAAACGGATGGAATCATATGGAAGAATCATGAGAGAGACAAAATCCGGTTTTTGATTAAACCGGATTAGACCGATTTCAATTTAGGATTAAATCGGAAATCAAGAACGGTTTAGCAGAACTAATTAATTATAATCTAATTAAATAGATTTAATTAATTTAGCTAAACTGGGCCTAGCCAGAATGGGCTTCTCTACATAATTAGTTAAAAGCTTTAGGCTTTTAAGCCCATTAAAGCCTTTAATTAATTATTGCCTAAAAAGGGTTATAAAAGGGAAATTTTCAGATCCGAAAATTAAGAAAATTATTTTTGAAAACCCTAATCACTCTTCCCCTTTTTCTCTCTCTAGCCGACCGACCACTACCTCCCATCTTCGTCCGTTTTGCCTGCTTCGATCTTCTAGTAAAGATTGTTGTGAGTATCCCTGGATTGCTCTTCTTGTGTGGACGATCTTGGTATTGATGATAATTTCCTAAATGATCACGATCACAATCACAATCCCAAATCATATTCATGATTCATCATTACTAACTCGTAATAGATTAGTGTTTGTGTGATTAGGTCAAACGTTTTGGGAGTATTTTGTTTTCCATGTCATGTGAATGCATTTTAAATGATGATTGTGTTGTTGTTAATACAATTGTAATTAGTTTCTGAGCACACTCATATTGCATAATGACCAAAATTTTTATTTAATTTCATGAACAACGAAAAATTGTGTCATGACCATAACTTTTATTTAGTTTCATGAACTATCAGAAATTGTGTCTTAACCTGAATTTTGTAATTAATTTCTTGACCAACACTTTTTAATTTGTTTCATGACCAAGATATTTTCCAAATTGTTTTAATTAGTTTCATGAACAAACACAAATTGTGTCATGACCAAAAAAATTATTTGGTTTCATGAACAAACATAAATTGTGTCATGCCCATAAATTTTTAATTAGTTTCATGACCCAAGCTTTTTAACTTGCTTTAGGATCACATGATTTTTTTTTGTCTCATTCGCTTTGTTTGGATGTTAGATTTTGGTTCTCACGTAGTTCTTGAATCCCTAAGCTAAGGTCGAGTCATAAATCAATACCTGTTAGTCGAGCTATTTGTGATTGTTAGTCCCTCTCCTTTGACTTCTTAACCTCTGCCTCCGGGGTATGAAGCACAACCCTTGCCTTGGGGTCCTCATCGAGCTCGGATTCCTCAGTCTTGTTAGTATCTTGAAAGGAATAAGCAAGGAAATGAGCAACCTACAGCTACTAAAGTTAGTAAACCTTAGGCGACCACTTAAGGAAACCTAGTTGAATAGTGACTGCATTCATAAGAATTCTGCACCGTAAAATTGGTGATTATACTCTTCTATGAACTTCACAATCATGTACAAGATTTGGGAAACTCGCGCCCAAATTTGGTTTACTGTGATGTGGACAGAGTGTAATGTTATCCTCATTCGTATAAATTATTCATCTTGATTCTGCAAGTAAAACAATTTCTTTCATAACCAGTATATATGTACTGAGAATCATGACGTGTTGATCATATTTTCATGTCAAAAATTCGTGGCAGAATCGTAATATTGGGATTGACGGTTAGACATGATTGTGGTGCATATGCATCGTCGACGATAGTATCATTCATGCCAAAAAGAGCTGCAATATGAATTGATTCGTTAATTAATCAATATATATATATATACACACACACTTGATTAAGGTCCATATGCATCATCGGCAGTAGTATCATTCATGCCAAAAGAAGCTGCAATATGAATCGATTTGTTTATATATATATATATATATATATATATATACAGCAAAGATACGAAGTTATACAGCAAACCTTTTATAGTTGTTATATATATATATATATAAGAAGTTGCAGAAGAACAAAAATGGCTATTTATACGGCAAATTTTCGATGGTCGTTTCACCGTCGACTATAAACTCATCGTCAATCATCGGCTGTCGACTATCAACTCATCGTTGATCATCGATTCATCTCTGATCTCAGTCATAGCCTCCATTTTTTCTTTTCTCCAAATGAGCAAAAAAGTCTCAAAATTAGAATATATACAAGATTTGAGTTTATCAATCCCGTAATTATAAGACAATTTCATATTAATTAATCATCTAAAGATATGGATGCCCTTGTTAACCAGTTTCATGTTGTTTTTGCTTTGGTTTTATTTATCCTCATCTCATCCGTTCCTTTCTTTAATCATATGGCTATAAACCATTCTAAGATATGTATAGCAAAAATGGTTTGTAGCGGAGTTCTTTCCTCTAGTTCATCCCTTAGTGGAAATGTAATTTCAACAATTAACATGGGCCAAAATTAGTAATGGCCCAATTTCTTTATCTCACAACCCAAAATGATAGCTCAATCAAGAACCAATGTTTTAGAGAATTGCAAAAGGTGACGTGAACTTTCTTCTTCGTAAAAATGTGGCCGTAAACTTACCAGATTTTTTCAAATTGTGTACATTTGCTCAAAAATGACAAATATATCATTTAATTCAGCTTTTATAAAATGTTGTTGGTTCTTCACACGTTATTGATGTTATGAACTTTATTTTATTTAATTGCGAAAATATTATTTCCACTCCATTAAAAACCAGCAAGCTGAATTTGAAAAATATTTTTTTATTTTAAAAACAATATTTTCAAGATCATTTATGGACAAATGTATACATTTTTCAGAAAAAATGTTTGAGTTCACAATATTTGAATAGTTTACGGCGCCCATTTTCTTTTTGTGATTCATCTTTTCTTCTACAACTTGCCTAATTAAGTGTTTAAATATTTAGGTCTTCAATCTGGTGAGTAGAATCTATTTTCCAAAAAAATACAAACACTGAACATAAACAATCGAACAAAATGTACGATGATACATGACTTTATAATAAAATTTCAATGCAAACTTTATTGACTCTCAGATTTTATTTCCCAATTGTACACAAACCGTTCTTGTATAAATTGCTTCTAGGCTATGAAATAAAATTAACTCGAGAAATTCAATCTCGTTTACATGGTATCAGAGGGATCGATTTAGCCTAGTTATGAAAAATTATATATGGGCTTCTATTAACAAGCCGATGATATGCTCCAATACCTGTTTGGGAAGGAGCACTGTTGAGTTCAGTCTCCGACGAACTCCAATTTCATTTTTAAATCATACCCGATACCCAAGGACACATCGACTCCACGGCTACCTGGCGAACTACAGAGGCGGACCAGGTGTTGGGCACGAGATCGGGATCGGGACCGGCGGCAGTGCAAGCCGGAGCTCCGGGGGGTGCAGAGGAGCTGGCGGCTTGTTGAAACCCACCGCGGCGTTCGGCTTTGCTGCGGACGACCAAGAGACGCGACGAAGGAACCATCTATTTTATACTGGCGCGCGCATGGCCTCAAGTGGTTCCGGTGGGAGATCCGGACGGAGCTCCGGCGGACGAGGCGGAAGAAACTGGACCAGCAGAGCTGATTTGCTATCCGTGGTTGGGACAGAATTTGCTGCGCGTCAACATTTGGGACAGAAGCACAATATCCCTAATAGTGAGATGGGTCAAGAATCTAATAATCATATGGGCCAACCTGATGGGCCTTCTTTTACCCATCAAGTTGAGCCTAGTAGAGGCTTTTCAAATGAAGCCTATTGGGCCAGTCCAACATCTCACAGCTCATTTCAGCAGTCCACACACCATCACACTTGGGCTCAGCCCAACTTAAATTTGGAAATTATTGCAGGACAACTTAACTCGTCCCAAAAATCACATCTATTAGATTTATTGGGTCAAATCAACGAGCCATCCGTCAATGCCGCCACATCAAAGCTCTCTGGTAATAATTTCTCCACTTGGATAATAGATTTAGGAGCAACACGTCATATTACTTGTGACAGAGAATTACTCTACGATGCACGGTCCAGCAATCAAATACCACCAGTTGAAATGCCAAATGGCGAGCGAGCCCCAGTTGATGCCATAGGCCGAGTCACACTCGATACCAAATTGGACCTTGAGAAAGTCCTTGCAGTACCAAAATTTTGTTTCAACCTGATGTCAGTGAGTAAAATCACTCGGGATCTCAACTATGCACTAATTTTTTACTCTGAATGTTGTGTGATACAGGATTTACTCTCGAGAAAGCTGATTGGAGTGGGTAGAATGATGAACGGACTATATCACTGGAAACCCACTACAGTAGGAAAGGCTTTGTTATCACATGGGTGCAACGACGCTCAATTATGGCATCGACGTCTGGGGCACATTCCAACCAACTGATTACCTCTAGTTCCAAATTTATCACTTAAATTCAACAAAATTGGACTAGACGTTTGTGATGCATGCTGTAGAGCAAAACAAACTCGCTTGGTATTTCCGACACACACTAATAAGACCTCTGATATTTTTGAGATAATACATTGTGATATATGGGGAAACTACCACACGCCTTCCCTTTCTGGATGTTACTACTTCTTGTCAATTGTTGATGACTATAGCAGGGCTACATGGGTATTCTTGATGAAGCATAAATCAGAAGTCAAAACTCACCTTATCCACTTTTTCAATTGGATTTACGGACAATTTAACAAGATAGTCAAGTGCTTACGCACAGATGGAGGTCGAGAATTTCAACATCACGAGCTTATGGCTCGCTATAGTTCCATGGGAACAAAACTACAGACTAGTTGCCCCGGGACGCCCCAACAAAATGGAGTAGTCGAGAGAAAGCATCGCCACCTTCTAGAAGTTGCACGTGCTCTTCGTTTTCAGGCAAGTCTTCCAATTCAATTTTGGGGAGAATGTGTCCTTATAGCCGCTTACTTAATCAACAGAATGCCACTTAGTGTCATCCAAGACAAAACGCCGTTTGAGTTACTTTATGGACGAGAACCAACATATGCCCACATTAAGAGTTTTGGCTGTCTTTGTTATGTTCATCAACAAACACGTGACAAGTTTGCTTCTAGATCACAACCAGGTATATTTATAGGTTACCCTCGGGGACATAAAGGATATCGGGTGTTTAATCTTGAGACTCGCACCGTCATCACATCCAGAGATGTTCAGTTTTGGGAAAATAAATTCCCGGGAGACAAATGCATTGATGTACAAAAGGATGACTCTCTCGACCCCCCATTTGCACCATCACAAGATACACCTATATTCGACCATGAGCCACAACACATGTTACATGAGAACCCAAGCCCCCAAACCGTGGCACCTACAAATCAAGAAATTGAAGTACCTACAAACCAGGACATACATGAGAACCCAAACGAAGAAATACAAATAACCACAAAGCGAGTTCGAACTGCCTCCAAGCGCTTACATGGGTATGACTATATCTTACCGCCTTTCCTCATCCCACGTGATATATCTCCGAACATCACCACTCCTTCAGCTAAATCAACGGTATATCCTCTCACTCAATTCATTTCTTATGATAAGATTTCCCCAGCTCACTCTGCTTTCCTAGCAGCCATCTCAGCTATAGATGAGCCTCAGACTTTCAGACAGGCAGTCAAGCATGAGCACTGGCGAGATGCCATGCAAAGAGAGATCAATGCTCTAGAAGCCAACCAAACTTGGAGTATAACAGATTTACCGCAGGGAAAACGCGCAATTGACTCCAAGTGGATATACAAGGTCAAGTACCTACCTGATGGAAGCATCGAACGATACAAGGCAAGACTAGTTGCAAAAGGGTTTACTCAAGTAGAAGGGGTTGACTTCACTGATACATTCGCTCCTGTTGCCAAGATGGTGACTGTTCGTTGCCTTCTAGCCATCGCTGCTGCATGTGATTGGCCCCTCCATCAGCTTGACGTCAATAATGCATTTTTACACGGAGATCTACAAGAAGAAGTTTATATGAAAATCCCACAAGGTTTCTCAAAACAGGGGGAGCATAAAGTTTGCCGCCTACACAAATCGCTCTACGGGCTTAAACAAGCTTCTCGCAATTGGTATCGTAAGTTCACTGATTCTATTGTGACTCTCGGTTATAAGCCTTCGAGCGCTGATCACTCATTATTCACACATGTTGCATCCGACTCTTTCATTGCGGTACTCATTTATGTAGACGACATCATCGTCACTGGGACAGACTCTATTCGCATTCAACAATTGAAAGATCATCTTCATAGGTAATTCAAGATCAAGGATCTAGGAAAACTTAAGTACTTCCTTGGACTTGAAGTCGCTCGATCGCCCTCGGGAATCATACTCACGCAAAGGAAGTACGCCCTTGACATTTTGACAGATAGTGGTCTTACAGGCTGTAAACCGGCGAGTTTTCCTCTTGCTCAGCAACATCGATTGTCAGCCTCAGATGGCCCGCTTTACCAAGATGAAGGGCAATATCGACGGCTTGTTGGACACCTATTGTATCTCACAGTTACTCGCCCAGACATCAGTTATGCTGTGCACATCTTGAGCCAATTCATGCACGCACCGCGTCAACCTCACATGGATGCTGCACTACATGTCCTCCGTTACATCAAAGGTAGTCCTGGGCAAGGTCTGTTACTTCCATCCAACAATCCTTTAACGTTACATGCATATTGCGACGCTGATTGGGCTGGATGCCCAGACACACGACGGTCCACCACTGGCTACATTTTGTTCCTTGGCTCCACACCCATCTCATGGAGGTCCAAGAAGCAAACTGTAGTTTCCTGCTCCTCTGCCGAAGCTGAATATCGGGCAATGGCCGCCACCAGTCGGGAAATTGTCTGGTTGCGACAATTACTTTGTGACCTACAGGCCCCACAGCTCGACCCAGTTACTTTGTTCTGCGATAATCACGCTGCCATACACATCGCCTCCAACCCAGTATTTCACGAGCGAACAAAGCATATTGAGATAGACTGCCACTTTGTACGACAACAGTTGCAGAAATCTATTATATGCCCACGTCCGATCCCAAGCAAGAACCAGCTAGCCAACATCTTGACCAAAGGACTTGGGCGAGACCGATTTCACGAGCTTCTTGGCAAGTTGGGCATTACTAACGTACATGCTCCAACTTAAGGGGAGTATCGACAGTAATTACTCTCAATATCATGCAGGTATTGCCGAAAATCACTCGTTGACTTATTTGTTGCCTATTATATAAATATTGTACTTAATGGGAAAATCTCAGATTTTATTTCCCAATTATACACAAACCGTTCTTGTATAAATTGCTTCTAGGCTATGAAATAAAATTAACTCGAGAAATTCAATCTCGTTTACAAACTTTGAAACATTTGACACTCATTAATTGAATACCAAATTATCTAAGGGGTTTAGGACCACTAATTTTGAATAAAAATACCGTAGACCATTTCTAATTACATAATATATTTGGCTCTCCATTGTATTATTTCACATATTAACTCTAACTACATGTTATTTCTAATGTTATTTTGTTATATTGTTACATGACATATTAATTTAGTATGAAAATGTACCACGTGTCACTTAACTCTCCAAAAAAAATATTATTTTATTATTACTTTGTTAATATTTATTATTAATTATATCATGATGACAATAAAATAATATTTTGATTTATTATTAGTATAAAATTTATGCTGTTATGTCAATCACACTCATGATCCCTATTGACCAAAAAATCTGTCTAATGGGCTTAGGGACTTGGGCCCTATTTTTAGGCTTTAGCTCTACACTATTCAATTGTGTATTAAGATTTTTCTATTATCTCTGTAAATAGAAGTGCATGTATTAACAACATGAGTATCAATAATATTCTCTATAATATATTTATAAATTAAAATTATGACATGTAACATAAATTACGCTGAATTTAACATATAGTTCTTTTTTATAAAAAAAAAATTTCTTCCGTGAATGTTATTTTTTTATTGTTGCAGTAATAGCAGGATTTGGTGTATATAAATATTGAATGGATTGGCAAATCACATTATTCATGATCCTTGTTGACAAAGAGTTCTCAACTTCTCTCCATTTTATCTTATCAAATCATGCATTTGTATATTGTTTCATGACAACATAATAATTGGTAGGCAATAGTCTTGATTAAATATTAACGAAAATTTGAGTCTGAATATTATGTGGTACAAATATACATTTTTTTAAATGTAATTTTTTTTTAAAAAGCTATGAAGAAAGTATGCTTATTTTTGCATTTCTTATAAAATTATCAGTGAAGTAAGATTTGAAACCATTTGATGTCGTCGAAATGATATATCAAAATTTTATCGGATACAAATCTTCAATCTTGCTATGACAAACGATAATCAACATAATTGAATATCATTCTAAAAAAATTAATTTATGCCCTGAGGGTAATTAGGGTGAGGAAGAAATGGAAATAAACTTCATATACACTTCAAGCAATAATGTGTAAAGAATTTTTTTTTCGAAAACTCGGTATTATAAGCGCAACTACCCGGCATCGCACATAATAACGGCAAAACGACCCGGAGGTAAGAGCCACCACCAAAGTCTAAGTCTGAGTTACATAAGCATGTGCCTCTTATTTTGTTTTTTCTTCGGTTTTATCGATTCTTCCTTAACCTTTTCATCTAATCTATCATTTGATACTAATGCTTGCTTGACCAATTGGTTAAACACTTAAATTTAGGTCCAAAGGTCTTAGGTACAAATCACACACTGCGGTATCTCGCATTTGTTTCAAATTTTGGTTCAAGTATCAATAATTATCGTAAATAGACTAGATCATAAATATTCACACATTTACCTAAGATGAAATTAATAGCAAGATGAGTGAAAACCATTACAAATAAAAAAATTATTATAAAAATGAAGAAAAATATATATTAAGATAGAATTTTCCTTTTCAGTAAGATGCTTAGAAAAAAAGAAGAAAGAAATGAGGTGAAACAAGGAATTGAAGAGTGGAAGCAATAGCAAAGCAATAATGGCCGATGTTGGTAAGAAGCAATAACGAAATACTTTGAAATAAACTCCAAAATAATTATTATTGCGACAAAATCTCAGTGTAAACATCTGGAAAGAGAGAAAAAAAACTAAAAATACCAGTGTTGGTTGTAATTAATAAAGGTATAAGTCACTTTTTTGAAAATAGTAAAAGTGGAGGATGTTCTTTGCCTAAACGAAATGAGAGATGAAACTGCTGAGTGGAGAATCCAAAGACTGAAACAATATAATAAAAGCATAGAATTGGAATCAAATCATAAATATTGAAAGAAAATGCATATTTGCATACAAATGTCTTCTATGCTTTTATATACCCATGTTCTCGATTAACATGTTTTTTTCTTAATTTGAATAGGTCCTAGAGGTCGTTCCCTAACTTTTTCCTGTAATGATGATGTATGAGAGAAGGATTCGCAGCCACATTGTGACCACGTATGGATCAAAATACGCCGTTACAAAGGGACTAACGGCGTATCTTTTACCCTACGTTGTCAGGAACGGTAAATTATAACGGCACGTATGGGTATTTGCGTCTTCCCAAAATAATTGACTGTTGACCAAAAACTTATCGTTACATTTAACGGTTTGAAATCGAGCCGTTAATGTTACCGTTAGATTGTAACGACGTATTGTGCAATGTGCGCCGTTACAAAGAACATTGTAACTGTGTACATCGTAAAATACGCCGTTACAATTTATTTGTATAAAACTTGGCAAAAATTCCCACTTTTCCTTCCCTACTACTCCCCCCCCCCCAACATTTTTCTCCAAAAATGGTATTTTCGTAATTTCGGTGAAAGTTTTCCGATAAGTTTAGTTTCGTAATTTCCTGACTATACCATATATTAAGTCTCTCTTACAAATGCTATAGTTCATATAATCTCTCACCGTATTAGCTGGTGGAGTCGAAGTTATGGAAAAACGGTTTATAATAATTTGGTGAATTAAAAGGTACATACATTTTTAAACAATGCACTGTGTACTTTATGTAGTTGTTATGATTTCGGTGAAATAGTGTGTGTAGTTTATTATATTTATTGTGATTTTGTTGAAATAATGTATGTACTTTTTGGTATATAGTTATCTAACAATAATATTCTTAATCGAATTTAAATATATTACATAAAATGGATCGGTGATGGATAAGATCTCGTAAAATGAGTGAGGAATGGGTGAACGAATTAAGCAGATTCGTAAAAAATTACAAGGAAAAAAGCACAAAGAGATGGCGTGAGACGTTTCAAGTGTCCATGCACAAGGTGTTGTAATTCTCTTTGGCACGATATGAATACTATTTGTGATCACATATTTAAAAAAGGTTTTCTTAGATCGTATAATGTGTGGATATATCACGGTGAAGTCCAAGAAGATAGTTAGAGCCACAATTGAGATATGAGTTTACCGTCAACTTCACATAATTTGCCTTATTCGACATCAAACAAAAATCAGTGGACGTCGATCATGTGCAGCAGTTCCTGAACGATGTAGACCCATCTAGACATGTAACGGTTGACGAGATGAGTGAAGAAAGGGACTAGACACACGCATCAAGTGCGTCGAGAATAAGTGTTTCTCTACTAGTGCTACTAATAATAAAGTTATGAAGTTAATTATGTATTTGACATTTTTAAGAAAAAATGACACTTTTGTGCACCTGAATATACACTTTTGACACTTTCATATCCTAACTTTTTTTTCTCTTTTTTCCATACCTTACTTTCATTTTGGGACAACTTTCTTCAGAAATTTCAAAATACCCAAATTACCTCTGAATTGAACAAAAATTAAAGAGTGTGAAAAGACGAAATTGCCCTCAACTATTCATCAAGTTTTCAAAGGTGTTGTGGGGTCAAAAGGTCTCGGTTCGAGACTGTTTAACCACACAATTCGGTTTGTTTTGTCTCGTAGTGTCCAATTAAGGCTCGTGAGTATGTGTTTGGGTATTTTGAGGTGTGTACGCGGGAATGGAAGGAAAAAGGGCCTAAAACGAGGCACCGAGCCAAAATCTTGGCGAGAAAACCAAAGGACCGAACAGAGCCCTTTAGGCACAATCGTGCCTCTTTTGGTCACGATCGTGCCCCATTAGGCATGATCGTCCCTCCCGCCAGTCACGATCGTGCCCCTTGATTATTAAATGGGAGGAATTTATTTCAACTTACAGAGGGCTCCCCCGATTTCAGTCGCGACGAATACACGATCGTCACCTAGAGAGAGTCACGATCGTGCCTTCATCAGTCACGATCGTGGCTTCAACGACACCAAAGGCGTGATCGTCCCCGAGGAGATTTGAAAATATCTTACCAACTACAAGTCACGATTGTGCCATCCCAGCGCACGATCGCCACCATGACAGAGGCATGATCGAGCCATCCCAGCACACGATCGTGACCTTCACCGAGGCACGATCGTGACTTAGGCCGGATTCAGAAAGCTATAAAAGGGAATGTGACTCATATTTTGGGGAACGAAGAAAAGTAGAGAGAGAAAACGAGACACCAAGCTTCTTCAGCAGTTCTTGAGCGTTCTTCATCATTTCTCGAGTGTTCTTCATCCTTTTCGACGTCAAGAGGCTAAAGGGTTCTACCGTTCTTCATCAAATTTGAAGAAGCACCTTGCTCGATCCTCCAAGAGCATTTCTATCTGTTTGATTTGTATTTACTATGTTGTTTATTTGTGTTCTTACTTTAACCATGATGTTGCTATACTTGAGCACCATGGTTGAGGGCTAAATCCCTTAGTCATGGGTGCTAGACAATATGAAATGTGATTATAAAGTTTATTGAGATTTAGTTCTATGGATAATCAATTTGTTATGAGGAATGTTGTTTGAATGCATGTATTGTTGAATTGACGCTTTACAATATGTGTTTGAGGAGTTCTATCCGATACCGAAAGGGAAGGAATAGACTTTGGACCTAGCATCCACCGAGGGGTTGTAGGCTTAAGACCGTGTCTTGGCACCTTATAGTAACCCTTAGCTTATTATTGTCGATTGTATGCGATCTCGAGTTGTTCTCAATACCGAAAGGGCACGAGAAAACTCGGGATTAGGCTAACCTCAATACCGAAAGGAGACATAGGCTCAACATACCTTTCATTTCATAGAATTTAAGTCTCTCGAACTATTTCACTTGATGATTGTCTAGCACCCTAGGCGTTTTAAACCATTCGATATCACTTTCGCAATTTGTTATCTTTGTCTTAACCGCAAGCACTTTCATTGATTAATCGTAAACCCCAATATAATCCCTGTGGACCGACTCGGTATCTTACCGGATCTTATAAATTATATTACTTGCAAACCGTGTGCACTTGCACGTGGAAACCATTGTGCGACGTTTTCACGTCACATTTTTCCCCAATAAAAGGTATGCCACCCTTTCAACTATTCCTCTCCTCTTCCGTCGCCCCCTCCTCACCGGCATTTTTTCGGCATCCATCGCCGGGGTTTCTCCTGCATGTGGGGAGCACGGTGGATCGACGAGGCCTCCAAAACACCTCCGCCAAGGTGTCCGTCTCGACCCCATCGTCCTCGACCCCTCATTCTCGTCTTCTCCGGTGATTTTTCGCCGGAGCCGACCATGGTTCTTCCTCTGCAGCCTCCACAGCACAAAATGGCGAGCATCGACGAGGTGGGCAATGTGCAGCGACCAAAAGGGTAGAATGCGGTGCTCTGAGGATCGTCTCCGGCACAGAATGGCCTGAAAAGAGATAGAGGGAGAGAGGGAATAAGAAATGAGTTCAAGAATTCAAAATTTTCACTCGCCGGAAAGTGTGCCGGAACATATTTTCCGGCGAGTGAAAACTTTGGCACAACTTCGGTCACCTCCACCAACTCCGGTCACTAGGTACGAAGCCCGGCAGGTAAGCTCCGACGATCGAAGATGCTCCGGCGATCGTCGTCATCGTCTCCCGCTATTGCCGTCGCAGGAGGCTATGTTTTGATGAAGTAGGAGGGTCCAATGGTATTCACTTGAAAATTTGATGAATAGTTTAGGGTAATTTCGTCTTTTCACACTTTTTAAAAAATTGGGCCGGTTCTCTCCATTAGACCAGGGGTAATTTCAGTATTTTGAGAATTTTAGGGGTAAATTGTCCAAAATGAAAGTAAGGTATGAAAAAAAAAGTGAGAGTATGAAAGTGTCAAAAGTGCATATCCAGATGCACAAAAGTGTCATTTTCCCTACTTTTGATATGTATTTTAATTTAATTAATCATGTTTCTATAACTAATTTGCTTAAATTTAAAGACCGTAGTTCATGGACGATGTAAACCCATCTCGAGATAAGTGAGGAAAGGGACTAGACACACGTTAGGTGCGTCGAGAATAAGTGTTTCTCTACTAGTGCTACTAATAATAAAGTTACGAAGTTAATTATGTATTTGATATTTTTAATATGTTTTAATTTAATTAATTATGTTTCTATAATTAATTTGCTTAGTTGATTTTTTATTTATTTCTATGTTTGGTACGAAAGGTGTGTGTACTCATTGATCTTAAAATCCGAATGAGTGTTCAATCGATCACTTGGTTTCAATTTCACAATTATTGTGCCACCAAATAATTGCAAACAAGTGGCTAATCTTCCAAGATTTGCAATTAGTCACGTTCATTACCTATAATAATGAATTTTCATTTTCAATCAAAATCTCACATTTAAATGAATCGGTTCATCATAAATCCTTCTTGTAAAGTGAACCCTAGTTGGAAAATTACAGAGAGATAAAATTAAATGACGCTTTTACAAGAGTTTAATTAAATTTTTGACCTCTCCATATATAGTGTGAGAAATTAATCATTTTATTGGGTGTCTTTTTTTGGGACATTAAAAAAAATATAATACTGCTTAATTAGTGTTTAAATATGTGAATCAACTGTAAATTATCTGTCCGCAGTGTGAAAACAAACCGTCTATGCTAGTAACAATTCATAAATTCTTCTTTATTTTAATATATGTTTGAATATAATAAATTGTGTTGGCGGAGAGAAATGCACCTACCAGTGAAATTGAAGAAACTGATCTCCAACTACCTTTCAACTATATTTCTCAAGGTTATAGATTGCAATAAGCTTATTAAGCAGTTTTGTTCACGTAGTTTTGTTCCACGTTGTTGCAATGTAAAATGTATAATATACATGTTCATAATTCGCATTAACGGCCACGTTTTCCGCGTGTTTAATGTTTTACCAAAATGTGTGTTGCCCTCAAAACGTTAAGGGCAGCACAAAGTGTGCGCTGCCTTTAAAGTGATAAATGTGACGCATGTCAAATGCACGTGGCCTTAAACTTAAAGACAATTTACATTCACTAAAAATGTTACTCTTAATTTGTTGCTGTGGCAGCCCACTTTAACTGGGTGTTATCTTTAAAGCGTGAACCGATTATGACCGTTGCTACAACAAACATTTATATGACCGTTGGTCAAGGGTAGAGCACATATGTTATGTATGTTATCTTTATGTATGTTATCCTTAACTCTTTGAGATTCTACAAGTTCTCTTTTCAAAGTGTGTGGTATATGGTGATTTCAGGAAGAAATTTGTGTGAGAAAAAAAAAGGAGTGATCAAATATCGTGAGAGGCTATAAAACAAGAGTGATTAGTATTCGACCGAAGAAATCTTACCGCAATTTCTAGTTATAAGGCATGTTCAATATTAATATCACTTTTTCATCATTTATATTTACAATATTTAATTTACCGTGTTGCTGTATTTTATATTATAGGGAGTAGTTTTATTAAATGTGTGTTTCTATTTCGTCACTATTGTAGGTATGATTAAAAGATCGATCGATCATGAATGAGTGGGAAGAGAATGCCATATGTGCTTTTAGTGGGGTTGATTAGCTTCATGAAATATGCAAGGGGAAATGGTCCGTATTACGGTCCAAATATATTTAGGTGTCCATGCACAAAATGTAATATTCGTGTGCCTGATATGAAAAACATTTGGGTCACTTACTCACAAAAGGGTTTGTATACGATGTAAACAAAACATGGCAAAGTCGGAGAGAGTAAAAATAGGGATCATAGTGCCCAATTTAGCATATAGTATTTTTCACCTCCAGATTCGAACGTTGTTCTGGTACTCCAGTTTGTAGATGTTGTAGCCCATCTCGAGAAATTCGGATTGAAAAAAATAATGACAATGAACTAGATGAAGTATAGGAGTCGGTCGCTAGAGCAAGTATGACGGAATAAAAACGATTGGTGACGGAATTGTAGATCCCACTTACGAAAATAGTATGAAGACATCGTTGGAAGCACTGTTAAAAATTTTGTCCATCCCGCTCCCACAAAGGCAGAAATGACAGACACAACTTTTGTCGATGTAAATGTGTATTTTTCAATACATTACCACAACATAATGCTTACATGTCGAATTACGAACTGGCAAGAAAAATTGAATGTGATTGAAATATTGTGCGTGAAATACGATACATGTTTACTTTGGTTATTTTTATACTATGTAGAGCACTTGAAAGACACACTTTTTCCCGTTTGTGGAGAGGGTACAAAAATTAGAAAGTTCCCTTGTGGAAAATAAGACATTGCGATATTCCACATTGACGGCACATGGCGATAATTAATTATGAAACGTATACAATTGAGTGCATAAAATGACATAGGGAGCAAGAGAGATGACAATAATACATTAGCACATTCCTCAAACGGCGAAGAATAGATTGTCTTTGATGCAATATATCAGAGTTTTACAAAGGAAATTCGGAATGTGTGCCTCATTATTGCCACATACTGAGTCTCTGTCCGTTTGGAATGAATGTGCCACCTTATGAGTTTGGCTTGGCGGTGGACTGGCGTTGTTGGGTCGGCCGAGATGGTGTCGTCTTGACTCATTTGGCAGGTCGGTGTTGTCGGGCCGGCCCCACGTTGTGGGCTCTTCCGGTTTCGGTCTTTGGATTCTTATACGGTGAAGTGGGAAGTGAGTTCAAGGTTTATCCCTTAATCTCGGTGGAGAGGACTCGTGAGGCTGGGGGTTCGTCGAACAGTTGAGGTTAGGAGCTCGATTGTGAGACGAGATCGAAATGATCGGGAATGACAATCAGAGGTGGTGTAATGAGCCTCGATTTTTTAGATTTTGAATGCACTAAGGTAAATACGTTCTCGACTAGGGAGAGAGATCAATGAATTGACGTAAGAGTTCGTTGGTCACGCTCAAACACAGTATCTCCAAAGTATGAAATTTTGTCATTAATCCATCAGTGCATGATGATTACAAAGGTCATCTTTCTTCCATTAGAAATGCAAAATTTGTTACTAACACCTCTGCACCATCACTGCCATTTTTTTTCATTAGTAACGGCGTATGCAAGTACGCCGTTAAAGACCAAAAATACACCGTTACAATTTGTACCGGCGTACAAATTGTCGTTACAAAAGCACTGTTACAATTTGTAACGGCGTACACATGACGCCGCTACACCAACACGACGTCGTTTTGGCGATCCGTTAACGGCGTAATCGTTGTTGACGTCGTTAATTTAGTAACAGCGTATTTATGACATATACGCCGTTACAAAGTTGACGGTACCGTTTGCACGGCTTGACACCGTCAACTTAGTAACGGCGTATTTTGTCAAATAATACGCCGTTACTAAGTATTAAAAAATTATTTTAACGACCACTTTGTAATGGCGTACACTATAGAATACGCCGTTACAATTATCTTTTTATTCAAAAATAAAAACCGAATAAAAAATATATATTAAATATTATATTTAATATATAATTTTTATTCAGTTTTTATTTTTTGCATATTAAAATTAAAATTCAAATATAAATTCAAATTAAAATTAAAATCCAAATGAATTAAAATAACAATTGTTTAAATAAAAATTACAATAATTAAACTACGACGGTGCAGGACCAAAGTTAGAGAACATGTTCGGGTCGTAAGGGGGCAGAGAAGGATTGGCTGCTCGCATATGCTCGTACATCCATTGAAAGCTTCTTCGTTGAGCTTTCATGTTTCTTTCTTGAGCTTCAAACCTCTCATTTTGCGCGGCAATCTGCTCCGTCGCCTGGCTGAGCCTAGTCTGCATATCTTCGAACTCCTCTGGAGACACACCACTGGAGGACTGGCCACGTTTTCTAGGTCTGGCATGTACCTGGTAATCATCTACAAATCCCTGAATTTTGCGTCCTCGGGGGAATTGGGCATCTAATCGTCCTGCGGCAAGCTTTAGGTCGTGACAATGCTGATTCTCTAACATCATCACTTCAGTCTCCTCCGCTTCGGTCATCCTTCTTAAGTTTCCGTGTTGGTCTGTATTGGCTGGGTCCTGCCTCCAATCCAGCAACGCCCTCTTAAGGTATATCTGTAACAAAATAAAATATCAAATTAATGAAAAAATAATAAAGTAGAATAAAAGAATAAAATATTAATTATTAATATAATATATAAAAAGAACTTACGCGTTTCGACTTGTTGTCCTCCTCCCGTAACAGTTCCGCCTCAGAAGCATCCTGTTCCGGTTCCCAGTTAACCAAAAGCTAAGTCTCAATCTTTTTAGGAGATGTTTGTTTTTCCTGACTCTTCTCTCTCCGTCCAAAGAGTCTGATATGATTTCCGGCCGGATCGATGGTTAATCTTGTTGCCGCTCAAGCGAATTTCACTCATATGTTGTCCAATACTACCTACACCCTACACATTGAAATGATCACATAATTAGAATTAAATAAAGGTTTCATACAATTGCGTATGAAAGTAAGAAAATACCTCGTTATCGTCAAAGTGTTTGATGAGCCACCGCCATTGTGCTTTTTTCCATCTAAATATGTTGGGAATGTCATTGCGGTTCAGATAGTCAGGCGAGACGTAGAGTTTGTACCATGCCTTCATATTTGATTTCCGCTCTTTATAAGCAGACCACGCCGTCTCGCGAATCCACTTCTTGAGGGGATCTGAATCCGTGGGCAATTCATAGTAGCGCTGGCATAAATAAATTGCAATGTAAATATCCAAGTATGTTAAATTCGGGCAATAAATTTAGAAAGTTTTGAAATTGCCCGAATTTTTCTCCAAAATTTACGGTACTCGGACATAGGAATATCGCAAAACAGCTGGTAGGAAGCGTCGCACTCGTGTGCAAACTTACCTACCATGTGTTTAATCTTCAAAATATTCCAGGCCTCGTTGATTCCAGGGGGGGAAAATACTCCACGGACGCTGTAACTCCGCGTCCCAAAACAATCCTAAAGGTCCCCCATTCTTGGATATTACCTCTTCTTCCAAGTCGAGGCACACGTCTTGTTTTAGATCGACGTCCTTCCTGGCCATCCAGCTCTTGGTATTCAAGCAATTCGGCTGCAGCTTGAAGTCGAAATACAACTCTTTCTTCAATGTCTCGTCCCACTCTAGGGGAACAAAACCGTACTAGTTCAACGGCGGAAACTGTGTAGAGGATGCTCCTACATTTGAGGGTTCGCAACCCGTGAATGTAGGCGGCACAACCTGGTAGCCCCAACCGAAATCGGGGGTCGGCTGAGTCGGCTGTGGAGGTAAGGAAGTGTAGCAATCCCTATGATCAGGAGACTCCCCACCAACAGGCGGCGACGGAGGCAGTGTGTCGAGCGCCGATTGCTCGTAAGCCAAGAAAAATTTCGGGTCCATTAACTCATGCCTCGGTGCCCGAGCATGAGGCTTCTTCTGCCGTTGGTTCGAATCGCTTGACGAGGATGCCATTATATCTAAAGACGATTTCAAATTTATTAATCGTCAAAAAAATAATTTTGAATTTTACAAATTACCGAAAATGCCCCTAAGGGGCATTTCCTTAAAAATTACCGAAAATGCCCCTAAGGGGTATTTCCTTTAAAATTACCAAAATGCCCTTAGGGGTATTTCATTACAAATTACCGAAAATGCCCCTAAGGGGCATTTCCTTAAAAATTTCAAAAATGCCCTTAGGGGCATTTCTTTAAACATTACCGAAAATGCCCCTAAGGGGCATTTCATTAAAAATTACCAAAATACCCTTAGGGGCATTTTCGGTAAATTCAAACTAACACATTAAATAATCTAACATATTTAAATTTCAATTTCAATTTCAATTTCAATTTTTCTTATTTCAATTTCAATTTCAATTTTCATAATTATTCATAATTATTCAAGTTCAATTTCAACAAATTTAATAATTTTACCAAATTTAAACTAAAATATTCAATAAATCTAACAAATCTAACATATTCAATAAATCAACAATTTAACAATTTAATAAATCTAACATATTTAACATATTCAACAAATTTTAAAAACATATAAACTAACAATTATATCTTACAAATCTAACATATCTAACAAACAAATCTAACATGAAATTCTGAATCGTAGCCGAGTCCGGAAGTCGAACACAAAGTCTGTAACTTGTGTATCGACTTCTTGTGGAAACAGTAAGCAAAGTAATAGACAGATAATAATCACGACACCAGAGATGATTACCCAGTTCGGTGACTCCGCACCTACGTCTGGGGGCACTTTGCCAGTGGAAAGGTTTTTCACTATCAGGTAATTAGTAGTACAACTTCAAGCCCAACTAGCTATCACACAAGCTATTGTCCTAAGCTACTATAGATCTCACCGTGAATTGCCTCGACCAGGAGCCTCTCCCCCTGTCTTTGAGATTCCCTCAATTCCACCCTTCGAGCAAGTCCATGCTCGGTGTCGTTGTCTTCTTGGACGGAGTTGTGAATCTTCAATCACAAACAAAAACCCTAACCGATCCAAACACTTAGTCTTCGCGACTCAAGGTTTGATCGGAGCAAAAGGTCCGTTCTAGCGAATATTCATCAGCCTCTCAACACGCCGATGGTGCACGGTTAAGAGCTCTGAGAAATCTTGCAAGTGTTAGAACAAGAACGGATGAACTGCTAATGGGAAGCCAAGGGTTTTTATAGCAGCTCACATTCCTAATCCTTCTCGGATCAGGAACAGGAAAGTCAGGCAAGTTGTTGCCGCCTTCCATGACAGCTGGAAGTCGTCTTGCCTGTTCTGACTTCCTGATGAAATCAGGCAAGTCTAGTTGCCGCCTATCGCTGACGTGTAACTGCCAGCTGGAAGTCGTTTGACTTTGTCGACGTCACTCTCTTGCGCTCCAAGTCTTCGTGTCGCCTTTCTTCTTTCGCTCCAAGCTTCGTTGAAATAGGAAAGGTTCAGACTTTCCTAATCTTCTGCTCGTAACAAGTCGCTTCACATGTCATGTAACATGTTACTCGACTTCTTACTTTTGCGCTAAAAAATCATGCCAACTATTAAACGTAGCAACAATCTCCCCCTTTGGCAATTTTTTAGGCAAACACCTTTTTGTAAGCCCATCGTCATCTTGTGGCAGTTACGCACAACAAGTGACTTGTCTTGTGGCAGTTACGCACAGCAAGTGATGTGACTTCGTTACTCCAAGCAGGCACATCGTCGTCACCTTGAGGCAGTTACGCACACAGCAAGTTTCGTGACTTCCGATGCAACTTCTTGTGCGGCTTCTAGTTTAGCTTCTGGAGTAGCTTCTGGAGCGTCTTCTGGAGTAGCTTCTGGAGCTTGACTTCTTGAGCGGCGACTTTCTATGCACATCATTCGGCACGACTTCCGGCGTACTACATTATCTCCCCCTGTTTGTCTAATAATATTGCCAAAGGCAATCTCATGACCAAATTTGTCTAAACAGTAGGGTAAAAGAAAACCAGCTCACACCATGAGCAAATAAACGGCTCAAACATGAGCACAAATCCAGCTCAATCAAGAGCAATTATCCCAAAAAAAATAGTCACATTGTGCGGAAAGTAACTCGGACAGACCCCGAGAATTTAATAGTGTGTGTGGGACAAAGTTATCATAGAAAATTTCAGAGAATTACTAAAACGACGTGGAGTCGTTATCTTCTTCTTCAGCAGGAACATCAGCAGTAGCAACAGCAGCAGTAGATCGGAGGTCTTCCAGAAGAACTTCACAGGCGACTTTGCGAGTTGAGAGCGTGGCAATTGACTTCTCCAGATCAGCAATCACTTCCACCAATTCTTCCTGCATCCTAGCGCCAATTGGTCCTGAGGGACGAGAGCTTGATCCAGCTCCTGGAGTTTTGGCCATAGGAAGTCCAAGGTCCTTCAATTGCTTCTCTTCAAAGTTCTTGAGATTGATGGCTAGAGGCAGTGGCTTTTTACCCAGAATATCCGATTCTCGAACAATGTTAGGACATTGTTGGAGAAGGATACCGGTGATTAGCGAAGGAAAACCGATCGGAAGTTTGATAGCACATGGTTTGGCGTGCTTAACTAGATGGTCAATAATGTAAGCGCCAAAATCAATAGGAGACTGCGTACCTATTTGGTAAATGAGTTTTGCCAGCTCTGTTTTGATGCTTGACCTGTGTGTAGAGGGTGCACAGTTAGCCAGACCGATGCGGTAGAGAATAGAATATTTTGATGTGAGTTCTGTCGCCGCAATGGTGTCCTTGACTGGCCAGCCCTTCCTACGTCCTCCGGTTATTTCGACCACTACTTTGTCCAAGTGCGGGACTTCCGGAGTGACTTCTGGGTCATCTCTGCCAAGGTAAGTGTTGATGGTTGAGGCAGAGACTTCGAAGCATTCCCCCGAACAAACACCTTTCGGTATTCAGCATCTTCAGGTTCATCGAACTCGCTTGACAGGTTGACAACAAACTCCTTGACCAAAGTTGGGTAGAATGGCCCAATATTGATGACCGTGTTGGTCAGGCCAGCTCTACGGATAAGCTCTACAATCACATTTATCCCTTGTGCTTCTGTGGAGAGTTCTCTTTCAGGGTAGATCTTCCGTTGATAGACATACTGCCACTTAACGGCATTGTCTACAGAGTGGAAAGAGACGTTGTCTGTGGGTGCCTTCGGTACATACTTGGGAAGTTTCTGCCCTCCTAATGTCTTCTTCACCTGTGGTGGCACAATTTGGGTGCATTCTTCTTCGGATTCTTCTTCTTCCGGGACAATGGTTACTATAGTGGTCAATGATTTCTTTCTTGACTTCTTCGGCTGTTTGGACGCCGAAGCTTCTCCTTTTTCTGCTGCTTTCCTTTTTGGGGTCAATCTTCTCTAAGCTTGAGTTTCTTCTTCTTCATCAACCAACCTTCGGGTTGGTAGCTTCCTTCTTTCAGCCCTTTTGGGCACAACTTCTTCCTCTTCCATGTTTTCAATATTGACACTTTCTTTGGCAAGTTCCTCTAGAAGTTGAGTGACTTCTGGAATGACTTCAGGATTTTCATCACGCCCTAACTCACTGTTTGGGGCGACATGGGAACTTTCTTCCTTTTGCAAGTCCTTGTCTAGAGGGGACTTCTCTGGTGTGTGTGTCGATTTAGAGAGGCTAGGTTGGTCCTCGGAGCCAGTGTCGTGGACTTCAGGAACAAGGGTTTTAAATCCCTCTACAGGCAGGCTTTCTTCAGAGAGGATAATAGATTTACCTCGTGTTGGAGTCGGAGTCAAGAGAGAAGCTTCTCCTTCAATGTTCGCAGAACCGGCTTGAGCGTCGTTCTTCTCAACGATGGGAATTGTGTCTTTCGGTGTGACAGATGGGGGCGAACTTGTTACTTCCTGAGGAGCTGCCGAAGTTTCCCCTAAGCTTCTTCCTCCTCGGATTCTCACTTCATGTTTGGTTCTCGTTGATTTGGAGGCAGATAATTTCTTGGCAATGACCTTTGCTCGAAGTACTTTTGAAGCAGATGGTATTCTTACGCTGCGAGTTCCAACCATTTAGCTAGGATTTCTTCTTTGTGAGGAGAAAGTAGATTTTTGCAGAACTTTTTGATCTGAGAAACCCTAGCGATTTCAAAATAGTGGAGGAGGTGCAGAGTCTGTGGGAGTTGAACAGAATGATTTCTGATAGGTGAATAGTCAGATCGTAATCATTCTCAAAATTCAAAAAGACTAACGGGCTTCTGATGAAAGGATTTGGGCCCGGTTTGATTTTGTGAACCCTGTTTGGTCCTGATTGAGAGAAAGAGTAAAATCAATCCAAAAGCTCTTCCTCTTCTTGCTTGACTTCTGACTATTCTAGACAGCAAAGTCCGAGGGTCGACCTCAGACTTTCAAACCTTTTGGCATCTAACGCCTTTGTAAATATATTTGTGACTTGTTTCTCGGTGGGTAGGTATTCGAGCTTTATTTTCTTTTCTTCTACAAGCTCTCGAATAAAGTGGTGCCTGATGTCAATATGCTTTGTCTTGCTATGTTGCACTGGGTTCTTCGAGATGTTGATTGCACCGATGTTGTCACAGAATAAAGTCACGACTTCTTGCTTGACTCCATATTCTGCCAACATTTGTTTCATCCAAAGAAGCTGAGTACAGCTACTTCCAGCTGCGATATATTCGGACTCAGCAGTAGACAAAGCAATACAATTTTGCTTTTTGCTGAACCATGATACAAGGTTGTTCCCCAGGTAGAAACAACCTCCAGAGGTGCTTCTTCGATCTGGTGTGCTTCCCGCCCAGTCAGCATAACAATATCCAACCAGAGTAGGAGAGGTATCAAAGGAATATAGCAAATCCAATTCAGAGGTTCCCAAGATGTACCTTATGATCCTCTTTGCATGAGCCAAGTGACTGACTTTTGGATTGGCTTGATATCTAGCACAGACTCCCACAGAATAGGCAATGTCGGGTCGACTTGCTGTTAGATAGAGGAGACTTCCTATTATGCTTCGATAAAGACTTTGATCGACTGGTTCTCCCATCTCATCCTTTGTGCACTTGTCATGTGTGGCAATATGAGTCCTTTTGTGCGAAGCCTTCTCTAACCCGAACTTCTTGACAATGTTCTTTGCGTATTTGCTCTGGGAGATAAATATTCCATCTGACATCTGCTTGATCTGGAAGCCTAGGAAATATGCGAGCTCACCGACCATACTCATCTCAAATTCAGACTGCATGTGTTGAACGAAGCGTTCCACCATCTTGTCTGACTTCCCTCCAAATACAATGTCGTCGACATATATTTGAGCTATCATGATGTCCTTTCCTTCCTTCTTCACAAAGAGAGTTTTGTCTACTCCCCCTCGAATATAGCCATTCTGTACAAGGAATTGGGTAAGACGTTCATACCATGCTCGTGGAGCTTGTTTGAGACCGTAGAGAGCTTTCTTTAGCTTGTAGACATGGTGCGGAGAGTCATGGTCTTTGAATCCCTTTGGTTGGGCTACATAGACTTCTTCGTTTAGATTTCCATTAAGAAAGGCACTCTTTACATCCATCTGATAGAGTTTGAAGCGCAGATGACATGCGATGCCGAGAAGAAGTCGTATGGCTTCCAGTCTGGCTACCGGAGCAAAGGTTTCTTCAAAGTCGACTCCTTCGACTTGTGTGTACCCTTGAGCCACCAGTCTCGCTTTGTTTCGAGTGATGTTTCCTTGTTCGTCAGATTTGTTTTTGAATATCCATTTTGTCCCGATGACATTGACATTGTCAGGTTTGGGTACAAGTTCCCAAACTTCATTCCTTGCAAACTGAACCAATTCTTCTTGCATCGCGCAGACCCAATACTCATCATTGATGGCCTCTTGTATATTCTTTGGCTCAATTTTGGAAATAAAGCACATGTTACCTATCAACTCTTGGTAGTCAAGGGCTGCTTTTTGACGAGTTCGAATTCCCTCATTAATGTCTCCAATCACATCCTGGGGTGGATGATACTTCTGAATTCTTCTTGATGGAGCTGTTTGCCTTGTGGGAGTTGTCTCTTCATCCGGGATGATTTGGCTTTCGTCTTCAGACCCTTTGTTGCGCTCATCGTCCTTGACTTCAGGTCTGACTTCTCCTCTGACTTCTGGTCTGACTTCTCCTGAGAGATTTAGGACTTCTTCGTCCTCGTCATTGGGTTGCTCGTTGCTGTCATCGATCACAACATTGATGGATTCCATGATAGTCCGGGTGCGTTTGTTGAATACACGAAAAGCCCGACTATTTCTGGAGTATCCGAGGAAGATGCCTTCTTCGCTTTTAGGATCCAATTTGCATCGCGGTTCCCTATCTGCGCGTATGTAGCAGACTGATCCAAACACATGGAAGTATTTGACATTCAGTTTTCTCCCCCTCCATATTTCATAAAGAGTGAACGAAGTTCCAGGGCGGAGAGTCACTCTATTATGAATACGGCATGCCGTATTCAAAGCTTCAGCCCATAAGTGTTGCGGGATGTCTTTGGCTAACATCATGCCGTCAAGTGTTGCGGGTCCCTTGAAGAGTGCGATTCTTTCTTTCAACGATTCCGTTTTGCTGAGGAGTGATGGGAGCAGAAAATTCGTGGGCAATTCCTTCAGCATCACAAAAGTTTGCGAAGCTGATGTTCTCAAACTCCTTTCCATGATCGCTCCGAAGCCGGACGACTTCCCCAATGACTTCTCCCTTTTCTCGTTGAACTCTTCGACATAAGGCTTCAAAGACTGAGAAGGTATCTGACTTCTCTCGAATAAAGTCTACCCATGTGTACCTTGAGAAGTCGTCTACACAGACAAATATGTACTTCTTCCTTCCTAGACTTTCTACTTGCATGGGTCCCATAAGGTCAACATGAAGAAGTTCTAAAACACGAGAAGTAGTAAGATGTTGTACCTTCTTGTGCGACGTCTTGACTTGTTTCCCAATCTGGCATTCTCCACAGATTTTTCCTTCAATGATCTTGAGGTTGGGAACTCCGATGATAGCCTTTTCAGAGAGAATTTTTTGCATACTCCTCAAATTGATGTGACCAAGTTTTTGATGCCATAGTTTTGTCTCTTGAGCTTTGGATAAAAGGCACTTGGTTGGCAAGGTGCTGACTGTTGGAGACTATAGATAACAGTTGTCAAGGGACCTGTGGCCTATCATGACTTCCTTTTGTTGTTCGTCTTTGACCGAGCACTTGTCACGAGTAAAGTGGACATCCAGATTTAAATCACATATTTGGCTTATGCTGATGAGGTTTGCTGTGAGGCCTTCTACTAGCAGAGCTTCTTTCAGACACGGAGAGTTGGGAAGATTGAGTTTTCCTTTCCCGAGCACTCTCGCTTTTACTCCATCTCCAAAAGTGACGAAGCTATTTGTGAGTACTTTAAAGCGGTGTATGCGATGTTAGCTCGATAGTTGACCTCTTTGACTCGTCATTCCTTTCGAGGTTGGCTTTTCTTGACGGTGGTCCTTTTCTTGACCGAGCTCTTTCCATATAGCTGATAGCAGAAGGGTCGAATATGTCCTATTCGGCCACAGTGATGACAAACCTAGTTATGTCTTTTGTTCTGGGTTTTTGACGCGGCCAGGGTAGAAGACTTTTTGGTCGCATGATCAGCCGTGAAGTTAGGAGACTTCTGGCGAGACTTCTGGGAGACAGAATTCTGAGGAACGAAGATGGTGTGCGATGATGAGGCTTCTTTCGAATATCCAAGACCTTCCATATTCCTGGCTGGTTTCCCGATTGACATGATTTGATCTAGAGTGTCCGTGCTTGGATTCATCATCTTTACTGACTTCGTGACCTGCTCTAACTCGCCTTTCAGTCGAGCAACTTCCTTTTTGAGATCAACAGTTGTCTCGAGAAGTCTTGACTTGTCTTCATTAAGAGTAAGAATGAGAGCGTTCTGTTTTTCGATTACCTGAGAGTCTTCAAGCCACTTGACATACCATTTGTTGTAAGCGTTGTTGAAAGTCTCATCGGATAGCTCATCATCAGAGTCATACTTCTTTGAGCTTTCAGCTGGTTGATCTATTGTGGAGGAAGTGAAAGCCACATAGTTACTTGTATGCTCAAGGTCACTGTCTTCCTCATCTTCATCGTCAGTTAGAGAGGCAATGAATCCCTTCTTTTGTTTCTTTAGGAAGTTGGGACATTCTCTTTGGATATGTCCATACCCCTCACATTCAAAACACTGAGCTCCTTTACCTGATCGTTCTCCTCGCCCTCCATCGTTGGTTGTGTTTTCGAGCTTATGAAACTTGTGTAGTGGCTTGTATCTGACTTCTCGGGTGACTTTTCTTCCTGTCATCTAGCCAAATCTTTTCATGACTCTGTTGTAGTTTTTGGCCAGCATGGCGATAGTTTCCTCGATGTCACTATCCGACTCAGAGTGTGTTGAGTTCTTCTGATTAGAACTTTTGAAAGCCACACCTTTATGTTTCTTCTCAATAGAAGGTAGGGAGAGCTCGAAAGTCATCAGTGAGCCCATGAGTTCATCAAACTTCAGTGTCTTCAGGTCATGGACTTCTTCGATGGCGGTGATCTTTATCTTGAATCTGGGACTTAGGGCTCTTAGTGTTTTTCTGACCAAGTCCTCATCGGTCATAGGCTTGCCAAGTGAATATGATTCATTGGCCAGATCCTTGATGCGCACATTAAACTCCGCAATAGTCTCGTCGTCATTCATGGTCAGAGCTTCGAAGTTGGTCGTGAGGTATTGTAACTTCTGCTCTTTGACTTTTGAAGTACCCTCGTAAGCAACCACAAGTGTGTCCCAGGCAATTTTGGTACTTGTGCATATGTTGATGAGTCGAAACACATTCTTGTCTACTCCATTAAAGATAGCATTGAGTGCACGAGAATTACCTAGGGCGGCTTCATCTTCTTCCATGCTCCACTCCTTTTCTGGTTTGATGCTGGTTTGATTTCCATGAGCATCAGCATAGTAAGGTTCCTCCCATCCATTGGTGATAAACTTCCAGGTTTTGCTGTCGAGGGACTTCAGGAAAGCACACATCCGTGCTTTCCAATATCCATAGTTTGTTCCATCGAGTACCGGCGGACGATTGACAGATCCTCCTTCCTTTGAATCCATATTAGCTACTCAGATTTGCAGGAAAATCACCTAAGAGATTAAGGTGCCTCCTCTGATACCAATTGAAATTCTAAATCGTAGCCGAGTCAGGAAGTCGAACACAAAGTCTGTAACTTGTGTATCGACTTCTTGTGGAAACAGTAAGCAAAGTAATAGACAGATAATAATCACGACACCAGAGATGATTACCCAGTTCGGTGACTCCGCACCTACGTCTGGGGGCACTTTGCCAGTGGAAAGGTTTTTCACTATCAGGTAGTCAGTAGTACAACTTCAAGCCCAACTAGCTATCACACAAGCTATTGTCCTAAGCTACTACAGATCTCACCGTGAATTGCCTCGACCAGGAGCCTCTCCCCCTGTCTTTGAGATTCCCTCAATTCCACCCTTCGAGCAAGTCCATGCTCGGTGTCGTTGTCTTCTTGGACGGAGTTGTGAATCTTCAATCACAAACAAAAACCCTAACCGATCCAAACACTTAGTCTTCGCGACTCAAGGTTTGATCGGAGCAAAAGGTCCGTTCTAGCGAATATTCATTAGCCTCTCAACACGCCGATGGTGCACGGTTAAGAGTTCTGAGAAATCTTGCAAGTGTTAGAACAAGAACGGATGAACTGCTAATGGGAAGCCAAGGGCTTTTTATAGCAGCTCACATTCCTAATCCTTCTCGGATCAGGAACAGGAAAGTCAGGCAAGTTGTTGCCGCCTTCCATGACAGCTGGAAGTCGTCTTGCCTGTTCTGACTTCCTGATGAAATCAGGCAAGTCTAGTTGCCGCCTATCGCTGACGTGTAACTGCCATCTGGAAGTCGTTTGACTTTGTCGACGTCACTCTCTTGCGCTCCAAGTCTTCGTGCTGCCTTTCTTCTTTCGCTCCAAGCTTCGTTGAAATAGGAAAGCTTCAGACTTTCCTAATCTTCTGCTCGTAACAAGTCGCTTCACATGTCATGTAACATGTTACTCGACTTCTTACTTTTGCGCTAAAAAATCATGTCAACTATTAAACGTAGCAACATAACATATTCAACAAATTTTAAAAACATATCTAACAAATATACATTTTAATTAAATTAACAAGTTTTTAAACTAACAAATCTAACATATAAACTAACTATTTTAAAAAATAAATAAGAGAGATAGAAAGATTTACCTGAACTAGAAGAGACGACGGCGACGGAGACGGAGGTGGCTGGCCGGAAAATAATGAGGTAGAGAGGCAGAGAGGAAGAGAGGCAGAGAGCAGAGGCGGAAGAAGAAGAGGGTTTGGGTGTTTATATACCCCAACTTTGTAACGGCGTATTTAGGGTAGATACGCCGTTACTAAATTAGTAACGGCGTATCTACCCTAAATACGCCGTTACAAAAATCCCAGCGGGCAAAAAATTGACCGTTGCACAACGGACAATTTTTTGTAACGGCGTATCTTCCCAATACGCCGTTACAAATATTTTGCCTGGGGAATAAAAAAATATGGCGCGGAATTGAAATTTTGGACAAAATTTCAATTCCCGTCCAATTAGTAACGGCGTATTTCCCGTATACGCAGTTACTATGCCAAACCCTAAATTAATATTTTATTCGGTTCGAACAATCGTGATTGATTGGGAGTGTTCTCGTGGTTTGATTTTTCTAAAATTTGAACTATATCACTTCAATGACATTTCCAACATGTTGAACGGTTTGGATTATTATACAAACATTGAATTGAACTAAACGTTCAATGGAGTTAGCGTTTAGGGTATAGTTTATGGTTTACCAATCTATACCCTAAACTCACGCTTTCACCGAAAGTGATTAGTGTCTAAAATCATGTTTTAATCCAACCGTACAGATTAAAGCGTAATAGTGTTGTCGCTCATATGCCAAATTTCTAGTAAATATTTTACATGTATAAACCTCGATCTAAACCGATCACCCGTAAACACATCCGTAAATAATGGTCAACCTCCGTTAATGTCATTTCCGTCATGATTTTGTTACGAGGTTTTCCATTTTGATAAAACGTATATGATATTTAGGTAGTGTACAATGTTTAATGTCAATTGGGTAGTCATTTAGTATATGAAACGGGAAATTAATACCGAAGTCAAGCGTTAAAGTCAACAATATTGACTGTTTCCATGGTTAAGATTGTTGACCACTAGTAACGACGTATCTAAGAGAATACGCCGTTACTAGATTAGTAACGGCGTATTCTCTTAGATACGCAGTTACTAATCTTCAGACTTGAAAATTTTTTGCAGAGGCTTGTTTTCTTGGTAGAGGCTTGTTTTTGTGGTTTTTTCTTCTAAACCTTGTTCTTCCTAAAATCGAATCGACAAGTTATTTAATTCTGAAAAATGATGAATGCGTGGAAGTGTTTACGGAAATGAACTAATTTATTGATAGACGGTTGCAAAGATAAATACATATTTTCCTAACTATCTGAGTTGGTCGAATCATAATCTTCATGACCTTCCATATTATTTTCGTCCTCGTTGTCTTCGTCCTCGTTGTCCCCGTCCTCTTAATCAGCTGTAGAGACAGGCCGTGGATTTTGGTGTAAGTATCTCAAGTCGATCCTTACATCACCCGGTCTCACTATGTCAATTCCATCTTCTTGGTACGGTTTATCTACTTCGAACTCCGGCTCTTCATCACCTGCACGAGCTAAAGTGCTCGATTTGTAGTGACCCCAATGAGAGACAACGTTGACAACCTTCCACGAAGTCGCAAAGTGCACCACATCCGGGTCGTTGATGTAGTACAGCTGTTTCGCCTGTATAGCAAGGCATAACGGGTTTTGTTTATGACAATCTGTGGAAGTGTTTACGAAAATGAAGTGATTGTTGTCCTTCCTCACGGTTCGTTCGTCGTACCACCGACACTTGAACAAAACGACTGGCATGCTTTCGGAATAGGTAAGGACAACGACGTCCATAAGAACACCGTAGTAACATATTCTGTTTGCTTCAATCATGACCCCTGAATTTTGATTTCTCCGGCCTTGGTCGATTCGCAACGTTAAGAACTTCACACCATTCACAGTACACTGTGAATAAATGACAGAAGAACGAGGACCAGCAGATAGTAGTATCAACTCTCGTTGTTCCCCTCGACCGGCAATTTGCATATTAAATTCTAATATTAGTTCCAGTAATTAAGCTGTAAGAATTTACACAAAAGAGATATATTGTACTTACAACTTGTAGTTACGACGGTTTTGGAGATTGGCTGATTTTTAAAGGAACTGAAGAACATGTTACAAAGAATGTCGAAGCATCTTCTACGACATCTTGTGTGACATTGTTGACGGCGTCTCGGCAAACATCCTGATCGGCAGAAATCAGGAAAGTGCAGATTCGGCAGAAAAGTAAGAAGACGATTAGGAAAGTGCAGAACAATTCCTAATCTGAAAAGGAGAAAGACGGCGATTAAGAGGAAACCCTTTAGGGTTAGTACTCATCCACGATTGCTATAAAAGCTTAGGCTACCCCTAACGTTATAGCTTCTCACGTAACATTGTGTGTGACATCTTGCACGACTAGCTGATCAGAATTTCAATATCAACTATAACAACAATTAAAGTATTTTATTATTATCATTATAACAACAAGAACAATAATATACGTGCACTATTTAACCTAAAGGGGTAATTCCATGTCAGTACCCTAAGTATAAAACTTTTTTTGCCGGTACCCCAAGTTTATTTACGTTACAGTTAAGGTAACGGCTGTTAAATATAACAGAATTTGTGTGCAAAAAGTCTAAAATGCCCTCAATAGTTTTGGTCTGTTAAACTGGTCTGATTGGTTCAATTGATATGATTATGAAATTACTATTTTACCTCTTAATCAAATACCCAATTTAACTAATAAATTGAGGGCAAATCTGACTTTTCACTTACACAAATAATAATTATAATTCTTTAATAATTAAATATATATTATATTATTATTAATTATATATTATTATTAATCATATTATTATTAATCATTAATTAAACCTAATCAAACCCTAATTAACCCTAAACCTAATTCAGGCCGCCACTTCCGTCTCCCTGCCGCCGCGCTCTGACCGGCGACTCCGACCGGCAACTCCGCGACCTCGACCGGTGCTCCTCGCAGGCACCGTCGCGGCCTCTTTCGTCGCGAACCCGAGGAAGACGAAGACGACGTCTCGGCCAGATCTGGGTTCGAGAGACGACATCGCGGCCGGATCTGGGTTCGATAGACGACGTCGCGGCCGGATCTGGGTTCGAGAGACGACGTCGCGACCGGATCTGGGTTCGAGAGACGACGTCGCAGGCTGCCAACACCTTCGTCTTCCTCGGGTTCGCGACGGAGGAGGCCACGACACCGAGTCCGTCGTACCAGAGGCTCGAGTTCGTCGGCGACGCCGCGCTCGGCCTCGCGCTCACCATCGCCGTGCTCGGCCTCGCGCTCACCATCGCCGCACTCGGCCTCGCGCTCACCATCGCCGCGCTCCTGTGTCTAGACCTAGACTGGACGACGGATCTGGGTTCTCGATGAGCCACGACGGAGCAGGCGGCCGGAGACGGGAGTGGCGGTCGGAGCAGGCGTCGGAGGCGGTGGGGAGGGTTTATTAGGGAGATTAATTAGGGAGGTTAATTAGGGTAATTAGGGTTAATTAGGTTAATTAATGATTAATAATAATAATATAATATTAAATATATTTAAATATTAAATAATTATAATTATTATTTGTGTAAGTGAAAAGTCAAATTTGCCCTTGACCCATGAGTTAAATGAGTTGTTCAATTAGGGGTAAAATAGTCATTTCATAATCATATTAATTGAACCAAATAGACCAGTTCAACAAACCAAAACTATTGAGGGCATTTTAGACTTTTTGCACACAAATTCTGTTATATTTAACTGCCATTACCTTAACTGCAACGTAAATAAATTTGGGGTACCGGCAAAAAAAGTTTTATACTTAGGGTACTGATTTCGAAATGAAGCAAAGTTAGGGTACTGACATGGAATTACCCCTAACCTAAATTAATAAAATACATTACATAATGCATTATTAATAATAAAAAAAATGTACGTACCTGCTAATATGGAGAATGATGATATGAACCGTAGTATTTTGAGAGAGAATTGTTGAAAAATGAAAATGATATTACGGCCTCAGAGGTGATCTGTTACTACTGCCAGCAGCCATGTCATTGGAAGAAGGATTGCAGGCAGCACAAGGATTACGTGAAGAGCTTGCCGAAGGGAGGACACCCTTCAGGACCTGGATCAGGTATTTATGTTGTTGAGTATAATCTCAACGCTACTTTCTCAGATACATGGGTAGTTGATACCGGAGCAGAATCTCACATTTGCGTTAATCTGCAGGTTCTGGAAAGTAGAAAGCTCCTTGGGAAAGGCGAGCGGGATCTGAGAGTCGAAGACAACAGTTCGGTGTCAACGACGGCTGTCGGTTCTGTTAGCCTTAGGATGCCCACAGGGCTAGTATTAGTTTTGGACGATGTCTTATGTGTACCTACATTTTGTAGGAATATTATTTCAGTGTCCAGTTTGGACAAACTTGGCTTTGTATTTGCCATAGACAATGGCTTGTTTACTTTATCAAGAAATAATATCGTTTACGGCACTGCATCTATGGTTGGTGGATTATATATTTTAAATATTGATAACACTAATTACAGTACAAACTATAACGTAAATAAGAGGTTAAAGTCGGATGACTCAAACCAGACAGTGATGTGGCACTGTCGTCTAGGCCACATAGGCGAGAAACGCGTCTCAACACTTCATAAGTGTGGGCTCTTGAGCCCGTTTGAATTCACACCAATCGAGAGATGCGAATCTTGCATTATGGGCAAGATGACAAAAGCGCCTTTTGGCGGCTTAGGTAAAAGGGCAAGTGATCTTTTGGGCCTAATACATTCAGACGTAAGTGGGCCCATGAGTACACAAGCCAGGAGAGGTTTCAGATACTTCATAACCTTTACCGACGATTTCAGTAGGTACGGGTATGTCTATTTAATGAGACATAAGTCGGAGTCCTTTGATAAATTCAAAGAATTCCAGAATGAAGTACAAAACCAGCTTGGTAAAAGTATAAAGGCACTTCGTTCCGATCGAGGTGGCGAGTACTTAGATCAAGAGTTTCTCGGTCACCTAAAGGATAACGGTATACTCTCAGAATTAACCCCGCCAGGAACCCCTCAGATGAATGGTGTTTCCGAACGGAGGAACAGAACCCTGCTAGACATGGTTCGTTCCATGATGAGTCACGCCGACCTTCCAGTATCTTTTTGGGGCCATGCCCTAGAAACAGCCGCATTCATATTAAATCGAGTACCTACAAAGGCAGTGGAGACCACTCCATTTGAGGCTTGGCAAGGGAAAATTCCCAAGTTGTCTTTCCTCAAGATCTGGGGGTGCGATGTTTACATCAAGCGGTTGCTTGGTGATAAACTCGAACCCAAGGCAGATAAGTGTGTCTTTGTAGGGTACCCCAAAGGAACCATGGGGTACTACTTCTACAAAACCGAGGAAAACAAAGTCTTTGTTGCTCGAGGTGGGGTTTTCTTGGAATGAGAATTCATATCCAAGAAACATAGTGGGAGTCTTGTGCTTCTTGAAGAAATTCGAGAAGACACAGAACAGCCAGCAGATATTGTAGAGGTACCCGATGAGGTAAATGATTCAAGTCCTAATCCAACAGAAACTCCTGTAGGACCAAGGAGGTCTGAAAGATCTCGTCAAAACCCAGTCAGATATGGCTTCTTAGCCACAGAGGGAAATGACTTGATAGTTGTAGATCAGGATTATCCTGCAACAGTTCAGCAAGCCTTGGCCAGTCCCAACTCAAAAGAATGGCAGAATGCCATGGATGAGGAAATGAAGTCCATGAAAGACAATCAGGTCTGGAACTTAGTAGACAGCACACCTGGGATAAAACCCATAGGTTGCAAGTGGATATTTAAGTTAAAGACATATATGGACGGAAAGCCTCAGACTTACAAAGCAAGACTGGTTGCTAAAGGTTATCGTCAAGTCCAAGGTATGGACTATGATGAGACTTTTTCGCCAGTAGCAATGATTAAGTCAATTCGGATGATGTTAGCCATTGCAGCATATTTCGATTACGAGATATGGCAAATGGACGTCAAAACCGCATTCCTTAACGGGAATTTGCAGGAGGATGTCTATATGACCCAGTCAGAAGGTTTTGTCGACCCTAAACATCCCGAAAAGGTGTGTAAGCTGCAACGATCCATTTATGGATTGAAGCAAGCTTCTAGGAGTTGGAACTTACGCTTCGACGAAGCCGTAAAAGAGTTCGGGTTCATCAGAAATCCAGATGAACCTTGTATCTACAAGAAGAGCAGTGGGAGTAACATAGTGTTCCTGGTGCTGTATGTCGATGATATACTAATCATGGGAAATAACGTCCCAACCTTGCTTGAGACCAAAGCTTGGTTAGGGAAGTGTTTCTCCATGAAGGACTTAGGAGAGGCCGCTTACATTCTAGGGATCAGGATCTACAGAGATCGATCCAAGAGAATATTAGGTCTAAGTCAGAGCACCTATATAGATAAGGCGTTGAGAAGATTCTCGATGCTTGACTCTAAGAAAGGGAACCTCCCGGTAAGACATGGCATTAAGCTAAGCAAGAAACAGTGTCCTAAAACACCTGCTGAGCTTAAGAGAATGAATGGAATCCCGTATGCCTCGGCAGTGGGATCTATCATGTATGCCATGATCTGTACGAGGCCTGACGTATCGTTTGCCCTCAGCTATGCCAGCAGATTTCAGTCTAACCCAGGCCAAGATCATTGGACTGCCGTCAAGTGTATCCTCAAGTATCTGAGGAGAACAAAGGACGCTTTCTTAGTGTATGGTGGGATGGAAGGAGAGCTAAGCGTCACTGGATATGTTGATGCTAGTTTTCAGACAGACCCAGATGACTTTAAGTCTCAAGGTGGGTATGTGTTCATGTTGAATGGGGGAGCTTTCAGTTGGAAAAGCTTTAAGGAAGCGACAATAGCCGACTCCACCACGGAGGCGGAATACATAGCTGCGTCAGAAGTAGCCAAAGAAGCAGTGTGGGTCAGGAGCTTCTTGAGAGGATTAGATGTACTGCCGCGAACGTTTGATCCCGTGAGCTTAAGGTGTGACAACACAGGGGCCGTAGCACTAGCTAGAGAGCCCAGATTTCACAACCGGACCAAGCACGTCGAGAGAAAGTATCACATCATCAGAGAGATGGTTGATAAAGGCGAAGTAGAGATAAGCTACATTTCAACGCATGATAATCTAGCTGACCCCTTAACCAAGGCGCTACCGCAGCCTAAGCATGAGGAACATGTCAGGGGAATGGGTTTAGATTGGAATACTAATTGGGTCTAGGGCAAGTGGGAGACTGTTGGGATTTGTGCCCTAGCACAATGTATTTTCAATCTAATCTTGTAATAAAGATTATTCGTTGAATAAAAATCGGCATTCATATTACTAAGTGTTGTAGTAATATCTTAAGTATGATTTGATTTGTATCATTGATGTGTCAACACATAATAGTAGATCTACAGATCAGATAAAATTTTACTTAAGCAGTCCCCGATCAGAATAGCTTCATAAGAAGCGATCGGTATGAGGCTAACTCTAAATGATCACGCTCTACTGATCATGGCCAGAAGGGGGCCAGAGTTAGGTCATAGTATCACCAGTCAGGGGTGATATAGGACGACCCGAATCATGAGTATGTTACATAGACACAGTCATGAACATACTCATATGTCGGATCATGAAATCACATCCTCAGACCGAAGGACCATCGAGGTCAATATGTAATGAGTAACGAGTTTGACTCAGTCTAACGTCTCCTGTAAAAGGGTTACAATAACGGCTGTGATTGGCTCGATCACAAGTTACATAAGTTGACTAGATGGATCGCTGAAGGATTTATCCCTCATACGGACGTGTGAGCAGATATCAGTTTAGGCCACTTGATGAGTACAACTGAAATACAATAGCATGGCTATGCAGACGATACGTAGTATTAGTTATAATTTAGTTAACTCAGAATCAAGAAACAGGACAATAGAACGAGGATGACTTGTCTATGCCTCGTGGTTGTCAAAGATATCAAGAGGATAAAAGGATAGATTCATGAACGACAAGGTTAAGTTGAAATCTCGATAATCACAAGCGTTGGGTAATCATGATGTCTTGCTAGAGGCCACTCATGATGGAAAGGGTAAAATGGTAATTTTACCAGTCCGCCGATGTGTCGTGAGCCTAGAGGGTCACACACTTTTGGTTGAGTAAAATGGATGGAATCATATGGAGGAATCATGAGAGAGACAAAATCCGGTTTTGGATTAAACCGGTTTAGACCGATTTCGGTTTAGGATTAAACCAGAATCAAGAACGGTTTAGCAGGACTAATTAATTATAATCTAATTAAATATATTTAATTAAATTAGCTAAACTGGGCCTAGCCAGAATGGGCTAAGCCAGAATGAGCTTCTCTACACAATTAAGAGCTTTGGGCTTTAAGCCCATTAAGGCCTTTAATTAATTAAAAGCCCGATTAAGGTCTATAAAAGGGAAATTTTCAATTCTGAAAATTACACAATTATTTTACAAACCCTAGCCATCTTCTCTCTCTCTCCCTGCCAAGTTTCGGCCGGCCCCCTCCCCTCTCCGTGCTCCGTCCGTTTTGCTTGCTTCGATCTTCTAGCAAGGTTCGTTGCAAGTATCCTTTTGGATTGCTCTTCCTGTGTGGACGATCTTTAGAGGTTACTAAATTCAATTTAGTAACAAGGAGATTTTTGATTCAAGGTAACAATTTATTTTAATCTAGTCTAGATCTCATGATCAATTCATGATCATGCAAGATCCGTATAAATCATGGAACTTTGAGGTTAAATTTCTTGTATGGGCATGAAATTAATTGTCTGGAACCCTCAAATAATTCCTTCAAAAGGCATCTCTCATCTCCTCCGAAGACATCCCGCCTTGAATGGAGACCTAAGAACCTGGTCTATCGAGCTAATGTTGCATATACATCCTTAAGTGCTTCAACAAACAAGGACTGGTATCTCGACAATGGATGCTCTCGACACATGACAGGTACTCCAGATTTTCTCTCTGATCTTAAACTATATACAAACTGCTTTGTTACGTTTGGAGATGGGATTCGAGCTCGAATTATCGGAAAATGAGTACTTAAGCATCCAGGAGCCACCTGCCTGACTGAAGCATTACTTGTAGAAGGACTTAAAGTAAACTTGATTAGCATCAGTCAGATTTGTGATCAGGATTCAGAAGTGAAATTCACAAAAGAAGCCTGTATAGTTAAAGACTTTAATCAAATCACTATTCTACAAGGAGTTCGCTCAACGGACAATTGCTATATCTGGTCTCCCGAGACACATATCGAAGCGACCAAGTGCCTTGTCTCCAAAGCAGAAGAAACCAAACTATGGCACCGAAAGCTTGGACATCTAAATCTTAGAAGCATGCAAAAGGCAATCTCTGAGCAGGCAATCACAGGTATTCCAAACCTAAAGCCTTGGAGGAAAACGATATGTCTTTGTATGTGTAGATGATTACTCACAATACACTTGGGTTGACTTCCCTCGTGACAAATCAGACACCTTCTCGATCTTCAAAAATCTGTGCATACAGGTCCAACGAGAAAAAGGAGAGACAATTGGCAAAATCATCCATCTTCGAAGTGATCATGGTCGAGAGTTCGAAAATAGCAAGTTTGCATAATTCTGCAACTCGGAAGGGATAGCTCATGAATTCTTGGCACCAATTACTCCCCAACAAAACGGCATTGTTGAGCGCAAGAACATGACTCTACAGGAGATGGCGAGAGTTATGATGCTGGCTAGAGACATACCAACTCACTTCTGGGCAGAAGCACTTAACACTGCTTGCCATATCCACAATCGAGTCACTCTCCGACCAGGTATGTCAGTAACTCATTATGAAATATGGAGGGGGAGTAAGCCAAATGTTAAGTACTTCCATATCTTTGGCTCCACTTGTTATATACTGGCTGATAGAGAGCCTCGTCGAAAGCTTGACCCAAAAAGCGATGAAGGCATCTTCCTTGGCTATTCAAGGAATAGTCGTGCATACCGAGTCTTCAACAAACGAACCAAAACCATGATGGAATCAATCAATGTTGTTGTTGATGATGACTGCGAAGATGCCTCAGAAGACACGACGGACGAAGACGGAGCCTATCCTCCCAACAATGTCAGGAAGAATGTCCTTACTGATGCTAGAGAAGATGCCAGCAGTAAAACAGAAAGTGATGATGCTAGCCCAAATGTTGATCATGACAAAGGAGTTCCTGAAACCAGCAACAAGAATCCCTCGAGGAGGATCCAGACTAATCATCCTATCTCTGGAGTTATTGGAAACCTGAATGAAGGCATACGGACTCGGTCAAAAGCTCCTGAAGACTACAACGAGATGATAGGCAATATTTGCTTCGTTTCAAAGACAGAACCCAAAAACATCAACAAAGCCATCAATGATGAATATTGGGTCAATGCTATACAAGAAGAGCTGATTCAATTTGAGAAGAACCAGGTGTGGGAACTGGTGCCCAAACCAAGTGAAGGAAACATCATAGGCACTAAATGGATCTTCAAGAACAAATCCGATGAGCTTGGCAACATCACTCGCAACAAAGCCAGGTTAGTTGCTCAAGGGTATACCCAAATTGAGGGTGTCGACTTCGATGAGACCTTTGCTCCTGTGGCAAGACTTGAAGCAATCCGTCTCCTGCTAGGGATATCATGCCATCTACAGATAAAGCTCTACCAGATGGATGTCAAAAGTGCGTTTCTGAATGGGGATCTCAATGAAGAAGTATATGTGTCACAACCCAAAGGATTTTTTGACCCGCACTATCCTGATCATGTGTATAAACTCAAGAAAGCTCTTTATGGGTTGAAACAAGCACCAAGGGCTTGGTACGAAAGGCTCACTAAATTTCTCATCCAAAGCGGCTACACTAGAGGGGGAGTCGACAAGACCCTATTTGTGAAGAATGAAGACGGGAATCTAATGATAGCTCAAATCTATGTCGATGACATTGTGTTTGGAGGGATGTCAAGCAAGATGGTAGAGATATTTATTCAACAGATGCAATCAGAATTCAAGATGAGTATGGTGGGAGAGCTTACTTATTTTCTAGGCTTCCAAATCAAACAACAAAAGGATAGCATCTTCGTATCTCAGAGCAAATATGCGAAGAATATTGTCAAGAAGTTTGGGCTAGAGAAAGCCTCACATAAAAGGACACCAGCAGCTACACATGTCAAGCTAACTAAAGATGATCTAGGAGAAGTTGTCGACCAACACCTATACAGAAGCATCATCGGTAGTCTTCTCTACCTCACTGTAAGTCGACCAGATATTGCCTACTCTGTAGGAGTATGTGCAAGATATCAAGCTAATCCTAAGGTTAGTCATCTCTCCCAAGCCAAAAGAATTATTAGATATATCTCTGGGACTACAGACTTGGGTTTGTTATATTCATTCGACACATCCTCTACCTTGGTGGGGTATTGTGATGCCGATTGGGCTGGAAACACATCGGATAGGAAAAACACATCTGGAGGATGCTTCTTCTTTGGCAACAACCTCATATCATGGTTTAGTAAGAAGCAAAATTGTGTTGCTCTTTCTACTGCCGAATCGGAGTATATTGCTGCTGGGAGTAGCTGCACACAACTACTTTGGATGAAGCAGATGTTAGTCGAATACAATGTCAGACAGGATGCCATGACTTTATATTGTGATAATGTCAGTGCTATCAACATCTCCAAAAATCATGTCCAACACAGCAAGACCAAACACATTGATATTAGACACCACTTCATTTGAGAATTGGTCGAAGACAAGAAGATCATCCTAGAGCACATTCCTACAGAGAAGCAACTTGCTGATATTTTCACAAAAGCATTAGATGCAAGCAGATTCGAGGATCTTAGATCATCACTCGATCTGTGCACCATCAGTGAACAATAAGAAGTTGCAGAAACGGTTGAGAGGAGTTAGTTGGTGCCTCTTCATGAACCGGTCTAAAATCCAACAAATGTCATTGGGCCAAACCATATCAAAAGCCCATATAAAAGAAAAGGAAGATACGCTCAGACGCTAGAAAGATTTGAATCGTTTTTTTTTTCAAAACCTAGTATGCCTCTCTTTTCTGTGTTTGCTCTCATCTCCTTCGCCATTCACTCTCTGCGAATCTCTCAAACAACAATGGTGAAAACCCGAAACACAGTAGCCCCAAAGAAAGCCACCGAATCAACGAAAGCTGAAGCAAAAGGCTCCAGAAGCAGCAAAACGAAAACAAACAAGCATTTAGTGCGGATTAAAGGGCCAAAAACCCTGAAGAAGTCAGAAGAAATTCCCAAGGATGCAACACAGAAGAAAACCCTCTGGATGCCAGAGAAGATGTCACGGAAGAAGCTGCTGAGACGGCACACACAGTGCTGTCGTCCCTGAAGAAAAAAGTTCTAAAAGAAAATGAGAGTTTGGCTGTTATGGTTGGAAAACTGAAAGAAACAAGGAAAAGGAATGAGGACAAGGAGGCTGGAGGTCCCAGCAACAAAAAGAAAAAGTTGCATGTCAAAGAAAAGGGGAAGAAAGTAATCGCGACAAGGAGTTTGATAGATGAAACTACTGATGATGACGTTGAAGAGGTTTCTGCTGAGGAAGGAAAGAAGAAGAAGGCCCTGAAAACAACCAAGAACACCGTGAGTGTCACTTACGACAATGTGTCGTTTCACTCAGCAGACGGTGCAAAGAGGTGGGAATTTGTGTTTCAGAGAACGGCGTACCCAGAGAAGACACTGTCGTTGGAGCTGCTTGGGCTAGAGGCCATTATACAACTCTTGGAGAAGGCAGAATTAATGAGAACCGTCTCAAACATTGGTAACCACTATCTCCTCTTGGTTAAGGAGTTTATTGCAAATTTGCCTACCACGTTTGGTACCCCAGATGCTCCAGAGTTTGATAAGGTATATGTCAGAGGCATTCGCTTTGACATCTCCTCTGACATTATCAATGACTTCCTGGGAAGGAAGAGGGTTCGATCTATGCCACCACCCGACCTAAACAAAGTCCTCCGTGAGATCACCGGAGATAAAAGCAGAACATGGCCGTCCAAAGGCACTGTGGCAGCATCAGATCTGACTTCCAAGTACTCCATTCTCTTCCGGATTGGAGTGGCAAATTGGGCGCCCTCGACCCACGCATCATATATAAAACCTGAACTGGCAATACTGATCTACCAAATAGGTACTGGATCTAAACTTGACTTTGGGCAATTTGTGATTGATCATCTTGTTCGCCATGCTTGATCTCTTGTTGTGAAAATTCACATAGCCTTTCCATCCCTTATCTCTGAAATGCTTGTACATCAACACCCTGGAGTGTTGAAAACATCGGATAAGGTGGGCAAAAGAGGAGGACTGATTGTGGTGAGCCACAAGTTGTTTGAGGGGAAGCATGCTCCTGATCTTGTCAGGCCGGAAGCCAAGGCAAAGACCAGTCGAGCCACAAGTGCCGTCCCTCTAACCAGGACCACCAGCAGGGATGCCGTCATGCTTGAACGAGAGATTGCTGTGCTTGACGAGGACATTGTAAATTTGAAGACAGCTCTGAAGCACCTCTCACAGCGCCGAACTCACTGCGCCAACCTGCTGAAATCCATGACTCCTCCGGGCTCTGAAGATGATGTCACAACCTCTCTGCCTAATGATCCAGAAGAATCTACCCAAGATGCCTCAACTGAAGCGACTGAAGAAGAGACTGCAAGTTCTAGCAGCAGCTCTGTTTAAATTTCATGAACTTTCTGATTCTCGAACTACTGAACACTTTTATTTTGTAATTTTTGTTGAACACTGTTTCACGCTTACTCTCGACTGCTGATTGGGAGTAAGTGTGAGTTAAGTTTGGTTTATTTCTTATTTCCCTGCTTTGTTACAATATTTGTTTAAATTTTGGCTCTTTTTGAGCCAGCAAGGGGGAGTAAGTTTAAAGTTAGATACGCGCGATCACGATGATACAAGGAAGAAAGATAGAGACAACGCAAAGAAGCAAGACGTGATGATACGCGCGACACTGCCGATCGACGAGACGACAAATGCGATGCTAAATGCGACGAAGAATGCTGCCCTTAAAAATAGCTAAAGGGGGAGATTGTAGTTACGACGGTTTTGGAGATTGGCTGATTTTTAAAGGAACTGAAGAACATGTTACAAAGAATGTCGAAGCATCTTCTACGACATCTTGTGTGACATTGTTGACGGCGTCTCGGCAAACATCCTGATCGGCAGAAATCAGGAAAGTGCAGATTCGGCAGAAAAGTAAGAAGACGATTAGGAAAGTGCAGAACAATTCCTAATCTGAAAAGGAGAAAGACGGCGATTAAGAGGAAACCCTTTAGGGTTAGTACTCATCCACGATTGCTATAAAAGCTTAGGCTACCCCTAACGTTATAGCTTCTCACGTAACATTGTGTGTGACATCTTGCACGACTAGCTGATCAGAATTTCAATATCAACTATAACAACAATTAAAGTATTTTATTATTATCATTATAACAACAAGAACAATAATATACGTGCACTATTTAACCTAAAGGGGTAATTCCATGTCAGTACCCTAAGTATAAAACTTTTTTTGCCGGTACCCCAAGTTTATTTACGTTACAGTTAAGGTAACGGCTGTTAAATATAACAGAATTTGTGTGCAAAAAGTCTAAAATGCCCTCAATAGTTTTGTCTGTTTAAACTGGTCTGATTGGTTCAATTGATATGATTATGAAATTACTATTTTACCTCTTAATCAAATACCCAATTTAACTAATAAATTGAGGGCAAATCTGAACTTTTCACTTACACAAATAATAATTATAATTCTTTAATAATTAAATATATATTATATTATTATTAATTATATATTATTATTAATCATATTATTATTAATCATTAATTAAACCTAATCAAACCCTAATTAACCCTAACCTAATTCAGGCCGCCACTTCCGTCTCCCTGCCGCCGCGCTCTGACCGGCGACTCCGACCGGCAACTCCGCGACCTCGACCGGTGCTCCTCGCAGGCACCGTCGCGGCCTCTTTCGTCGCGAACCCGAGGAAGACGAAGACGACGTCTCGGCCAGATCTGGGTTCGAGAGACGACATCGCGGCCGGATCTGGGTTCGATAGACGACGTCGCGGCCGGATCTGGGTTCGAGAGACGACGTCGCGACCGGATCTGGGTTCGAGAGACGACGTCGACAGGCTGCCAACACCTTCGTCTTCCTCGGGTTCGCGACGGAGGGAGGCCACGACACCGAGTCCGTCGTACCAGAGGCTCGAGTTCGTCGGCGACGCCGCGCTCGCCTCGCGCTCACCATCGCCGTTGCTCGGCCTCGCGCTCACCATCGCCGCACTCGGCCTCGCGCTCACCATCGCCGCGCTCCCGTGTCTAGACCTAGACTGGACACGGATCTGGGTTCTCGATGAGCCACGACGGAGCAGGCGGCCGGAGACGGGAGTGGCGGTCGGAGCAGGCGTCGGAGGCGGTGGGGAGGGTTTATTAGGGAGATTAATTAGGGAGGTTAATTAGGGTAATTAGGGTTAATTAGGTTAATTAATGATTAATAATAATAATATAATATTAAATATATTTAAATATTAAATAATTATAATTATTATTTGTGTAAGTGAAAAGTCAAATTTGCCCTTGACCCATGAGTTAAATGAGTTGTTCAATTAGGGGTAAAATAGTCATTTCATAATC